>OZ014465.1:7801298-8176870 GCA_963966035.1 Acleris laterana | reverse complement strand
TAAAGCCACATTCATAAATCAGGTGGTTGTCGATCAATAGGAAATATCAAAACCAAAACATAAATATTCATCATTTTCAAATAGTCTTTCTGACCTTCGTGCCTCCTAGATCTATAATCTATCTGTTTGTATTGGCAAATGTTTATTTCAATTTACTAAACCGTAAAAAAAAACGGGTTATTGTTTAGCTACTAGCTAACTAGCACAGCTGTGCATGTCCGTGAAGTTAGCAGATCATTTTCCAGAAAATCAAAAAAAAAACGGAGTTCTATTGGCATGCAGAATAGTTCTATAGTTCCTGATACTTTTTAAATATAGTTCTGGCGATTTAAGCTGAAAAAATGAAACTCGATTTTACATGAAAATGCTCTGCTAACTTCACGCACATAGCATATCATTTCTCATCAAATTAAGAAACAAAACGTGTTTTGGCATCGCACAGCAGAGTTCTATAGTTCTAGGCACATTTTGGAAAATTTCAAGACGACATTACAACAAAAAAAAATGTTTTGCTTCTTACGAAAATGCTCTGCTAACTTCACGCACATAGCATATCATTTTTCATCAAATTAAGAAACAAAACGTGTTTTGGCATCGCACGGCAGAGTTCTATAGTTCTAGGCACATTTTGGATAATTTCAAGACGACATTACAACAAAAAAAAATGTTTTGTTTCTTACAAAAAGGATCTGCTAACTTCACATATGCTCTGCTAGGCGGTTAGCGAGAGTTCTGGGCTTAACTTTGGTATTAAACGGTTCAAATAACAGTGTCTGCGATATATCCGATGAGTTCTAGCCACTACCTAGATCACTTGTTTATATTTTTCACGATGAAACCAAAAAATTGTAAATTCCTAGAAACGGTGGTTGTTCGAGGCTTGATTTTGATATAAATCGGTTTAAATGGCGATGTATGCGAAAGGGCTAGAGAGTTCTAGCCTCTAGACTGGGGGGTTATTATGACATAGTTATGCAATTTTGTTAACGCTGAAAGACAAGGACAGAGCTAAATAATTGCCATAGCTCTGTCCCTTACACTGTAAAATGAACTGCAGAGTTATGTAATAAGTTGTTTAAATTTTTCATAAAGTCGTAAAATCCAAGTTATGCCTATGCTCTGCTAGGCGATAAGGTCGAGTTCTGGGCTTGTTTTTGATCTTAACTGGTTGCAGTGACCGTGTTTGTGATAGTTCCGAGGAGTTCTAGCCTCTAGACCACTTGTTTGAATTTTTCATGACGTCATATGAAAAATCGTAAAATCCAAGTTATGCCTATGCTCTGCTAGGCGATAACGTAGAGTTCTGGGCTTGATTTTGATCTTAACTGGTTGCAGTGACCGTGTTTGTGATAGTTCCGAGGAGTTCTAGCCTCTAGACCACTTGTTTGAATTTTTCATGAATTTTTCATGCTGTCATATGAAAAATCGTAAAATCCAAGTTATGCCTATGCTCTGCTAGGCGAAAACGTAGAGTTCTGGGCTTGATTTTGATCTAAACTGGTTGCAGTGACTGTGTTTGTAATAGTTCCGAGGAGTTCTAGCCTCTAGACCACTTGTTTGAATTTTTCATGAATTTTTCATGCTGTCATATGAAAAATCGTAAAATCCAAGTTATGCCTATGCTCTGCTATTCGATAACGTAGAGTTCTGGGCTTGATTTTGATTTAAACTGGTTGCAGTGACTGTGTTTGTAATAGTTCCGAGGAGTTCTAGCCTCTAGACCACTTGTTTGAATTTTTCATGAATTTTTCATGCTGTCATATGAAAAATAGTAAAAACCAAGTTATGCCTATGCTCTGCTAGGCGATAACGTAGAGTTCTGGGCTTGATTTTGATCTTAACTGGTTGCAGTGACCGTGTTTGTGATAGTTCCGAGGAGTTCTAGCCTCTAGACCACTTGTTTGAATTTTTCATGAATTTTTCATGCTGTCATATGAAAAATCGTAAAATCCAAGATATGCCTATGCTCTGCTAGGCGATAACGTACAGTTCTGGGCTTGATTTTGATCTTAACTGGTTGCAGTGACCGTGTTTGTGATAGTTCCGAGGAGTTCTAGCCTCTAGACCACTTGTTTGAATTTTTCATGAATTTTTCATGCTGTCATATGAAAAATCGTAAAAACCAAGTTATGCCTATGCTCTGCTAGGCGATAACGTAGAGTTCTGGGCTTGATTTTGATCTTAACTGGTTGCAGTGACTGTGTTTGTAATAGTTCCGAGGAGTTCTAGCCTCTAGACCAGTTGTTTGAATTTTTCATGACGTCATATGAAAAATCGTAAAATCCAAGTTATGCCTATGCTCTGCTAGGCGATAACGTAGAGTTCTGGGCTTGATTTTGATCTTAACTGGTTGCAGTAACCGTGTTTGTGATAGTTCCGAGGAGTTCTAGCCTCTAGACCAGTTGTTTGAATTTTTCATAACGCCATATGAAAAATCGTAAAATCCAAGTTATGCCTATGCTCTGCTAGGCGATAATGCAGAGTTCTGGGCTTGATTTTGATCTTAACTGGTTGCTGTGACCGTGTTTGTGATAGTTCCGAGGAGTTCTAGTCTCTAGACCAGTTATTTGAATTTTTCATGAAGTCATATGAAAAATCGTAAAATCCAAGTTATGCCTATGCTCTGCTAGGCGATAACGTAGAGTTCTGGGCTTGATTTTGATCTTAACTGGTTGCAGTAACCGTGTTTGTGATAGTTCCGAGGAGTTCTAGCCTCTAGACCACTTGTTTGAATTTTTCATGAATTTTTCATGCTGTCATATGAAAAATCGTAAAATCCAAGTTATGCCTATGCTCTGCTAGGCGATAACGTAGAGTTCTGGGCTTGATTTTGATCTTAACTGGTTGCAGTGACTGTGTTTGTAATAGTTCCGAGGAGTTCTAGCCTCTAGACCAGTTGTTTGAATTTTTCATGACGTCATATGAAAAATCGTAAAATCCAAGTTATGCCTATGCTCTGCTAGGCGATAACGTAGAGTTCTGGGCTTGATTTTGATCTTAACTGGTTGCAGTAACCGTGTTTGTGATAGTTCCGAGGAGTTCTAGCCTCTAGACCAGTTGTTTGAATTTTTCATAACGCCATATGAAAAATCGTAAAATCCAAGTTATGCCTATGCTCTGCTAGGCGATAATGCAGAGTTCTGGGCTTGATTTTGATCTTAACTGGTTGCTGTGACCGTGTTTGTGATAGTTCCGAGGAGTTCTAGTCTCTAGACCAGTTATTTGAATTTTTCATGAAGTCATATGAAAAATCGTAAAATCCAAGTTATGCCTATGCTCTGCTAGGCGATAACGTAGAGTTCTGGGCTTGATTTTGATCTTAACTGGTTGCAGTAACCGTGTTTGTGATAGTTCCGAGGAGTTCTAGCCTCTAGACCACTTGTTTGAATTTTTCATGAATTTTTCATGCTGTCATATGAAAAATCGTAAAATCCAAGTTATGCCTATGCTCTGCTAGGCGATAACGTAGAGTTCTGGGCTTGATTTTGATCTTAACTGGTTGCAGTGACTGTGTTTGTAATAGTTCCGAGGAGTTCTAGCCTCTAGACCACTTGTTTGAATTTTTCATGAATTTTTCATGCTGTCATATGAAAAATCGTAAAATCCAAATTATGCCTATGCTCTGCTAGGCGATAACGTAGAGTTCTGGGCTTGATTTTGATCTTAACTGGTTGCAGTGACTGTGTTTGTAATAGTTCCGAGGAGTTCTAGCCTCTAGACCACTTGTTTGAATTTTTCATGAATTTTTCATGCTGTCATATGAAAAATCGTAAAATCCAAGTTATGCCTATGCTCTGCTAGGCAATAAGGTCGAGTTCTGGGCTTGATTTTGATCTTAACTGGTTGCAGTGAATGTGTTTGTAATAGTTCCGAGGAGTTCTAGCCTCTAGACCAGTTGTTTGAATTTTTCATGACGTCATATGAAAAATCATAAAATCCAAGTTATGCCTATGCTCTGCTAGGCGATAACGTAGAGTTCTGGGCTTGATTTTGATCTTAACTAGTTGCAATGACCGTGTTTGTGATAGTTCCGAGGAGTTTTAGCCTCTAGACCACTTGTTTGAATTTTTCATGAATTTTTCATGCTGTCATATGAAAAGTCGTAAAATCCAAGTTATGCCTATGCTCTGCTAGGCGATAACGTAGAGTTCTGGGCTTGATTTTGATCTTAACTGGTTGCAGTGACTGTGTTTGTAATAGTTCCGAGGAGTTCTAGCCTCTAGACCACTTGTTTGAATTTTTCATGAATTTTTCATGCTGTCATATGAAAAATCGTAAAAACCAAGTTATGCCTATGCTCTGCTAGGCGATAACGTAGAGTTCTGGGCTTGATTTTGATCTTAACTGGTTGCAGTGACTGTGTTTGTGATAGTTCCGAGGAGTTCTAGCCTCTAGACCACTTGTTTGAATTTTTCATGACGTCATATGAAAAATCGTAAAATCCAAGTTATGCCTATGCTCTGCTAGGCGATAATGCAAAGTTCTGGGCTTGATTTTGATCTTAACTGGTTGCTGTGACCGTGTTTGTGATAGTTCCGAGGAGTTCTAGTCTCTAGACCAGTTATTTGAATTTTTCATGAAGTCATATGAAAAATCGTAAAATCCAAGTTATGCCTATGCTCTGCTAGGCGATAACGTAGAGTTCTGGGCTTGATTTTGATCTTAACTGGTTGCAGTGACTGTGTTTGTGATAGTTCCGAGGAGTTCTAGTCTCTAGACCAGTTATTTGAATTTTTCATGAAGTCATATGAAAAATCGTAAAATCCAAGTTATGCCTATGCTCTGCTAGGCGATAACGTAGAGTTCTGGGCTTGATTTTGATCTTAACTGGTTGCAGTAACCGTGTTTGTGATAGTTCTGAGGAGTTCTAGCCTCTAGACCACTTGTTTGAATTTTTCATGAATTTTTCATGCTGTCATATGAAAAATCGTAAAATCCAAGTTATGCCTATGCTCTGCTAGGCGATAACGTAGAGTTCTGGGCTTGATTTTGATCTTAACTGGTTGCAGTGACTGTGTTTGTAATAGTTCCGAGGAGTTCTAGCCTCTAGACCACTTGTTTGAATTTTTCATGAATTTTTCATGCTGTCATATGAAAAATCGTAAAATCCAAGTTATGCCTATGCTCTGCTAGGCGATAACGTAGAGTTATGGGCTTGATTTTGATCTTAACAGGTTGCAGTGACCGTGTTTGTGATAGTTCCGAGGAGTTCTAGCCTCTAGACCAGTTGTTTGAATTTTTCATAACGCCATATGAAAAATCGTAAAATCCAAGTTATGCCTATGCTCTGCTAGGCGATAACGTAGAGTTCTGAGCTTGATTTTGATCTTAACTGGTTGCAGTGACCGTGTTTGTGATAGTTCCGAGGAGTTCTAGCCTCTAGACCACTTGTTTGAATTTTTCATGAATTTTTAATGCAGTCATATGAAAAATCGTAAAATCCAAGTTATGCCTATGCTCTGCTAGGCGATAACGTAGAGTTCTGGGCTTGATTTTGATCTTAACTGGTTGCAGTGACCGTGTTTGTGATAGTTCCGAGGAGTTCTAGCCTCTAGACCAATTGTTTGAATTTTTTATGACGTCATATGAAAAATCGTAAAATCCAAGTTAATGACAGCATAATTTAAAGCGTAAGTATTTGCAGTTTCATAACTTTATAATTAGTATTAACTTCTGTTTTTTTTTTGTTATATCAATTATACTGGTTTATTAAGTGTACAGTCAAGGGCAACTAAATGTTAATTATCGCTCTTTTGTATTTAGTTTAGATAAAAAATTAAAAGGCACCTATCCGTATCAAAAAGGATACTCGCCCCGATTTTTGTGGGTATACGTGCCTTTGGGGCGTCTATCGCCCCTATATAATCTCAGTTTTTTTTATTTGTTTGTGTTAATACATAAGTGTTGAGTTTTTGTTAGAAAATCAGTGTCATGTCTCACTTTGATTGTGGTCATGAGTGTAATATTGAAATAATCCTTTATAATTACAAATAAAACATTTTAATACTATATTTTATACTTATTTTATTCCATAGGGCATCTATCCTACATCATATTTGTTACTTAGTTTATTCCAAAGGGCATCTATCCTACACCAGAAGCATCTGACCTTTTTAAAATTTTCATAGTGGGGCATGTATCCATATAGGTAGGCATCTATCCTAAAAAAAAGGGGTCTGCGAAAACTCAATTTCTACACAATCAGTAAATATTAGGTAAAAAAAACTAGTCGTAATGAAAGATTAAAGACCAAACTAGCTATATCGAAAGGAAATATTCATGGGAAATTGATAGTTTTGAAATTATGAGGCCTTTTCAAAAAGTGTGGCATCTATCCCGGTTTTACCCTACCGCCCAAAGCACTGTTATCTTGCTTTTCAAAAATATTCGAATCCGCAATGGCACACACAATATCCTAAAAATAATAAATAACCGGAAGTACGCCGTGGCTCTCTTGTTAGATATGAGCAAGGCCAAGGTCTAGTACGGGGAATAGCTAATAAATGGTTTGCGTCTTACCTCGAGAACCGGAAACAATTTGTAGATATTGATTATCACGACGCAAACACAAATTACCGTTCTAGTTTTAGATCACAAGAACAAATATATATTAAAGCCTGGGTTCAATCCCCCAAGGCAGTGTTTTAGGCTGTTTCTTTTCATAATATATATAAACTAGCTTTCCGCCCGCGACTTCGTCCGCGGAGATTCAGAACATTCATTAAAAAATATCTACAGAGATACAATTTTAACTTTAACCAGTATTTTTTTAATAAGTTCGCAATATGGTTTATTTTATTTAATGGATCTAACTTTTAATCGACCAATGTTTTTAAATTCCCCTTTAGAATGACCTTCCCAAGTCTTAGTACCAGTAGGTGTCGAAAGAGACGAACACCCGGGGAAGGACGACAGCGTCCCCTGAGTAGGTACTTACTTAGCCATCCAAATGCGACAGCTAACTCGCATTCGAAGCGTGGGGTCTATTAGCAAATACTCACATGAGAAAAAAACATTGGTAGGGCAATATCATTCATGCATGTATTACCTAACTTCCATACAAATTTTCAATCTTGTGTTTCACTTTTTACGGGCATATGATTTTGTATCGTTAATCTAAATAATATAAAAGGAGAAACTGACTGACTGACTGACATATCAACGCACAGCCTAAACGGCTAAACGTAGGCACTTGAAATTTGGAGGAGACGTAGCTTAGGTACCGTAGAGGTGCACTAAGAAAGGAATTCCCGAAATTCCCACGGGAACGGGAGTTAGCGGGAAAATCCTTTTGTATGAAAAATCTAAACCGAAGCGAAGCGAGGGCGGGTCGCTAGTATAATATATTACGACGGTAAAAACAGATTTCTTTTATTTCTACATTATTTACAAATTATCCCACCTTTATCTTCTCGTGTGGCCACAAAGTCACACAAGAAAATCACTTTTTAAAAATCTCAACAATAAAAACTTTTTTACAACTAAGTTTAGTCATCCCGATGCCAACATTTTATGAACTGATAAAGCACTGTTCTCCCGTGTTGGGATTTACAATGTACATAGCGAACACTGGTCATACAGTAATCTGAATAAAGTTAAAGAAAATCACCACCGACTAAGGTTTAGTTCCAACGTGTGGTCGGGCATCATTAGGAATAAAATATTAGGACCCTATTATATCGAGGGCCGTTTGACTGGAGGAACCTACCTGGATATGTTACAAGGTATAGTTGAGCGAGTTAATGGAAGATGTTCCGATAGCCTATCTACAAGATTTTTACTACCAGCATGACTGTGCTCCACCCCACTGCGACCGTGCGAAACTAACTAAATAACGAATACGGAGACAACTGGATAGGGCGTGGGGTGCTCCACGCCCTATCCAGTTGTCAAGTGCCATGGCCAGCCAGAAGCCCGGACCTCACGATGTGTGACTTTTTCTTGTGGGGTGAAGTCAAACGTCGAGTGTACCTACGTCGAAGAAGCCCAGAGTCTCAACGATCTTAAAACATAAATTATATCAGTACTCGATGCTATTAAAAATGAAACTCCTGTTTTAGACAGACTAAAGAACAACTTGCTAAAACGTGGACGGCTTTGTTTAGAAAATAACGGAGGCCATTTTGAGCATTTGTTAAAGTAGGTATGTTTAGTTTAATATTCGTATTTTTTTAATAAATTTTAATAATTTCACTGATGAGTGTGGTTATTATATTAAACAAATTATGAACAAAACATAACTTATGTACAGTCAACAGCATAAATAAGTGATCATTTATGTACCTTATCACTTTAACGTCGTGTTTGAAATGTGATACAAAATTCAAAACGGTTGAATGCGACAAGGTACAGAAATGATCACTTATTTATCGCCCACACTGTTAACTGACTACTCGTACTAGTGAACCTTATTATCGGGAGATGTTTGCATTTGCTTGTAGTGAACCACTGAGTATTAAGTTGAACACGTGTGTACGAAGTCTTTTAAAGAAATAGTTTACTTAATGATGAATGACATGGCTTGTCAAGCTGTAAGTAATACAAACAGTGTATTAATATTCGAAATTTGTAAATACGTTTATTACCTTACCTGACATCACCCTCCTCGCACCCGTGCTAGAGGTTTTTTTTTTTATTTTATGGCATAGAGAAGACAAACGAGCACACAGGCCACCTGATGGTAAGTGGAAACTGTGACCCATAGACATTCGCATTCACAAGACTGCAATGCAATCCTAAGACTGCAAATGCGTTGCCAACCCTGAGGACTAAGATGGAATGCCTCTATGCTAGTCATTTCACCGGCTGTCTTATCCCCAAACCGGAACACAACAATGCGAACACTGCTATTTGGCGGTAGGTTAATGGATAAGATGGTGGTAGCGATCCGGACGGACACTGCACAAGGTCCTACCACCCGCAAAAGACGGTCCATGAATATCGTTAAGTTAGTAAAATCATTGAATCGGCAATATCGCTAATGTTTTTTAAGCTAGAGTTAAAATAACATAACATGTGTTATTGATTAACAATAGCAAAGCAAATATTAAAATTTGTGCACCTATTAAAAAACTACCTTGTATCGATCTCACACAAATTGACTTAGGTCTAGGCTTGTACTATTATGGTACTTGTACTATTTCTGTATGTATGTTTCTGTATGTATGTGTAGTTACACAGCGATAAACATACATACAGAAATACAAACTTTAATACACAGGAAACACCCAGTAAACACTCGCGTTCATCACACAAATAGTTGCCCGTACCAGGAGTCGAATCCGGGACTGCTAGCTTCATAGGCATGGGCAGGTTCACTACCAACTAGGCTAAACGTGTCATCAAGTTATCTTCCTTATCGATTATGTATTAGTATTATTATGTGACTTATATATTTACTGTAGAATGTATTAGCAATAATTAGGATAATTAGGTTTTAAGTTTTTAGTTTTTATCTCTGTCTTCTTTTTCTGTGCACCCACAATCTAAATTTCTATTTAGTTATTTGGTGGACTGGTAGAGAATACCATTAGGCGTTAGATACGCTATGTGTACTTATTAAATCATAAAGCTAACTAACGAAAGATAAATATAAATTGATGCGAGGAAATTCGACGTTGTTTGATTATTAACAACGCATTTGTGCAACGAACATATTTATATTAAATTAACAACCGCACAAACTGTTTTGATTTCGAATTTGGGCTATTAAGTTTCTTCCAAGGTACGTATGGCGTAAAATATGAGATGTGGAGTAACCTTGGTTCGCATATTAACTGTAGTACGCTTTTTAAAGAGGCCGTCGTATTTGTACCAATAGTGACCAGAGAGTGCGTAAGCAACGTAGTGACTTTGTTCAACCCCGTAGTCAACAATTCCTGCCAGCGAATATGATTTACCGCCTACTACGACACACTTCCTGATGGATTCCAATGTGTGCGTATTTTTTTACCCGCTGCCGTTGGGTGTTTTAAAGCGAGATATCCTGCATCAGTCACCACAGAAGTATCAATTATTATATGCGGGCCATACTCTTTGGAACATGTCGCTGTCAAGGAGCAGTTCTTGCATGACCTTGAGATGGATAAACAATCGTCAATCGCATTTTGCATTAATTGCATGCCACCGCTTAGGAGTATGTCCACATTTACGTCTAGCAACACGTAACTTCGTCCGATGGAATATCCACAAGAACATGTTACCTTGGATGTGACACTGGGCTCGTTCTCGAAAAGCGATTGCGCGAGGTGGGCAGCGTTGCACTTAGCTACAAGCCGTTTAATTTTGTCGGTTATTATTTTTGTCGCTCCTTCAAGTATGGCCGTGTTAGTTAAAATTTGAGCTCTTTGCACATAGTCCTCTTTAGAAATTTTATTTTTATGTGCTACATTGTTAGCCAACTTTAATATCGGACAATCAGTGCGACGCAATTTTTCTAAATACTCTTTATTTAAAGAGATTTCGTTTAAAGAAATCTGAAATATTGCATCAAACGCGCATGTCTCGGTGACATTTATATTAACGCCTCCTAACCGCACCGGGCCCAGTAAGCTTCCGTTTAGAAGTACGGGTATATGACCGTATTTGGCACCTTTTACGTAATCCCATTCAGGGCAATCTTCGAAACACGACGTTTTTGCCCGTTTCCGTTTTGGTGCCTCGTCAATTACCAGGTCTTCCGATTTTATATTTTTGTGAAGCCCCCTCCATTCCTCCTGAACACTCCATTCATTGTCAGCCGGAACTGGAACAGGTAGCTCTTCAACCTTCGTTGTTTTTAACAAAGTAGAGGGCAGAATGCTGTTGTTTGTAAAAACTTTTAGAGTTTCCTGTTCAGTCGTACTAAGTGGTCGTTTTTCTATACATTTAATATCATCCGATTGCAACACATCCGATTTTATGCTCCGCTCTTTAATTTTCTCGTCAATACGCTCTAAATGTTGCAAAATGAACCTATCGACGCGCATCGGTATCTCTCCTTTAAAATCCCGATGTTTCAAATCGGAAAATTCCGATTCAACTGCAGCGGAAGTAGCAGTCGAAGAACCCCTTCCAAAAATCGGCAACATAATACCTGTCCATAGAGGCACGTAAGGCAACAACATTTTTTTTAGTTTTGCCGCCAAACTATCATCGTGACAGGCGTTTATGGTATCGCCGTGCGATGATTGGCCAGCCAAATCATGTGCCCTATTAAACAAATCATCACCCCACATCTTCCACCCAGTCAAATTTGATTTAGAATGATCTTCCTCGGCGATATCTTGCAAACCATCATCGATACGAGTGGTGTCGTAAGCCTCTTTCGCCTGTCCTATATCCTCACCCTTGATTGCATCATTTAAAAACTTTAATCGCTGAGCTGATGGAAGAGGCTCGTTGTTAGAATCCACACCTATGTATTTGCTCATAGAGACCACTAGAATGGACTCCAGAAAGAAAAACAGATCTTCTATATTTCTGACCTGACTGGCTTTTCCAATGCATCGGGAGTAAAATCTTCGAACTAGCGACTTTTCACCTCCCGAAAGCCATCGCGACACCATTGCCGAAAGGTGGCAGATATCTAAGCGGATAAACGTCGCTGGTAATACTGTTGGATTGTTCATCACCGCATCGTAGCACCTTTGTAAGTAATCCGTAAGGCTGGCACATTTTCCGAATACTTCAGCCACTGCTATTAACAGCGACCAGCCAAAATCAGTTACTACAGTTGGTGGTATTGGTGCGTTTGCTGCTACGATAAGACGCAAGAAATGAGCTACGATGAGTGACCGCTGATCCGCCGAAACCATTTGGAATGTAGGCACGCTGCCATCCTCGGTCACGAGAACACATTGGTACAAAAACATATGGGGCGATTCAGTGGTTTCTCGCTTAGCAACACCACCCGTGGCGTCAATAGTTAAAATTGCATTTTGACTTTTGCGGCACCGAGATTTATAAACCTGAAGTTGTTCAGGCCGCCAATATATACAATTAAATTTGAGTATTGCGACATGATGAATGCATCCAACAAATTTTCCGTGCTCAGCGTTTTTTACCAAGTTTAACGCTGGATTTGCGAACTGTAAATCATATTTCTCCAATAATCGCTGCTCTTTAGCCTTTCGAATAACTTCGTTTGATGGTAAAATTGGAGGGTTTTTACCCCCAAACTCCTTGAGGCGCCCGGCTTCCTTGCGTCGCCAACTTACGCCATCTTGACGTCCGTTTATGATGCAGTCGGCGACATTTTTGCGACGGTTTCCCCGTAACTGTCGTCTTTTGTTGCCGGTATGGGCGCTCGGCTTTATTGCTTCAATAAAACATTTAATGACGAGATCGACATTTGAAGCCGGTTCTCGTACCAACTTGCCGCAAACTTTTGCCTTGCACTCATGACAATAGCCCTCAAAAGTTAAAAAGTTTGCGGCAATTGGGCTTACGTAAACGTTATTATTTTTAAAGACAAACACGCAATCCATGTGGTGTTGGACCCACATAGCTTCTGCCACGATGTCAGACCAACCAGGTTGTAGCTTGTAATAACTCCGTTTATTATAGATCTTTTCCTGTGGACGTATCGAGTTCCATTTTTCAGGTGACAATATTATATTAAAACATTTATCGAATGTTGATCCTGAATCCGTGTTGCTCGAATTAATGCTCTGATCAGAAGAGGACATCGATACAGAGCAATGTTCGCTGATGTCAGAGGCAGTAGTTGTCAACTCGGGCTCACGAATGCCAAGTTGGGATAAAATCATATCCTTTAACCCGTTACGATTGTTGTTCACAATTGTGTGAATGTGTTTGGATGTAATAATTGACCCTTGTTCTGCCATTAGCGCAGAGATGTTTTTATAAACGTCGTTAGACGGTGCCAAAACTACTCCGTTAGCGTCTATTGTGCGACAATTTTCGGTCAATAACAATTGCTGTAGGGCAATTTTATCATATGGTTTCGACCCCATTGTCAACCACAAATACCTACTTTTTAAGGAACTAATCCTCCGGATAACCTCTTACTATATTTAACTCCCTCAGTACATTAATTCAACATAAGTGTCATAAGTATTCAAAGCAATAGAAAGTATCAGATGAACTTGTCATGTGATTTCATTGTGCGCTAAGGTAAATTTACCGGTGAGAAATAAAACACAACGATAGCGCGATGTAACTCGATTAGAACGCCATCTAGTCATAAATTTAACAACATTAGTAATCATAAATATAAAAATAAAACCATAATCACAGTCACCCAAAAAAAATGATCCATTTAATGGGATAATTAGGTTTTTATTTTGAACTAACTTTTATAAGAATGAGTTTTAAGTAATTTACTAACAAATTACCACTACACCTAACGCCATCTAACGTCTTTATATCGTATCATTCAAAATGTTATACATGAGTTAAATAAAAACTTATACTATATTACTATCAACCGAACTTATTTAATACGTAAGTTTTGTGATGGTTTTACGTATTCAGGACTTAATTTTAAAGGTTTTATTTCTATTTATTCAAGACTAAAACTGTAAACAACACGACACAAGTATTAAATACCTGTCACTAGATGGCACTACCTGTTCTCTTTTACATGTTTTTATATAATTGTTTTTACTAATGTTTATAGATGATATGAGTTACAATAGAACTGGATGAGACCACATTGCAATACGAATAAAAGTAAATTTAATTCTGGCTCGATACATGACAAAATTTCCATGTGAATCAATACAACACGATTGTTAACCGTTGTTGTTTAGCTAGTTGCCGCTAGATGGAGCCAGCTGTGCTAATTTTTGATATGGTCTCATCTAGTTAATCTATTGAAACTCATATCATCTATAAACAAAAGTACAAACAATAATATAAACACCTGTGAAAGAGTGCAGGTAGTGCCATCTAGTGACTTATTTAATACTTGTGTCGTGCGGTTTACAGTTAGTATGTTCACCGATTACTCCGTCAATTGTGGACCGATTTTAAAAATTATTTTTTGGTTTGATAGAGTATGCTTTCGAGGTGGTCCCATTGTCACCAAATCTGAATCTGATGAGGGGATCAGTGAGGAATTGAGGGAACTCCTCAAATATTGTAGGCACACATATAGCGATTTTAGTATTTTTATTAACAAGCCTAGCATTTGCATTCAGAAAGTATCATTTGGTGAAGTGGAACTCATGATGAAGACCACAGATGGCCACCGGAACTCCTCAACGGTACCTCTTTCAAGGGTGGCGATCAAATATCTCGGTTAAGATAGTTGAGCGATTATAACGAAGAACATTGAATTGTTTAAATATGACTATGATTTTCCCGCGGTCTTGCTTGCGGCGTGCTTGAAATGTCTCAAAGTTTCATATCAACTAAGAAGTGGGACTACATAACAGTTTATTATGAATTATGATCAATGAAAAATATAAAATAAAATGAATGTTTTAAAAAACAATATCTTTTTTATTTTATTTTATTTATGTTATTAAGGGTTAAATATTGTAGGTAAGATGGAGTCTCGTAATTGCCACTATCTGGCTATCGCAACTGACTTAAATAACTCACACTAGGATCACTGTTTAAAGTCAGTATTTTTGATATTTTAGGTATTAAGAGTCTTAAGAGATTTGTAAACAGCCGCTAAAATCGCGTGGCTGAAAAAAAAAATCATACAAATTTAGCTCCGGGCGATAACGTTTCTCACCCCCTAAATCAAGACCGATTTCCACGATTTTTAAACATGTTGTAGTTATATAAAGAAGTACGTCTGT
Source organism: Acleris laterana (assembly GCA_963966035.1). Taxonomy (NCBI): domain Eukaryota; kingdom Metazoa; phylum Arthropoda; class Insecta; order Lepidoptera; family Tortricidae; genus Acleris; species Acleris laterana. The sequence continues at coordinate 8,162,114 of OZ014465.1, read as the reverse complement.
ACGTTTCTGTTTTTTTTTCATGGAAAGGAAAACGTACAGACATACTTTGTCGATGGATTTTATCACTGTGCGTCTCTTGTGATATTTGAGATCGCATGTAATGTCTCATTTGCGACAATCTGACATTACGAGTCACTGGAGATTCTCGGGAACGAGATACAGTATTCCGATTGCAGTTTTTGGATAGACGTTCCTTTTTTTTTTTGATTCTCGAATCCTGTTTTGCCTCATGCGAGCTGCACCTTTTGTAGGTCTACCCATGGTTTACTTAATGGATTATAGCTCAAGTTATATGAAGTAGTTCAACTTACTACGTACCTACGATTATTTACACTGAAAATAGAAAAATAAACAAACTTTTAAAAAAAATAATTAAACCGACTTCAAAAAAAACATTAAACTAAAACTCCCTAACTAAAACCACTAAAAAGCGAAAAATAAACTGAATTAACTAATTATTTAATTCAAAGGCCAAAACGGCGCAACTTTTTTTAATTATTTACATCATACACTTTACTTATTAAACTTCCTACCTACCTATTCTTAATAATACTCAAAATTAACCTATATACAACATTATTTTACTTACCAATCTAGTTATATGTATTTACAAATTATAATTATTTATTTACAAAATTACAATGTGACGCTTATTGTTTTAACCTAATTACCTATTAATTACAATAAAATATTATTATAATGTGTACCTACTGATCTGTTTGATTGAAGTTGGAGCATTAAATATTTACAGAATTCTTACACGTACCTACCTAAAATAAAATAAAACTATTGCTAGGTAAATACTTTAAACTCAACAATTACTTATATGTACAAATAACCTTATGAACTACGTTTTTATACCTATTTTTTGTCAAATATAGTTTTTTTTTTTTAAGTTTTAGTAACACTAATATTATAAAGGCGAAAGTTTGTGAGTGTGTGAGTGTGTATGTTTGTTAATCCTTCACGCTTCAACGGCTGGACGGATTTGGATGAAATTTGGAACGGAGATAGCTGGAATAAAACATAGGATATTTTCAATTCCGGAAAATTTTAAAGTTCCCGAGGGACTAACGATAATTGAAAATTAAATCCTGAATACGTAAAACCATCACAAAACTTACGTTTCCATGAGTTCCGTTGACGGTAATTTAGTATACAATTTATATAATTTATGTAATTAAGTATAGAATACATTTTACGTTCATATAAAATTTTAGATGATGCGATATAAAGACGTTAGATGGCACTACATGTAGTGGTAATTTGTTAGTTAATGACTTAAAAATCATTCTATAGATGTAAGTACAGAATAAAAACCTAATAGTCCCATTATTTGGCTCATTTGTTTTGGGTGATTATGATTTTTGTTTTATTTCTAAATTTATTATTAATACTTGGCATTCGTGAGCCCGAGTTGACAACTACTGCCTCTGACATCAGCGAACATTGCTCTGTATCGATGTCCTCTTCTGGTAAGAGCATTAATTAGAGCAACACGGATTCAGGATCAACATTCGATAAATGTTTTAATAAAATAATGTCACCTGACAAATGGGACTCCATACGTCCACAGGAAAAGATCTATAATAAACGGAGTTATTACAAGCTACAACCTCGTTGGTCTGACATCGTGGCAGAAGCTATGTGGGTCCAACACCACATGGATTGCGTGTTTGTCTTTAAAAATAATAACGTTTACGTAAGCCCAATTGCCGCAAACTTTTTAACTTTTGAGGGCTATTGTCATGAGTGCAAGGCAAAAGTTTGCGGCAAGTTGGTACGAGAACCGGCTTCAAATGTCGATCTCGTCATTAAATGTTTTATTGAAGCAATAAAGCCGAGCGCCCATACCGGCAACAAAAGACGACAGTTACGGGGAAACCGTCGCAAAAATGTCGCCGACTGCATCATAAACGGACGTCAAGATGGCGTAAGTTGGCGACGCAAGGAAGCCGGGCGCCTCAAGGAGTTTGGGGGTAAAAACCCTCCAATTTTACCATCAAACGAAGTTATTCGAAAGGCTAAAGAGCAGCGATTATTGGAGAAATATGATTTACAGTTCGCAAATCCAGCGTTAAACTTGGTAAAAAACGCTGAGCACGGAAAATTTGTTGGATGCATTCATCATGTCGCAATACTCAAATGTAATTGCATATATTGGCGGCCTGAACAACTTCAGGTTTATAAATCTCGGTGCCGTAAAAGTCAAAATGCAATTTTAACGGGTAGCGGTCTGGTCGCATAACAACTTTTATTGTCATAATATCGATTTTCATAACACTTTACGCATAAAGTTGATGCTCATAATTTTTTTTGGCATAAATTATACTAGGCATAATTGTTCCTTGTCATAATTGTACGTAGTCATAATTGGTTTAATCATAATGTAGAAAGGCATACATTTATTTAGTCATAATATTGATAATTATAATTATTTTTAGTAATAAATATAAATGTCATACATGTATCAAGCCATGATATCGGCTCGCGGGTAGGTTAGGGTTTTTTTTATAAAAGAGCGGAAAATCTTGTTAATGCGTTTTGAAGTATAAACTGCCAAAACTTGCAGTTAACCAAAATATAAATATTATGGTTAACTACTTTTATGAGCAACCATTTTATGTCCATTATAAAGTATGCTTAAAAAAAATTATGCGCATCAAATTTATGCGCGTTACACAATATGTTCTTAAACATTATGATTAAAAACTTTATGCGCATAAATGTATTACAATTTACAGTTATGCGCAATGATGAGTATGACGAATCCTTGTATGCCCATCAAAAATATGACTTTAAACTTTATGCAACCCGACCCCTACCCAATTTTAACTATTGACGCCACGGGTAGTGTTGTTAAGCGAGAAACCACTGAATAACCCCATATGTTTTCGTACAGTCAACAGCATAAATAAGTGATCATTTCTGTACCTTGTCGCTTTCAATCGTTTCACAGTTTTGTATAACATTTCAAACACAACGTTAAAGTGACAAGGTACATAAATGATCACTTACCTATGCTGTTGACTGTACCAGTGTGTTCTTGTGACCGAGGATGGCAGCGTAACTAACCCAGAACAAACAACTAGTTTAGAGGCTAGAACTCCTCGGAACTATCACAAACACGGTCACTGCAACCTGTTAAGATCAAAATCAAGCCCAGAACTGTACGTTATCGCCTAGCAGAGCATAGGCATAACTTGGTTTTTACGATTTTTCATATGACAGCATGAAAAATTCATGAAAAATTCAAACAAGTGGTCTAGAGGCTAGAACTCCTCGGAACTGTCACAAACACGGTCACTGCAACCAGTTAAGATCAAAATCAAGCCCAGAACTCTACGTTATCGCCTAGCAGAGCATAGGCATAACTTGGATTTTACGATTTTTCATATGACTTCATGAAAAATTCAAATAACTGGTCTAGAGACTAGAACTCCTCGGAACTATCACAAACACGGTCACAGCAACCAGTTAAGATCAAAATCAAGCCCATAACTGTACGTTATCGCCTAGCAGAGCATAGGCATAACTTGGATTTTACGATTTTTCATATGACAGCATGAAAAATTCATGAAAAATTCAAACAAGTGGTCTAGAGGCTAGAACTCCTCGGAACTATCACAAACACGGTCACTGCAACCAGTTAAGATCAAAATCAAGCCCAGAACTATGCATTATCGCCTAGCAAAGCATAGGCATAACTTGGATTTTACGATTTTTCATATGGCGTCATGAAAAATTCAAACAAGTGGTCTAGAGGCTAGAACTCCTCGGAACTATCACAAACACGGTCACTGCAACCTGTTAAGATCAAAATCAAGCCCAGAACTGTACGTTATCGCCTAGCAGAGCATAGGCATAACTTGGATTTTACGATTTTTCATATGACAGCATGAAAAATTCATGAAAAATTCAAACAACTGGTCTAGAGGCTAGAACTCCTCGGAACTATTACAAACACGGTCACTGCAACCAGTTAAGATCAAAATCAAGCCCAGAACTGTACGTTATCGCCTAGCAGAGCATAGGCATAACTTGGATTTTACGATTTTTCATTTGACTTCATGAAAAATTCAAATAACTGGTCTAGAGACTAGAACTCCTCGGAACTATCACAAACACGGTCACAGCAACCAGTTAAGATCAAAATCAAGCCCAGAACTCTGCATTATCGCCTAGCAAAGCATAGGCATAACTTGGATTTTACGATTTTTCATATGGCGTCATGAAAAATTCAAACAACTGGTCTAGAGGCTAGAACTCCTCGGAACTATCACAAACACGGTCACTGCAACCTGTTAAGATCAAAATCAAGCCCAGAACTGTACGGTATCGCCTAGCAGAGCATAGGCATAACTTGGATTTTACGATTTTTCATATGACAGCATGAAAAATTCATGAAAAATTCAAACAAGTGGTCTAGAGGCTAGAACTCCTCGGAACTATCACAAACACGGTCACTGCAACCTGTTAAGATCAAAATCAAGCCCAGAACTGTACGTTATCGCCTAGCAGAGCATAGGCATATCTTGGATTTTACGATTTTTCATATGACAGCATGAAAAATTCATGAAAAATTCAAACAAGTGGTCTAGAGGCTAGAACTCCTCGGAACTATCACAAACACGGTCACTGCAACCAGTTAAGATCAAAATCAAGCCCAGAACTCTACGTTATCGCCTAGCAGAGCATAGGCATAACTTGGTTTTTACGATTTTTCATATGACAGCATGAAAAATTCATGAAAAATTCAAACAAGTGGTCTAGAGGCTAGAACTCCTCGGAACTATCACAAACACGGTCACTGCAACCAGTTAAGATCAAAATCAAGCCCAGAACTCTACGTTATCGCCTAGCAGAGCATAGGCATAACTTGGTTTTTACGATTTTTCATATGACAGCATGAAAAATTCATGAAAAATTCAAACAAGTGGTCTAGAGGCTAGAACTCCTCGGAACTATCACAAACACGGTCACTGCAACCAGTTTAGATCAAAATCAAGCCCAGAACTCTACGTTATCGCCTAGCAGAGCATAGGCATAACTTGGTTTTTACGATTTTTCATATGACAGCATGAAAAATTCATGAAAAATTCAAACAAGTGGTCTAGAGGCTAGAACTCCTCGGAACTATCACAAACACGGTCACTGCAACCAGTTTAGATCAAAATCAAGCCCAGAACTCTACGTTATCGCCTAGCAGAGCATAGGCATAACTTGGTTTTTACGATTTTTCATATGACGTCATGAAAAATTCAAACAACTGGTCTAGAGGCTAGAACTCCTCGGAACTATTACAAACACAGTCACTGCAACCAGTTAAGATCAAAATCAAGCCCAGAACTCTACGTTATCGCCTAGCAGAGCAAAGGCATAACTTGGTTTTTACGATTTTTCATATGACAGCATGAAAAATTCATGAAAAATTCAAACAAGTGGTCTAGAGGCTAGAACTCCTCGGAACTATCACAAACACGGTCACTGCAACCAGTTTAGATCAAAATCAAGCCCAGAACTCTACGTTATCGCCTAGCAGAGCATAGGCATAACTTGGTTTTTACGATTTTTCATATGACTGCATTAAAAATTCATGAAAAATTCAAACAAGTGGTCTAGAGGCTAGAACTCCTCGGAACTATCACAAACACAGTCACTGCAACCAGTTAAGATCAAAATCAAGCCCAGAACTCTACGTTATCGCCTAGCAGAGCATAGGCATAACTTGGTTTTTACGATTTTTCATATGACAGCATGAAAAATTCATGAAAAATTCAAACAAGTGGTCTAGAGGCTAGAACTCCTCGGAACTATTACAAACACAGTCACTGCAACCAGTTAAGATCAAAATCAAGCCCAGAACTCTACGTTATCGCCTAGCAGAGCATAAGCATAACTTGGATTTTACGATTTTTCATATGACGTCATGAAAAATTCAAACAAGTGATCTAGAGGCTAGAACTCCTCGGAACTATCACAAACACAGTCACTGCAACCAGTTAAGATCAAAATTAAGCCCAGAACTCTACGTTATCGCCTAGCAGAGCATAGGCATAACTTGGTTTTTACGATTTTTCATATGACAGCATGAAAAATTCATGAAAAATTCAAACAAGTGGTCTAGAGGCTAGAACTCCTCGGAACTATTACAAACACAGTCACTGCAACCTGTTAAGATCAAAATCAAGCCCATAACTCTATGTTATCGCCTAGCAGAGCATAGGCATAACTTGGATTGTACGATTTTTCATATGACAGCATGAAAAATTCATGAAAAATTCAAACAAGTGGTCTAGAGGCTAGAACTCCTCGGAACTATTACAAACACAGTCATTGCAACCAGTTAAGATCAAAATCAAGCCCATAACTCTACGTTATCGCCTAGCAGAGCATAGGCATAACTTGGATTTTACGATTTTTCATATGACGTCATGAAAAATTCAAACAAGTGGTCTAGAGGCTAGAACTCCTCGGAACTATCACAAACACGGTCACTGCAACCAGTTAAGATCAAAATCAAGCCCAGAACTCTACGTTATCGCCTAGCAGAGCATAGGCATAACTTGGATTTTACGATTTTTCATATGACTTCATGAAAAATTCAAATAACTGGTCTAGAGACTAGAACTCCTCGGAACTATCACAAACACGGTCACAGCAACCAGTTAAGATCAAAATCAAGCCCAGAACTCTGCATTATCGCCTAGCAGAGCATAGGCATAACTTGGATTTTACGATTTTTCATATGACAGCATGAAAAATTCATGAAAAATTCAAACAAGTGGTCTAGAGGCTAGAACTCCTCGGAACTATTACAAACACAGTCATTGCAACCAGTTAAGATCAAAATCAAGCCCATAACTCTACGTTATCGCCTAGCAGAGCATAGGCATAACTTGGATTTTACGATTTTTCATATGACTTCATGAAAAATTCAAATAACTGGTCTAGAGACTAGAACTCCTCGGAACTATCACAAACACGGTCACAGCAACCAGTTAAGATCAAAATCAAGCCCAGAACTCTGCATTATCGCCTAGCAGAGCATAGGCATAACTTGGATTTTACGATTTTTCATATGACAGCATGAAAAATTCATGAAAAATTCAAACAAGTGGTCTAGAGGCTAGAACTCCTCGGAACTATTACAAACACAGTCACTGCAACCTGTTAAGATCAAAATCAAGCCCATAACTCTACGTTATCGCCTAGCAGAGCATAGGCATAACTTGGATTGTACGATTTTTCTCTAGAGGCTAGAACTCCTCGGAACTATTACAAACACAGTCATTGCAACCAGTTAAGATCAAAATCAAGCCCATAACTCTACGTTATCGCCTAGCAGAGCATAGGCATAACTTGGATTTTACGATTTTTCATATGACGTCATGAAAAATTCAAACAAGTGGTCTAGAGGCTAGAACTCCTCGGAACTATCACAAACACGGTCACTGCAACCAGTTAAGATCAAAATCAAGCCCAGAACTCTACGTTATCGCCTAGCAGAGCATAGGCATAACTTGGATTTTACGATTTTTCATATGACTTCATGAAAAATTCAAATAACTGGTCTAGAGACTAGAACTCCTCGGAACTATCACAAACACGGTCACTGCAACCAGTTAAGATCAAAATCAAGCCCAGAACTGTACGTTCTCGCCTAGCAGAGCATAGGCATATCTTGGATTTTACGATTTTTCATATGACAGCATGAAAAATTCATGAAAAATTCAAACAAGTGGTCTAGAGGCTAGAACTCCTCGGAACTATCACAAACACGGTCACTGCAACCAGTTAAGATCAAAATCAAGCCCAGAACTCTACGTTATCGCCTAGCAGAGCATAGGCATAACTTGGATTTTACGATTTTTCATATGACTGCATTAAAAATTCATGAAAAATTCAAACAAGTGGTCTAGAGGCTAGAACTCCTCGGAACTATTACAAACACAGTCATTGCAACCAGTTAAGATCAAAATCAAGCCCATAACTCTACGTTATCGCCTAGCAGAGCATAGGCATAACTTGGATTTTACGATTTTTCATATGACGTCATGAAAAATTCAAACAAGTGGTCTAGAGGCTAGAACTCCTCGGAACTATCACAAACACAGTCACTGCAACCAGTTAAGATCAAAATCAAGCCCATAACTCTACGTTATCGCCTAGCAGAGCATAGGCATAACTTGGTTTTTACGATTTTTCATATGACAGCATGAAAAATTCATGAAAAATTCAAACAAGTGGTCTAGAGGCTAGAACTCCTCGGAACTATCACAAACACGGTCACTGCAACCAGTTAAGATCAAAATCAAGCCCAGAACTCTACGTTATCGCCTAGCAGAGCATAGGCATAACTTGGTTTTTACGATTTTTCATATGACAGCATGAAAAATTCATGAAAAATTCAAACAAGTGGTCTAGAGGCTAGAACTCCTCGGAACTATCACAAACACGGTCACTGCAACCAGTTTAGATCAAAATCAAGCCCAGAACTCTACGTTATCGCCTAGCAGAGCATAGGCATAACTTGGTTTTTACGATTTTTCATATGACAGCATGAAAAATTCATGAAAAATTCAAACAAGTGGTCTAGAGGCTAGAACTCCTCGGAACTATCACAAACACGGTCACTGCAACCAGTTTAGATCAAAATCAAGCCCAGAACTCTACGTTATCGCCTAGCAGAGCATAGGCATAACTTGGTTTTTACGATTTTTCATATGACGTCATGAAAAATTCAAACAACTGGTCTAGAGGCTAGAACTCCTCGGAACTATTACAAACACAGTCACTGCAACCAGTTAAGATCAAAATCAAGCCCAGAACTCTACGTTATCGCCTAGCAGAGCAAAGGCATAACTTGGTTTTTACGATTTTTCATATGACAGCATGAAAAATTCATGAAAAATTCAAACAAGTGGTCTAGAGGCTAGAACTCCTCGGAACTATCACAAACACGGTCACTGCAACCAGTTTAGATCAAAATCAAGCCCAGAACTCTACGTTATCGCCTAGCAGAGCATAGGCATAACTTGGTTTTTACGATTTTTCATATGACTGCATTAAAAATTCATGAAAAATTCAAACAAGTGGTCTAGAGGCTAGAACTCCTCGGAACTATCACAAACACAGTCACTGCAACCAGTTAAGATCAAAATCAAGCCCAGAACTCTACGTTATCGCCTAGCAGAGCATAGGCATAACTTGGTTTTTACGATTTTTCATATGACAGCATGAAAAATTCATGAAAAATTCAAACAAGTGGTCTAGAGGCTAGAACTCCTCGGAACTATCACAAACACAGTCACTGCAACCAGTTAAGATCAAAATCAAGCCCAGAACTCTACGTTATCGCCTAGCAGAGCATAAGCATAACTTGGATTTTACGATTTTTCATATGACGTCATGAAAAATTCAAACAACTGGTCTAGAGGCTAGAACTCCTCGGAACTATTACAAACACATTCACTGCAACCAGGTAAGATCAAAATCAAGCCCATAACTCTACGTTATCGCCTAGCAGAGCATAGGCATAACTTGGATTTTACGATTTTTCATATGACGTCATGAAAAATTCAAACAAGTGATCTAGAGGCTAGAACTCCTCGGAACTATCACAAACACAGTCACTGCAACCAGTTAAGATCAAAATTAAGCCCAGAACTCTACGTTATCGCCTAGCAGAGCATAGGCATAACTTGGTTTTTACGATTTTTCATATGACAGCATGAAAAATTCATGAAAAATTCAAACAAGTGGTCTAGAGGCTAGAACTCCTCGGAACTATTACAAACACAGTCACTGCAACCTGTTAAGATCAAAATCAAGCCCATAACTCTATGTTATCGCCTAGCAGAGCATAGGCATAACTTGGATTGTACGATTTTTCATATGACAGCATGAAAAATTCATGAAAAATTCAAACAAGTGGTCTAGAGGCTAGAACTCCTCGGAACTATTACAAACACATTCACTGCAACCAGGTAAGATCAAAATCAAGCCCATAACTCTACGTTATCGCCTAGCAGAGCATAGGCATAACTTGGATTTTACGATTTTTCATATGACGTCATGAAAAATTCAAACAAGTGATCTAGAGGCTAGAACTCCTCGGAACTATCACAAACACAGTCACTGCAACCAGTTAAGATCAAAATCAAGCCCATAACTCTACGTTATCGCCTAGCAGAGCATAGGCATAACTTGGATTTTACGATTTTTCATATGACGTCATGAAAAATTCAAACAAGTGGTCTAGAGGCTAGAACTCCTCGGAACTATCACAAACACGGTCACTGCAACCAGGTAAGATCAAAATCAAGCCCATAACTCTACGTTATCGCCTAGCAGAGCATAGGCATAACTTGGATTTTACGATTTTTCATATGACGTCATGAAAAATTCAAACAAGTGATCTAGAGGCTAGAACTCCTCGGAACTATCACAAACACAGTCACTGCAACCAGTTAAGATCAAAATCAAGCCCATAACTCTACGTTATCGCCTAGCAGAGCATAGGCATAACTTGGATTTTACGATTTTTCATATGACGTCATGAAAAATTCAAACAAGTGGTCTAGAGGCTAGAACTCCTCGGAACTATCACAAACACGGTCACTGCAACCAGTTAAGATCAAAATCAAGCCCAGAACTCTACGTTATCGCCTAGCAGAGCATAGGCATAACTTGGATTTTACGATTTTTCATATGACTTCATGAAAAATTCAAATAACTGGTCTAGAGACTAGAACTCCTCGGAACTATCACAAACACGGTCACAGCAACCAGTTAAGATCAAAATCAAGCCCAGAACTCTGCATTATCGCCTAGCAGAGCATAGGCATAACTTGGATTTTACGATTTTTCATATGACAGCATGAAAAATTCATGAAAAATTCAAACAAGTGGTCTAGAGGCTAGAACTCCTCGGAACTATTACAAACACAGTCATTGCAACCAGTTAAGATCAAAATCAAGCCCATAACTCTACGTTATCGCCTAGCAGAGCATAGGCATAACTTGGATTTTACGATTTTTCATATGACTTCATGAAAAATTCAAATAACTGGTCTAGAGACTAGAACTCCTCGGAACTATCACAAACACGGTCACAGCAACCAGTTAAGATCAAAATCAAGCCCAGAACTCTGCATTATCGCCTAGCAGAGCATAGGCATAACTTGGATTTTACGATTTTTCATATGACAGCATGAAAAATTCATGAAAAATTCAAACAAGTGGTCTAGAGGCTAGAACTCCTCGGAACTATTACAAACACAGTCACTGCAACCTGTTAAGATCAAAATCAAGCCCATAACTCTACGTTATCGCCTAGCAGAGCATAGGCATAACTTGGATTGTACGATTTTTCTCTAGAGGCTAGAACTCCTCGGAACTATTACAAACACAGTCATTGCAACCAGTTAAGATCAAAATCAAGCCCATAACTCTACGTTATCGCCTAGCAGAGCATAGGCATAACTTGGATTTTACGATTTTTCATATGACGTCATGAAAAATTCAAACAAGTGGTCTAGAGGCTAGAACTCCTCGGAACTATCACAAACACGGTCACTGCAACCAGTTAAGATCAAAATCAAGCCCAGAACTCTACGTTATCGCCTAGCAGAGCATAGGCATAACTTGGATTTTACGATTTTTCATATGACTTCATGAAAAATTCAAATAACTGGTCTAGAGACTAGAACTCCTCGGAACTATCACAAACACGGTCACTGCAACCAGTTAAGATCAAAATCAAGCCCAGAACTGTACGTTCTCGCCTAGCAGAGCATAGGCATATCTTGGATTTTACGATTTTTCATATGACAGCATGAAAAATTCATGAAAAATTCAAACAAGTGGTCTAGAGGCTAGAACTCCTCGGAACTATCACAAACACGGTCACTGCAACCAGTTAAGATCAAAATCAAGCCCAGAACTCTACGTTATCGCCTAGCAGAGCATAGGCATAACTTGGATTTTACGATTTTTCATATGACTGCATTAAAAATTCATGAAAAATTCAAACAAGTGGTCTAGAGGCTAGAACTCCTCGGAACTATTACAAACACAGTCATTGCAACCAGTTAAGATCAAAATCAAGCCCATAACTCTACGTTATCGCCTAGCAGAGCATAGGCATAACTTGGATTTTACGATTTTTCATATGACGTCATGAAAAATTCAAACAAGTGGTCTAGAGGCTAGAACTCCTCGGAACTATCACAAACACAGTCACTGCAACCAGTTAAGATCAAAATCAAGCCCATAACTCTACGTTATCGCCTAGCAGAGCATAGGCATAACTTGGTTTTTACGATTTTTCATATGACAGCATGAAAAATTCATGAAAAATTCAAACAAGTGGTCTAGAGGCTAGAACTCCTCGGAACTATTACAAACACAGTCACTGCAACCAGTTAAGATCAAAATCAAGCCCAGAACTCTACGTTATCGCCTAGCAGAGCATAGGCATAACTTGGATTTTACGATTTTTCATATGACAGCATGAAAAATTCATGAAAAATTCAAACAAGTGGTCTAGAGGCAAGAACTCCTCGGAACTATCACAAACACGGTCACTGCAACCAGTTAAGATCAAAATCAAGCCCAGAACTCTACGTTATCGCCTAGCAGAGCATAGGCATATCTTGGATTTTACGATTTTTCATATGACAGCATGAAAAATTCATGAAAAATTCAAACAAGTGGTCTAGAGGCTAGAACTCCTCGGAACTATCACAAACACGGTCACTGCAACCAGTTAAGATCAAAATCAAGCCCAGAACTCTACGTTATCGCCTAGCAGAGCATAGGCATAACTTGGTTTTTACGATTTTTCATATGACAGCATGAAAAATTCATGAAAAATTCAAACAAGTGGTCTAGAGGCTAGAACTCCTCGGAACTATCACAAACACGGTCACTGCAACCAGTTAAGATCAAAATCAAGCCCAGAACTCTACGTTATCGCCTAGCAGAGCATAGGCATAACTTGGATTTTACGATTTTTCATATGACGTCATGAAAAATTCAAACAACTGGTCTAGAGGCTAGAACTCCTCGGAACTATTACAAACACAGTCACTGCAACCAGTTAAGATCAAAATCAAGCCCAGAACTCTACGTTATCGCCTAGCAGAGCATAGGCATAACTTGGATTTTACGATTTTTCATATGACAGCATGAAAAATTCATGAAAAATTCAAACAAGTGGTCTAGAGGCTAGAACTCCTCGGAACTATCACAAACACGGTCACTGCAACCAGTTAAGATCAAAATCAAGCCCAGAACTCTACGTTATCGCCTAGCAGAGCATAGGCATAACTTGGATTTTACGATTTTTCATATGACGTCATGAAAAATTCAAACAAGTGGTCTAGAGGCTAGAACTCCTCGGAACTATCACAAACATGGTCACTGCAACCAGTTAAGATCAAAAACAAGCCCAGAACTCGACCTTATCGCCTAGCAGAGCATAGGCATAACTTGGATTTTACGACTTTATGAAAAATTTAAACAACTTATTACATAACTCTGCAGTTCATTTTACAGTGTAAGGGACAGAGCTATGGCAATTATTTAGCTCTGTCCTTGTCTTTCAGCGTTAACAAAATTGCATAACTATGTCATAATAACCCCCCAGTCTAGAGGCTAGAACTCTCTAGCCCTTTCGCATACATCGCCATTTAAACCGATTTATATCAAAATCAAGCCTCGAACAACCACCGTTTCTAGGAATTTACAATTTTTTGGTTTCATCGTGAAAAATATAAACAAGTGATCTAGGTAGTGGCTAGAACTCATCGGATATATCGCAGACACTGTTATTTGAACCGTTTAATACCAAAGTTAAGCCTAGCAGAGCATATGTGAAGTTAGCAGATCCTTTTTGTAAGAAACAAAACATTTTTTTTTGTTGTAATGTCGTCTTGAAATTACCCAAAATGTGCCTAGAACTATAGAACTCTGCCGTGCGATGCCAAAACACGTTTTGTTTCTTAATTTGATGAAAAATGATATGCTATGTGCGTGAAGTTAGCAGAGCATTTTCGTAAGAAGCAAAACATTTTTTTTTGTTGTAATGTTGTCTTGAAATTTTCCAAAATGTGCCTAGAACTATAGAACTCTGCTGTGCGATGCCAAAACACGTTTTGTTTCTTAATTTGATGAAAAATGATATGCTATGTGCGTGAAGTTAGCAGAGCATTTTCATGTAAAAACGAGTTTCATTTTTTCAGCTTAAATCGCCAGAACTATGTTTAAAAAGTATCAGGAACTATAGAACTATTCTGCATGCCAATAGAACTCCGTTTTTTTTTTTGATTTTCTGGAAAATGATCTGCTAACTTCACGGACATCTGTTTTGGGTTGGTTAAGCATGGTAAAAAACACGCGACGTCGATGGTGCTCTTATCGATTATAGCTTTTGTAAAAGTGGTCGCAGCTTGTCCAAATTTATATGACTTTAATCAGAAAACCCATTAAATACCAATATAAATATATTATAAATTAACTGAAGATCTCCTTATAAAATCGCCAATCTTCATGTTTACCTAGTAGCGACCAAAAGTATTTTGACAAATAAAAATCTTTAAATATGTTGATGAATTGAGTAAACATTTAATTATTACTTTACAATTCTATGTTGTGAGCCTTTACCTGTTACGTTTCTACTTAGATTAATAAAACTAAACAATTACCTTAACAGTAAAACTAAAAATATACACTTCAAGTAGCTCAAAAATATTTTGACATTTTTATAAAATAAATTTGCCGAGCATGTAAGATGCATGTCATTAATATTTAGTTGCATAACCTTTGGCCTTTCTAACAGCAGTACATCGAGCCGGCATAGAGTCTACTAACTTCTGTATACGTTCATACGGTATTTTCGTCCATTCTGACTGAAGTGCTTGAAAAAAAGCTTCTTTGTTGGAGTAATTTCTGCACCTTACTCTACGATCCAACTCTTCCCATAGATGCTCAATAGGATTGAGATCAGCACTTTGACTTGGCCACTCAAATACCTTGATATTTTTACGTTTTAAGACATCCTGGATATGCTTGGATTTATGTTTAGGGTCGTTATCGTGCTGAAAAATCCAGCGAGGTGGCATATTTTCTTTAGCATAGGGTATCATGTGGGTATTGAGTATATTTCCATACACAAATCGATCCATTATCCCATCAATTCGCACGAGAGGCCCGAGTCCGTGGCGAGAAAAACATCCCCAAACCATTACATTACCGCCACCATGCTTGACTGTGGGTACTTGGTATCGCACATCGTGTCTTTTATTATGAGGGCGACGCACATACTTAATACCATCCGACGACATCAAATTAAACTTGCTCTCGTCACTCCATAAAATTTTTGACCAATCAACAGTTGTTAAAGACTTGTGACGAATTGCGAACGCTAATCTGGACGCCTTATTCTTTGCTGATATATGTGGTTTTTTAGATGGGCGGCGGCCATGTAATCCGTGCTCTATTAGTCGCCGTTTAACAGTGGAAACATGGATATTTATGTTATACTTTTCTTTTAGTTCATCTTTAATCGTCACAGCACTTTTCCGTGGGTCTTCTGCGGACAGCTTTTTTATTACTCGATCAGCCGTAGAAGTCGTTTTTCGAGGACGACCACATCTAGGTTTATTATTGACGCTCTTTCGAGCCTTGAACAGTTTATTCCACACACTAATCAGTTGCCGTGATACATTAAAAGTTCGCGAAACCTCAGCTTGTGTCTTTCCTTTCTTGAGTGCAGCTGCAACGGCTTGTTTTAAATCGTTCGAATATTCTTTATGTTTTGGCATATTGTGAGAAGTCTCCTGCAATATTTATTTCTAAAATGCTTATATTTTGCAGCCCTATTATCAGTAGAATTGAAATGGAATGAATGTCAAAATATTTTTGAACCAGTAATTTGATGTTTTTTGTGGCCAGGTTTATATTTTCATTAAATTAAACTAAACTTTTTACATGTTTCTAGGAGGTTTTAAGCCATTAATTGCCTTACCATAATTTAATTTGAAATAACTAATATGCCGCATAAAATATCAAAGCTTTTGCTGTTGTCAAAATACTTTTGGTCGCTACTGTAAATCGACTTAACAATTTTGCATGAATTTTGAGAAATTCGAAATCTGTCCATATTCTCTTTGTTCATAACTTGAGATTGAGAACCGTTTCAAGTCTGCTGAATGCTAGTCTTCAATACGGCCTGAGAAAGGAGGTTTCAAAATATGAAAGAACCAAATTTCGTTTTTAAAAAAAAGATTTACTTTTAACCATATCAAAAACTGAAATTAGGAGAAAAATCTATCGTGTTTCAAAAATGTTTATAAAACCATTTGAAATGAAAGTTATTTCTTAAAAATGTGTATTAAAAAGGCTTTTAATTAATATATACTTAATTGTCAAAAAGTATACATAATTTTTTTTTTCCTGCTTTCTTTGTATATTTATTTATTATATTGAATACATAAATATATGTATATGTATATGTATAAGATTATGTTTATGTATTTTATCTATTGATATTTATAGAAATTACTTTTAGTGTTGTACTTATTTGGCTATTCGTTGTAAATTAATTATTTCTCAATCGCTCAAAGGTTAACCGGAAGAGATCCCTTAAAGGGATAAGTTCACCTTTGTACATCCCTGCTATATTTTTGTCTATTTATCTTGTTTGTACAATAAAGTGTTTACATACATTTTGCGTTCACATTATCATCAAGGTTTTCCGTTTTTTGAAAAGAATACATATTTTGATTATTTTAATTAAACTGCATATTATTCAAACATACTTTTTGATATTTTGCAATATAATCGAATAAAAAGTTTAAAGCTACGTTAGTAGCGTCTCATATCGATAGATGGCGCTATCAGCAAGTTAGATCACGCAATCGTTGTGTTCACATAGAACCTATATGAGGTTTAAAAGATATTTAATGCTACATCAGGAAAAGATATCTTCTTCTGTTTTTACAGTAATAATTTTTACAGGTCATCCTTGCACATTAGTGTGCAGAGGGACCACAAAATCAAAGCACCAATGATGGACACTTTTAGCTGACAGGCACCAATAATGGACACTCCATTACAGTGTTGTCACATCTACCAACTTTTTGGTAGATCTACCTAATTTGCCTCCTGTCTACCTATCTACCACCCACGGCCCTAAAGCTACCTAATTTTGATATTTTCAAAATGTTATGATTGTAAACATTTTCCATGCGTTTAGTGTAACGAAATGTTACTTGCTATCAAATTTTGCCTGTCTTGTAATTTCAGCAATAGGGTACTTGCCTGTAGTTATAATAAACAAAGATACTTTGCATATAGCTAGTTTTAATGACGAGGATTATGATTATAGTTTTTATTTAATTTAATAAAGTCGTTATTTTATTATATATCTTATAATAAAATAAAGATTTTTAATCTATATTGAAACACCAATGAGATTGCGTGACGTCATCTTACTTAATGTTTTTTTTTTATCATACTATCTGTGTCATCAACTCGAGACAGTGACAACTCTTATAATCTGTGCTTTAGACATATCCTATAATCTGTGATTCATTCTGTCTGCGTTTACTGTAAACAAAGATTTGAACTTGAGTCTACTGGCGATAAAACTTACATTATCTCATACCTACTGGGTTAGCCGTTAGCAAATACATTGCAATAAACAAAGATCCAGCTATGGCGTCTTTGGTGAACACATTTACCAAAGCAGACAGTGTCAATTTGCCGAAAATCGACACAATAATGGTAGCAACTTTTTTCGCGGCGAATCCAGATTTTTGTTCCGCTGAATTCAGGAACGTGAAAACTGCCAGGTAATTATGGTTCGTCAGAGGGACAACCAATTACAACAAGTTGATTTTTAATAAAGCTAATTTAACCAAAAACACGTTGCTTACTTTAATCTTGATTTTGTTTTTGCTCTTACTTTAACTTCTTCGAGGCTATGTCAAAATAAAATTTTTTTTAGATCTTCAAGATAAACATACGGGGACGATGCCATTGGTTATGTTCAACTGTGTCGCGAAAATGACTTGTGTATAGTGAAATGCAAAATATGTCCAGAACATAAAGTTCATAGCAAACAGTACAATGTCACTCTTACAGTAAATGAAAAGACGGAGCAAGTTATAAGTGTAGAGTGTCATGACTGTGTTGCGTGCCAAGGGGGGTGTAAGCATTCAGTGGCTTTTCTGATGTGGGTGCATAGGAGGAGTGAAGAGCCTTCTTGCACTTCAATTGAATGTTACTGGAAAAAATCCAATCTATCTCGCGTAGGCAGTACAGTAAAATTTATCACTACTAAAGATTTGCAGAAACGACCACCTCCCATGTGTAGTGCAGAAGAAAATAATGTGTTTACTTTATTTATGGCTGAAGCAAAAAAACGGAAGATCAGTAATTGCCAATTACTTAAATATCAACCAAACTATGAAGTGAATACAGCACAAAGTCTTTCACTTCATTATTTATGTGTAATGCAAAGTCAATCTGACTGTGACCAATTTTTGAACTCAATTGCTTATATATTTAGTGAAGAAAGTGTCAAGGCAGCAGAGATGGAGACTAGAAACCAGCATAAAAACCGATTGTGGTTTGAACTAAGGTATGGCAGAATAACTGCATCAAAAGCCTATGAAGTAAGTCGCTGCCAAGTTCCTGATGGGTCACTAGTGGAAACTATTATGGGTGCTAGAACTCCAGACACAAAAGCAATGAAGAGAGGGCGTAATTTAGAGTCTGAAGTTAGGGAAACAGTAGACAAACATCTTGGTCAAAAGATAAAAACATGTGGCCTAACAATCTGCAAACAATATCCCATTCTGGCAGCGTCTCCTGATGGTATTGTAAATTATCATTCAATTTTGGAAATTAAATGCCCTATGAGCCAACTGACTTATAAAAATTACATACAGGGTGGAAAAATATCAGAAAAATTGATGTTTCAAATGCAGATGCAAATGTATATAACAGGCCTAAAAAGTGGATATTTCTGTATTGCTGACCCTGAATTTGAGGTAAACCACAAAGTTGAAATATATAAAGTGCTGTATGATGAAACAAAAATCAAGGATACTTTCGATGTACTCTTGCATTTTTGGAAAACAAATATTTATCCTAAGCTTTACCGAAGCATAAATACAGTGCTCTAAGTGTCTTAATAGCTGAGCATCCAGCTTGTTATCGCTATCACACTTGCCTTCGCACCTGACAGTATTATTTGTCACTTGTTACACACACACACACATGTTGTTATAAATAAAACTATATGCATACGAGTTTTTTGTTTTATTAAAAAATATATATAAAGAATGTTACAGACAACACACATTAACTAACAGTGAATTAATATTAAACATCGTTTGGTATATCATTCTACAGCTGTTTTATCTAACGAAAGCGAGTGGACCATACTTGTAGATGCACATGCACCTTGTAGTTAAGCATCGCCCCGTAGTGTGCGTATGTATATGCATTATTATAACTACTAGCATGGCCCTCCCGCTTTCGTGAGATAAAACAGCCATATACATATTTTATCCATCTAGTGAGTGCTTTCATAATTTGCCATTGAATGGCATAGCCCGGCACGATTTCGCCGTCACGGCGAAACAGGGGGCCGATATTTATGGAATTGTATAGACAGCCTTTTAATTCGTAATATTCTCATAAATAAACTCATTTATTGTGTTGTAAAATAATTAATTGATAATAATAATTGATTTTATTGTAAGGATAATTAAACAGAAAACGAACAAACGAAAGAACTTACAAAATTACTTAAAACTACACTAATCTAACAAACCGCTACCAGAGGGCATTGTTCCTAAAATGCTGGCAGCATTGCCACGTTGAATGGCAATGCTTAATCTTTGTGCCAAGTACAGGCCAGCATTTTTGTCACGGGATGCGTCGATCAGGCGCTTTGACAAATCTTTAAAAATACAGTGTGCTCCTGGTCCCCACGGTCCTAAAGGTTCGACCCCAAAAGGCTCAAATATGTAACTTCTATCAATTGTTAAAAATTACAATATTTATAGTTAAATTTAATACCTACTTTGACCAAGCTAAACTTGTAATATGTATACAGTGGTGGCAAAAGAAACGTTTGCGTTTTCTATATTACCTATTGATTGCCTAGAAATATTTTACAATGTATCTAGATACACTTTGATCATCTAATGATTCACATCTCCAGTATAAAAACTGACTGTGCACATGTAAGAACTAACTTCAGAAGTTCAAAGTTAGCTATAAGTTTGGCACGGGCTATACCTTAGTGTTTAAATGATGTACTAATGTTAAATTCAATAAGTCATAATAAAGTTATTGTATAGGAAAAGCTCAAGCATTACCTAGTGGTCACCACTATGTATGCATTGCTTTAGAAACAGCCTGGCTCTAATAATTTTGATGGATTTATCATAATAGGGGTTTTTGGGTCCAGTAGTTGATCTATCAAGTTGCTATGTTCGAGAAAACAGGTCTCATCTAGGTACATTATGAAACAAAGAAATAGTAGGTAGGTGGTACCTGTGTTTTGTATTCTTTTTAAATCATCCTCATCCAAATTTTTTTGGATTATTTCTTGCCTTTTCCTTTTGGTATCATCATCACTACAATCATTAGTAGCTGTTCGTTTTCTGTCAGGCTGACACTCGAACCGTGATGGTAAACTGCCTTTTCTCATAATAATTTTCTTAACAGAACCCAGAACTCTAAATTTTACATAGTTTTCCATATCGTTAGGAAGCTGAAAATTTTAAGAAAATCCAAATTAATAGGTACCATTTCAAAACTATACCCGGTGCCCGGGCGATGCATATCGATCGGAGTGCGTTTGCCGCTCAAGACTACGTTACGGTACGAAACTTTGAACCGTCGTTAAACAATATGTAATGTGGTTAACTACTTTGTTAAACAGTATGTAATGGTCTCTGCCTACCCCTCTGGGAAACAGGCGTGATTTATTGTATGTATGTAATGTAGTACTTACATCAAAATGATCCTCACAAAAGTACATTGTTGAATTTGCAGAGAGTTGTGTCCAGTCCCTTCTTGAAAGGTCTAACCATTGTTTTCTGGATTCGGGGTCTCGAGGTACAGGAATAAATAGTTTTGCAGGTGTTCGTTTTGAATTATTTACGCAGCTAGGCACTATACAATACTGGTAATAAGATTTTACACTCATATTGATCTATCATATCATAATTTACAATACTACCCAAATATAACCCCACTTTTTGAAGTTTTAAATTGTCCGTTGGGTTGAATGACATTTGACATAAGTGTAATATGACGTCATAACACAGATCATACAGAAAGATGTCGTTTTGGCTGTAAAGAGTTAAGGCAATTATTTATTTATTGTTTTTTTATTGTTATCGGGTTAATATCCGTGCGAGTTTTTTTTTACTATCATAAAATGGATCATTAATTAAGTATAAGTACTTTTCTCAAACTAGGCAAATACCCTATTAAAACGGAACGCGTTATGTTAAGTGTATAATCTGTGTTTGAGGTGACAGCTGACACAGGCAGGATAGCAAAGCATTTCGCGGCATTTTAGGTAAGTTTGGTGTTAATTTTGAACATTTTCTACGCGTTTTTAATCATTAAAAACAGGGTGGTAGATCTACCTAATTTTCATTTTAAAATCTACCAATTTCTACTAATTTTTGGAGCCTGTTCTACCAATTTGCCGAAATTAGATGTGACAACACTGCTCCGTTATTAATTTAAATGTTATACGGTCCTAAATTGATTGTTGCAAAACAAATGAATAACCCTAATATTCTGTAAAATAAGAATCAGTGTCCATTATTGGTTGGTGCCTTGTCCATTACTGGTTCCATCACACAAAATTACACCGTGCCGATTTCAAATAAAGGAGGAAGTTCTTCGTTCCAGTGTGTGTGTGTGTGTGTGTGTGTGTGTGTGTGTGTGTGTGTGTGTTAACTTAACTGTAGCGTCTCAATTTATTTATGAAAATATTATTTATGTTATTAAGAATTTAGATTATTTCACCAAGAATTCTGATATACATAATTTAAATACTAGAAAAAAAAAACGCTATTCGAAAATTACGCGTCCGTAAAGTATATAAATCATTTGTTGGTTAATGCATTCATTTCTATAATAAATTACCTGACGTAGTTTTAAAGTTACCCTTTCCAGCACTTAAAAATTACTTGAAAAAGACGTTAAGTCTAAAAGCGTATTATAGGGTCGAGGACTATCTAACAAACAAAAATGCATGGTCTAAACCCGAAACATAGTCAATAATAATTTGATCAATTGCAAAAGCTTTATCTTGAGGTGACACCGTTCATGTAGGAAAACGTATCGAAACTTTTATGTGGTCATCTTGCACCGTGTTAAAAGTTATAAACAAATATAAGTAGGTGAGTTTTGGATTTTATTTTATTTTTTCTCCTTTTTCTTCCTTTATCTCTCACGTAACATTTTTGGCATGTTTTCCTGTTGATCTACGCATGTTATTTGATATTATATTGAATTTAATATTTATTGCTTTATATAATGCTAGATTAAGGAATACCATTGTAATATGTTTAAAAAAATACTGACTGCTGAGTTTCTTGCGGCGTTTCTTCTCAGCAGTCTCTCCTCTTGGGAAGCGCTGGTAGATTCTTGACGTGTAAAAGTGCCCGTGCGGCCTACTTACTGAATAAATGTCTTTTATCATTTTATTTTTTTACAGTGGCGCCCTCATTTATTATTGTGTTTTCTAATAAACTAAAGTATTTTCTTGAAATTGGTGGGTAGGTTTTTGTACTAAAAATGAAAACACAACTTATAGGGTATATATTTGTAACACCCCAAAATCGGGTTGTCACTTTTTCTCTGTCATACTTACAGTCATCCTTTCTTTTGTCGGAAAGCCTTCCGCGCTAATTCCTGGCTGAGTTTAGCGTCTACTGTTTGACGAGCGAACGAGTATCAGGCCACATACACCTGGTAACCGGTGTTTTAGTATATCAACGTTGATCACAAACGGTCGACATAAACACTGCCGTTTTTACACTTGGATACTCGTTTTGTCTCACATAGTTCAACACGGAGCTTTTGTATTCCAGAGCTAGGTTCCTGTGCCTTATTTGGAAGTCGTATTTAACCGGTTTACACTATCTATTCCTTTTTATTTTCAATTGAAAACCCAGACATTGTTATCGTTTGTTAGCCGTTGTTGTCATAGTATGAAATGTCACTTTGACTTTTGACAGGAGGTTAAGGCGTTCGCACATCGGCTTTATTACTCTGTTTTGGGTGTAGTATCTTTTTATTTTTGAATTCTTATTTACTCGTTCTAGATATTTTTTTTCACTTAATTTCAGCTAAGCAAAAAGTATTTTCTTTATTGAGAGGAATCAGAGGTATTGAAGTTTTAACGTCAATGTGAGTATGGTAGGTGGCAACACCGGTAACGCCAGAGAGCGTCACTTGGTGTTTGCCGATCAAGGATGAAGATTTAATTTAGAACAGGCCTAGGTGGTTTCCTTGTTCTTGACGCTGTGTCTTACAGTCTAGATGTCTTATTTTCACCAAGAATAACTGAAGTCTTAACGTGCGTTGTCACGAGTCTGAAGGGTGAGTATTTCATTTGGAAGGGGCGCGTCGCAATTGTGTTACGTAATCGCCATGTTCTATTTCTAAAAGTGTATCGGTCTATTTCAGATGTTCTTTACGGTGTTATTGATAACACCAACTCCGCGGTCTCCGAGTATAAAAGCCAATTGCCTCTAATTTACTGCCCGAAAGGTAAACTTTATTCGTTAAAAGTGATGTGTTGTCTGAGGATATGTCCTTGTTTGTTCCTTTACTGAGACGTTATATTGTACGTTTTAGGGTTTCAAGGCTACCCCGGAAATTTCAAGGCTACCCCGGAAATTTCAAGTCTGCTCCGGAGATGTTCGGGTTAACCTATAACCTCAAGGCGGAGGTTATCTTCGTGCATGCGGTGTGCTGAGACGGCTTCGACGGGTTTGTGCACGAGGAAGTAGCCGTGCGATGACGAGTACACTTCGCGTGGGATCCTGACGCCTGCGTTCACTGATGTCGCGTGACGTTGACTTTCTTTTCTTTTATTTTCTTTATTTTATTCCGCGTTTACTCTAACCTATTATACGTCGTCCATCCTTAGACCGCGTTGGTAGCAAGCGCCTCTTTTGTAATGTTTTCCAATCCTAGTAATGGAAAAGTACTGTACGGGTTTACTGATGCTAATCTCGTAGGTAACCCGGATCTTTCCTTACTTACTCTTTTGTAAGGTTATCAATCCTAGTAATGGAAAAGAACTGTACGGGTTTACTGATGCTAATCTCGTAGGTAACCCGGATCTTTCCTTACTTACTCTTTTGTAAGGTTATCAATCCTAGTAATGGAAAAGAACTGTACGGGTTTACTGATGCTAATCTCGTAGGTAACCCGGATCTTTCCTTACTTACTCTTTTGTAGTTGTTACCAATCTTAGTAATGGAAAAATACGTTACGGGTTTACTGATGCTAATCTCGTAGGTAACCCGAACCTTTCCTTACTTACTTTTTAGTATAATAAATATTTGCAATTACCTAGTAATGGAAAATTATGTTACGGGTTTACTGATGCTAATCTCGTAGGTAACCCGGACCTTTCCTTACTTACCCTTTGGTATAATAAATAATTGCAACTATTTCTTATGTGTGTCGAAAGGCATGGTTAATTAGAATTTAAGAACAAAAGGGAGGACGCTCTCTAATCTTATTACTCTGTGTTGTTCATTCAGAACATAGTATGGTGCAAATAATCTGAGTCTGTACTTTCTTTTTACGAAGTTAGAAATTAAAATAAACTTAATTTAAACAATTTGTCTAATTTATGAAACCACCACCATCGATCCTGTTTGTGGCCAGTCGCTCTCTCTCTCAATCTACGGCGCCCAACCCTTTAGCGATTGGCCCTCGAGCCAAGTGACCACACGACCCCAATCTCATGCTGCGGGCGAAAATCGAGTGTTACATATTTAATAACAATTTACCTTCGAGTTATCAACTCAACGGAAAAAAAGGCCACCTTTTCCCGTTAAGCTGACTATTCAAAGGGTAATTGTTATTAAAGTTTGTTACGTATCCTATAAATTGAGTTTTTACTTGCGCTACAAAAACGTATCGTCTGATTCCAAGGAAATTCTTTAATTAATTAGAAAACACAGTAATAGTAATGAGGCCGCCACGGGACGCACGGCGTTTGCTCGGCGCAGTCTTAAAACATATACTAAATTTACCGAAAGTACCGAAAACACATTTTATTTTTTTATTTTATAGTTTTTACATCAAAATATTATATTTTTTCGTAAATAAAGTTGTATTCAGCGAATATGTCCTTTTGAAATGATCAATAACTTGCAAACTAAATTATTCTTTTACAGTTGCAACAATACATTATACTACAAGCCACAACTCAGTCCATTGCTGGAGCCAAACAAAAACGCTTTGCCAAAACGTATTGGTACACGGATTGAAATAAATAGTAAAAATGCCGTCCTCATTTATATGTCTTTTCGTGTGAATGCTTATTTTTTTCTCGTTAAGTAGGTACATATTTTCGTGTCGGGAACCTGTCGTTTGGCCGTTTGTCAAACATATTTCGCCAAAACAAAGGTAGGTAACCCTTTCGTGTCCCGTCCATATCTGTTTCCGTTACTTTAGTTATAGACCACGAAAACTACGGTTTCTCTCTATAATACATATTTTGAATACTTTATTTAAACTGCACATTGTTCTAACACACTTTTTGATATTTTTTAATATAATAATAATATAAACGTATAAAAATTATAAAGCTGCGGACGAGCAATCCGTATCGATAGATGGCGCTAGCAGCGAGTTGCATCGCGCAATCGTTGTGCTGACAAGGATTCTATAAGGGTTTATTTACCATTGTCGTTGTTTTATGCATGCTTTTAGTTTAGTTCATGGTTGGACTAGAACTAAATTTTTATAGGTCCCTCTCCCCGGGGAGGGGGATCGCATGATTATTATACAATTGTAATCTGGGTCACGGGAACGTGGTCCTTAAGTTATGTCCAACTCATTCTGACTCCCCTCTCTACAGTGTTGTCACATCAAATATCGGAAAATTGGTAGAATTTGAGTTGAAAATTAGGTAGATGTACCACCCTGTTTTTAATGATTAAAAATGCGTAGACCCAAATTTACCTAAAATGTCGCGAAATGCTTTGCTATCTGACAGTGTCTGCTGTCACTTCCAGACAGCTTCTCATTTTTTTTATGTCACCTCATACACAGATTAAATTATACGCTTAACGTAATGCGATCCGTTTTTGCTGAAATTATGAGACAGGCTAAAGGAGGGTGGGCTAATTGGCCTATTGACCAATAAGGACAAGCGATATATCCCCGGATAGGTAATTCTAAGTTGTAAAACTATTACTATGGCAGGTGGTTCGAAATCTTTGTGTGAAAAAAGTTATCGCCATGCAAAGACAGCGGTTTTACAATGTAATTATGCTAAAGTCGTCTATGTAGGCGTCTCGATGTTCCAGATTTTTTAATATTTCACACAGTGTTTTAAGATTTCCCGCCATACAAAAAGTTGTGGAATATGAAAAAACCTTTAAAATGGCATATGGCTTGTCATTATTGGTTTTTAGGCCAGTGTCCATACAAAACTGCCCATCATCCTTTGATCGCAAGTAACGTTTCGTTACACTACACGCATGGAAAAATGTTTACAGTCATAACATTTTGAGAAATATCAAAATTAGGTAGCTTTGGAGTCGTGGGTGGAAGACAGGGAGACAGGAGGCAAACTAGGTAATGATAAAAGGAACTGGTAATGACGCATAGGTATAGTGAAAGAGATTTACACACATGTTTATGTAATGAATTTATCACTACATAGTATAAAACAAAGTCGCTTTCCGCTGTCTGTCCCTATGTATGCTTAGATCTTTAAAACTACGCAGCGGATTTTAATGCGGTTTTTATTCATAGATAGTGTTTCAAGAGGAAGGTTTTTATGTATAACAAAATTCTGTTTCATGTACGGGTGTTACAGAAAACTCACATAAACCGAAGCGAAGCGAGGGCGGGTCGCTAGTTGAATATAAAATAAACTGTACGACACAACGAATAAGTAAATCAACAATTTATTCAACAAATCTAGTTTCTATTCATTTAAGCTCTGGTAATCAACATGATTTTGGAACAATTTTCTTAAATTTAACCAAAATACGTACGATCTTATCTTTTTTGTGTACCTTTTTTACGACCAATCATTATAAAATCTTAATAATATTTAATAAAGGTTATATATTTATTTTGAGATAAACAATCCCTTATGATCTTTGAATGAAAAGTTGTGTCCATTATTGGAGCCTTCAACTAAAACTGTCCATTATTGGTACCGTCACCCTAGGTATCTATGTATAGTGGAGATAATGTTTAGGCTCTAATGAATCGAACCTAGTACGGGACTAGGCCATTTAAAAATTGCCCGTCGAATTTTTTGATTAATTTAATTAAACTGCACATTATTGTAACAAACTTTGTGATATGTACCGACAGATGGCGCAAGAAGCAAGTTAGATCACGCAAGCGTTGTGTTGACACAAATTTTATAACCGTTTTCATATATACGTCCTAAATTGTTTTAAATAAAATAAGATCAATTTTTTAAGGTCACCACCCCTCCGCCTGTTCGGGGTGGGTTGGGCTGCATAAAATATGTATCTTGGGTCACGGTAGAAGCATTAGACGGCCTGCTTCTACCTCGTCTCTCGCAGGAGACGTGAGGTGGTCGAGAGTCCGTGGTAAGGGAAGTTAAAAAAGTTGTGGTTGGATGAGTAGTGCTCTAGTGTTTACAGGTTTAGTTCTTTTAGGCATGATAGTCAGTAATGTTCCATTTCGATATCATGTATTTATTTATTATGTATGTACATGTGTACAGTGTTGTCACATCTAATTTTGTCAAATTGGTAGAACAGGATCCAAAAATTAGTAGAAATTGGTAGAATTTGAAATGAAAATTAGGTAGAAAACAGGGTGGTGTTTTTAATGATTAAAAATGCGTATAAAATGTTCAAAATTAACACCAAACTTACTTAAAATGCCGCGAAATACTTTGCTATCTGTCAGTGTCAGCTGTCACTCACAGACAGCTACTAATTTTTTTTTACACTTAACGTTTCGCGCTCCGTTTTAATTGCTGAAACTACAAGACAGGCTAAATTAGATATCAAGTAACTTTTGGTTACACTACACGCATGGAAAAATGTTTACAATCATCACATTTTGGAAAAATATCAAAATTAGGTAGCTTTGAGGCTGAGGGTGGTAGATAGGTAGACAGGAGGCAAATTAGGTAGATCTACCAATAAGTTGGTAGATGTGACAACACTGCATGTGTATATTACTATTTATTTATGTAAGTATATATGTAATACATATATTATCATTGTATTTACATGTATAATTTATGGATATTTAGCTGTAGATAGATAGATAGATAGATAGATAAACATCTTTATTTTTCACAAAACATGCACATGGCTGATAAAGCCAAATCAAAATTACAAAAAATGCAAATAACCAGTTAAAAACTACTTAATAAATAACATAACACTAAAATGTAATTTATAAAGAAAAGTAAGTAATCCATTACGTTTGAAAAAGAGCCATGTGATGCTGCGAAAAAAAGGCGC
This sequence comes from Acleris laterana, assembly GCA_963966035.1. NCBI lineage: Eukaryota > Metazoa > Arthropoda > Insecta > Lepidoptera > Tortricidae > Acleris > Acleris laterana. The sequence goes on along the minus strand of OZ014465.1, from coordinate 8,133,345 downwards.
TGGCTCAGCATAAAACTGCGGAACCCGCAGCACTGGTATTCTGCCAGAACCTTTGAAGTAGTGACGCTGGCATTATTATGTAATACGTGTGTACGTGCCCATTAAGACCTAATTATACGAGCGGGTAAAGTCTACCCTATATTTAAAAAAATATAAATTTAGGGATTTGTCAAAAACGAGTGTGCAAACGATCTGATTTAATACCATCATACATTTTATTAATTTATATTGTTAAAAGATAATTATACTTATTTAATATTGAAGTATAACAAAGTATTTAAATAGTGTAATGGGGAAGAATCAGGATAATATTTTTTGTAAGCTTAATAGATATAATTTATATTTAACTCTAAAAAGGGACTTTGATTTGCAATTGCGTATAGGTGGTGGGATGTTATTCCAGCACTTTGTCGCTTGGTACTTGAAACTCCCCCTAAAAGCACAAGTCCTGTGGGGCGGTACCATCAGCACCACTGCACGAGACGTTCTGGTATTGTGTTTACACCAAGTGAATTTTTTGAACAGGTAACTTGGGGTTTCCGACTTAACAATGTCAAATAACAAACACGATAGTAAAAGATCGTAGCGAGATGAAATTTTTAAAATATCTGCGTTATTTAAATAAGAAGTAACATGTGTGCGTGGCGGTATTTTGAAACAAAATCTAGCGCAGGCATTTTGGACTTTTTGAAGGAGACGGCGGGACCGTTCCAGGAGGCACGGCCAGAACGTGGTAAGGCAGTAGTTTAACTTGGACAGTACAAGTGCTTCACATAGTCTCACTCTGTAGAATTATGAGTTTCTTTATTTTTGTGCACATCCTTGTAATCTTGCCTATCCTCGTACAGTTTCCTCAATCATGGTCAGTTTAACTGGAAGAGATCCCTTAAAGGGATAAGTTCGCCTTTGTACATGTTAATCTTAAGTTTACGTACGAATTTACTTGTAATTGTTTTTTTTTTTTTATTGCGCAGTAAAGAGTTTACATACATACATATATACATACATACATACATACATAACCCTATTAGCCGGGATGCGTGCGTAATGACATTTCCTCACCGTGATAATGGTAGTAGCATTTCTAACAATAGTATGTTATGCATGTTAGTATGTATGTATGTATGTAAACACTTTATTGTACAAAAGAAAAACCATAACAATACAATTAATATAAAAATATGTACAAAGGCGAACTTATCCCTAAACTTAACTTATTCTTTTTTCTTTTAGTCATTAAAGGAAGGATTTAAAAGCCATAGATCACGACAGCAGGGATTCAAGACGATGGAATCCTGAGGGACGCGGTGATTCGTGGCCCTCAATATAAATTCGTTTTATTCGAGAGTTGCACACTATACCTTTAAACCATGACTACGCGAAAAAGAAAGATTCAAAATGGCGCCAATTTACCTACTAATGACAGCAAATAATACATAACTTGTTTTTAAGACTGCGCCGAGCGTACGCCGTATGTACAGTGGCGCCCTCATTACTTTTATTGTGTTTTGTAATTAACTAAAGTATTTTCTTGAAATTCGACGGTAAGTTTTTGTACTACAAATGAAACACAACTTATAGGGTAGATATATAAGAGACCCGCAGCAAGAGGCCCCGACGCACGGTGCAAAGAAAAAGTGAGAATAGTGGCAAGCGAAGGAGCCCCAACAAATACCAGCTATTATTAAAAATACATTAGGTTTGTGTAAAGTTATATCGAAACAGATTCAATTTCTTCTTCAAAATCCACATCAGTAGACACAGCAGCACATGCCATTTTATTTGGTTTCTGATAGTGATAAGAGTAGATAGTCATTAATTTTTCGACGTTCTCTGGGAGTAAACGGTTCCGTTTATCACTATAAAGCCATTTATTATATACCTCAGTTGGGTAGTATGCCCTAGTTGACTAATACATAATTATTACATTATTATTATTATTTATTATTGTTGTGGGTGGGTGTATGTCTGTGAGTGCATGTGTACCAGATGTATGCTACTATATTATTATCGTTTATAATAATAATAACTTTAATCAACAAACAATTAACTAATACAATTTTAGTAGGTAAGATAACTTAATTACTAAAACTCTTCTATCAACTAGCACAATGTTTATCAGTTGTAAGTTACGTTCTAAGAGTACAATGATGTCCTTTACTCCCCGTACTAGTTAAAAACTGTATCACGGTGGAGTAAGATTCGTCCTGCATTCAATTAGATATGACAAACCAGTATTGAGTGCAAGAAGTAAAACAATAATGAGTAAGTATAAAAGTACTTTTAACAGTAACAATTTAAGTAAACTATCAGGTTAACCAGTAATATAATAAAAAGAGCTTCATACCATTAACTTTTTTTTTTTAAATAATTGAGGGTAACACTACACAGTCATTAAATAAGATGGTTACTAATCCGTTGACTTAAGGTTGAGAACGCGCTGTAAAGTGCGATTATTAGCGGTAACTTAGACGTAAACATGTAAACATGTAGTATATGCAAAAAATACGGATATTTTATCATATCGTACATAGTTTATCTTAAAAAAAATAATTGAAGGTGTGAGGTTGTGGGTGGGTGTATGGCTCCCAATCCGTGCTCGTCGTAACTTTCATATTTTAAGTCTCCTCTTCAGCATACTTTTCAACCCTGCAACCCCGTGTTACCTTAAGGAGCGTTTCAATTATTTTAATTCAGTTAGAGCTTCCCAAAACCATCTTTTGTCAGTCCCCTTTTCTTCCTCTAAGTTTTACTCCAATTCCTACACAATCCAGGCAATAAGGCTATGGAACGCTTTGCCTACAGAAGTAAGGCGTGCTCAGTCTATTTTTATTTTTAAAAACAAGTTAAAGGAATACTATCTATCGCTTCCGTAGTTTTTCTATGATTACCTTTACTTTTATTTTTACCATCCTACGACCTCGTGTATTACCTTTGTTTGGCTGTTTTCTAGAATTTATGTAGTTATATATATATATTTTTTTTTATTTTATTTGTATAATAGTATGTATTTAGCGTGTATTTAGTATGTATTTATTAACTAATTTACTTTGTTTATGTGTATATTTACATGTACTTAGTTTATATTTGTGTAAGTAATTTTTACAATATCAGAAGTGTTTCTTGTAGTTTAGTTTGAGTTCTGTATAATTTAGTTTACACCGCCTGCCATGTATTTTTGTTTTTATTATTTCTCTGTCCAAGGTTGTCTGGAAGAGATCGCTATTTAGCGGTAAGACCGCCTGTTGTATACCTATAGTTAAAATGTACTGTTCCGTGTTTTGTTTTCTTTTGGTGTTCAATAAAGAGTATTTGTATTGTATTGTATTGTATTGTGAGTGCATGTGTGCGTGTTAGTATGTGTGTGTTTGTGTGTGTGTGTGTGAGTGTGTGTGTATAATAATATGCCATTTATTTTATAAGTTCCTCGGTGTCTTCATAGCTAACTGTATTAAGATAGATCGCATCTTTAGAATTATGGTGACCTAATTAACAAATTTTGAATTTCGAGTTAGGTCTCTATAGTAATAAATTTATGACTCGAAGTCTAAAGAAAGAAATTTTGAATTAGGTCACTATAATTCTAAAGGTGCGAGATGTTTAATGTTTTTTTACATTGATAGAAACTCAAGTCGCGCAACATTTCATGCTTGCTTATACGATTGTATAGTAAGGGGCCCAGGTGATTTTGAAATTTGCGAGAAAATGCTAACTTTGATTTAGGGACGGTATAGACTAAGTCAGTTCTACGGCGTGATGAACAATGGTCGGGTTTTTTATGATGCTGCGTTAATATTGTATTTTTAATAAAAAGCTGTCTAACACTAAGCACTGACATGTCATTATATAGTTGCTTCGTGGAGTATCAAATGTTTAAAGGACAATACTTTTAGAACGGCGCGTTGGGCACGTTCAAGTGGCAGTAATGCAGTTTTGTTCGTACCTCCCCATGCATTTATGCAGTAAGTTATAATAGTTTGACAGATACTATAGTATATAGTAGTTAACAACTTACTATCACAAACATGTCTGAGATGTTTGAACACATAAATTAGTTTCCTAACCCTTCTTGTTAAATTAGCGACATGTTAATTCCAATTTAAGGTTCTTATCTAGTTCAACGCCTAGATAACGGATAGTATCAGTTCTACCAACCGAGAGACACAAGCACTCTGTTAGTTCGGAGCAGTAATGGGCTTTTAGAGTGACTGTATCTGACGAGGGCTGGCTGGATATTATTCCGAACACTAAATGTTATAAACTTAGTTTTAGCCGAGTTTAAAGTAAGGAGATTATTTTCGAGCCACTTAGTCACACTATTGAAACCTTCTTGAGCAGTCTTAGCTAGCAAGTCCCACGAACTATCCTGGAAGAGCAAGACTGTGTCATCAGCAAAGGCCACGATTTGCGCATTTTCCAGCGACAGGAGACAAAGATCATTGACATATATTAAAAAGAGGGTAGGCCCAAGGACGCTGCCTTGTGGCACACCGTAAATGATATCCTCCTCATCGCTCAAAAGTTCTCCGACACTTGAAACGTTTGAAACAGTAATAATCAGAAATCACTAAGTAAACCTTCGTGTATATAAATATACAGTGTGTTACCGGCATGTGGGCATTTATTAAAACTGCTGATAATATGTTGCTCTAACAATTGTTTGCAAGTATTATCAATTAAAAAATAATTAAAATAACTTCACAATTAATTTTCTTACATACTGTCCATTTTTAATGTAGTGCATGTGCTGCGTGTTCATCGATATCAGTATCGCTGTTGCTTGGTACAAGGCATGTCGTGGTACGGGGGCAGATCATAATCAAAGTATCCGTCGACTGTCATTTACACTTGTCAAATTGATGTGCTTTACATTGCTGGCAATTAAAATTTTGTCTGAAAGTTAACAAAGCCTGAAAATTTGTTTATTAATTAAATTAATGTCATAGTTACGTTACAGATATACGATATTGTAGCCTACTTTAAAAAAAGCCAGGGTGCTGGTAACACACTGTATATCACTACATAGTATAAAACAAAGTCGCTTCCCGCTGTCTGTCCCTATGTATGCTTAGATCTTTAAAACAACCCAACGGATTTTGATGCGGTTTTTTTAAAAGATAGAGTGATTCAAGAGGAAGGTTTATATGTATAATATTTTTTTATTTTATGTACTGGTGTTACAGAAAACTCATATAAACCGAAGCAAAGCGAGGGCGGGTCGCTAGTATTTTAATAATTTAATATCGTAAATTAAAGTAATTAGTGTAAAATACAGTCGTTTTATTTTGACTAAAATCTCCCGAGTACTCCCGATTTTTAGCTGGAAAATTTAGCGATTTTTTATATTTTCACTTTTGCAACACTGTATAAGTTATTTATATATGCTTTCTAGGTCATCATGGTAAGTCAACTTGCGTTGCGGGTTGCGGGCCTAGTAAGGCTCTAATTCGCGTCTCAAGTCTCAAATGTAGTAGAGATGGAGAAAAGCGTTACATTTCAAAGGCCGTGACTGTCGTTCCCGTTCCAAAAAAATCACTGCGAAATATCACCGTGACTTTGTCACTCCGATTTGTCCGATTTGTTTGTGACACCGGTGATGTAGGAAAACGTATCGAAACTTTTATGTGGTCATATTGCACAGTGTTATAAGTTAAAAACAAATCGTTCATTGACTACAAAACGGACACAATCCGAAATGAGTCAGTGTTGCATTTTAAAATTAGAAGCGGTAGGAATACGATTTTAAATGGAACAGCAAATTGTTTTGGAATGTGTCCGTTTTGTATTCAATGAGCGAAATATAAGTAGGTGTTTTTTTTTCTCCTTTTTCTTCCTTTGTCTCTCACGACCTCACGTAAGATTTTTGGCATGTTTTCCTGCTGATCTACGCATGTTATTTGATATTATATTGAATTTAATATTTGTTGCTTTATAATTTTATATACTTAATGCTAGATTCAGTAGTACCATTGTAATATGTTTAAAAAATGACTGACTGCTGAGTTTCTTGCGGCGTTTCTTCTCAGCAGTGTCTCCTCTTGGGAAGCGCTGGTAGATTCTGGACGTGTAAAAGTGCCCGTACGGCCTACTTTTACTGAATAAATGTCTTTTATCTTTTATCTTTTTATGATAAACCGGATTATTGGGACAGTAGAAAAAGTGTGATCTGGAGTATCCTCCTCGAGATTACACTCGTACAGCGAACAATCCCGAACATGTATCTTCTCTAGAAAAGATAGCTCTTAGAAGGTGCTTTGCGTTCGTACTTCTCTCATTCGCTCTAATACGCTCTTATTAAGAGCCAGCTAGAGAGTACTCACAGTGCTCACAGACTGAGTGAGTTAAAACCACTAATAAAACTCTGACAAGCGGTAAAATTTTGCGTAAGTCTAACATTACCATATAAAATGGATTTATCTTTAGTCATCAGATTACCAGAATACGTACCAGGATACGTATTTGACTGTTCTTGCACACCATAAACGCGTAAGAATGTAGTTAAAACTATTTCGTAAATCTAAAAGCGCCCCAATACGATCTGTGGACTTCTTTGACGTTTCCCTTCAGAGTGCTCAAGAGAAAGAAAAACAAAGTTACCGATAACAAACTGAATAAAATACATGTTAGGCAGGAATGAATTCTATTAGTTAGCAAAGATATTCGCTATAGACGTTAGCAGTGGCCATTTTGGAGAATACACCATTTGCTAAGAAAATAAATAGATTAAGTGGACAAAATAAAAATGCCCCCAAAACCTGATGGTAAAAGGAGTGTCATCATACGGCCAAGCCATGTAAGCCATGATGTAGATGACATGGAGGGTGCAGAGGAGACGGAGATAGCTGCGACGATCCTTGTCACTGGAGATGACTGCTGGGGCTGGGTGGTGGTCGCGTCGTCCTTCGTGATCATAGCCATCCTCGACGGAGTCGCCTACACCTTCGGCAGCATCCTCGGAGACATGAGCAATGACCTCCAACTTGATATGTCGCTGGTCGCTCTTCTCAATTCCATCGCTGCATCTATTTACATGATGGCAGGCCCGTTAGCTTCCGCACTGATCAACCGCTATGGGTTTCGAGCCATTTGCATGGCTGGATCAGTCATTTGCGGCTTCTCTTTGTGTGTGTCCAGCTTGGTCTCCGACTATGTTGTGCTGATTGGGGTCTACGGGCTCTCCGCCGGCTTCGGATTCTCCCTCATCAACTTGTCTGCAGGACTGGTGGTGGGATTCTACTTTGAGAAGCTCAGAGCAGTAGCGCTCGCTATATCTACCAGCGGCTCGAGTGTCGGTGTCATGGTTTTCTACCCGTTAAACTCGTATTTATCAAAGTTGGCTGGCTGGCGCACGACAATGTTGTTCCACTCTGGTTTGTTCGGCATGATTTACTTTTTCGCTATGGCTTATCGTCCGTTACTCGCTTTGAACATTACCAAGACTACGACCACGCAGGACCCAACGAAGACAGTAACTTACTTGCCGAATTTATCCACTCCTAACTTGAAACCATCGCCGGGACAGGAGAAGGGCAGTGAAGAATTGAAGTCCACCGGGGCAGAGCGTCTGTTCCAAGCAGTGCAGAACACCAACTACCCCACTGCAGCAGCGGTGGTCGAGGAGGCCGAGGCGTCCCCCTCAGATCAACCGACGACTTCGAGCCAAGTTTCGTCTGCCGCTGGGACCGCCGCACCGGCTGTCTCGAAGATAACGATAACTGCAATCTCACCGAAATCTGGCATGACTCAGCGACAGTTAAACCAGGTGAAATCTATGATGTCGAAAGGGAGAATAGGTGATAAAGTTCCGAGTAACATAGAGATAAATATAACACCAGGAGCGGTGAAGAAACCCGGTTGTTGCGGCGGCTGTTGCCACTGGGACGAGCACGTGGCTGAATCACGACCAATGTATAGAGATGATGCTTTCTACACAGGACAAGTGGAGAAGCTGCAGGAGTATCAGAAGAGTAGAGCGGCTATTGATAGTGGGAAGGAGAAAGAGACCGGGTTCGAATATCAGCTGGCCGTGTCTCGGGCCGCGGCCGCGTCGGACTTGGCCGAGCGCCGAGGCATCTACACCCAAGCCGTCAGAAGAGTTCTGGCCACAATGCTGGACCTTAACTTGCTGCGAAGAAAATCATACATGGCAATGTGCTTGAGCGGCGTACTTGTTTACTTAGGGTATTTAGTGCCTTTTGTTTTTATACAAACTCGGAATTTAGCTAATGGTATTGATCCAGCGCACTGTGATCTGTTCGTTAGTGTGATCGGTGGGTCGAATGCTGTCGGCAGGATCACGCTGGGAGCGTTAGCTGTGAAAGTTGACCCGTTGAAGATCTGTGCGTTCACTATTTGTATAGCGGGTGTAAGTACGATCGCCTCCTGCGTCTCGTATAACGTCTATTTCCAGTACGGTTACTGTGTTATATTCGGATATTGCGTATCCAGTTTAGTCTGCTTAAGAAGTATACTATTAGTGGCCCTATACGGGTTAGATAAGTTGACCAACGCTACGGGAATGTTGATACTTATCCAAAGTTTTGGATGCCTAGCCAGCACTCCATTATCCAGCGTACTACAAAAGAACTTTGGCTATTTCACTGCTTTTGCTGTAGCTGGCGGCTTTATAGTTTTAGGCGGGTTATTCCTGTTATCAATAAAAACACTGGCCGCGAGGGAAGACGTCGCATCGCCGCCGAAAGGCCGTGTCGTGGCTCCGTCGCCTGAAGAATCCAAAGACCCCAAAGAACGGACAACGAATACTCCCCATGTGGTTCAGAAACCTCTCGCCCCTCCCCCTCCTCCGCCACCTCCCCCCCCAAGAGTGAACCCGTTTAAGAGAAAGGAACAACAAACCCCACCACAGCCGCCGACCGCGTTAGCTGAGGATTTGCGTTCAGGCGATGCGTTTATTTTCAGCCGAAAACCTGCCTGTGTCGCTTGTAGCTGCAGGCATAGCATAAGTCCTTTCGACAACTCGTTAGCCTAGTTGGTTAGCCCAGGGGTGTCTCTCAAAAACAACGGATGGGCGGACGAACGAGCGAAATCGCAGCGGCGAGTTTAGGTAGTCCCGTCAGAGCGAACAAAACACATTTAAGCGCGTGAATTTTCAATTAAGCAGCCATCGGCAGAAACAATGCTGCTAAATTGAAAATGCACGCGCTAAAATATGTTTCGTTCGCACTGACGGGACTACTTAAACTCGCCGCTTGGACATTCACTCGTCCGTCCGTCCGACCGTCGTTGTTGAGAGAATCACTACCCAGCTTTCGAAGCCAGCAGTCCCAGGTTTAATTCCTGTAAGGGCACATTACAACAATACCAACTAGATGACTAGTCGTACAGTCAAGGGCAAAAATATGTATACACTTTAGTACCTTGTCCATTTTCGTCATATTTGAACTGCCATATATATGAACTGTCACAGTGGTTAAAGTGACAAGGTACTAAAGTGTATACATATTTTTGCCCTTGACGAACGAAATCAAAGCTAAAGGCTGTACGCGTGTTTGTTACGAGACGTCTTAAAACAGTTTTAAGTTAAATGTAATATAATGATAATAAATGTAATAAAATAATATGTTATTATTATCAGACAACTATTATGGTACATGCCACCAGTGTGGTTGCCAGGTTAGAGTCATGCCACTCCATGTCTTCATGTGTTCTTGTGTGTGTGACTAAGGGAATGAAGGGGTTGGGGTCGAGTTGCATAAAGTTTGAAGTCATTTTTTTTTTTTATGGCATCGAGTAGACAAACGAGCACACAGACCACCTGATGGTAAGTGGAAACTGTGACCCATAGACATTCGCAATCACAAGACTGCAATGCAATCCTAAGACTGCAAATGCGTTGCCAACCCTGAGGCTAAGATGGAATGCCTCTATGCTAGTCATTTCACCGGCTATCTTACGTGTATGTACAGTCAACAGCATAAATAGGTGATCATTTCTGTACCTTGTCGCTTTCAATTGTTTCACAATTTTCTATAACATTTCAAACACGACGTTAAAGTGACAAGGTACATAAATGATCACTTATTTATACAGTACGAGAGTGATGGAAGCTTTATCCACATTCTGTCACGCGATAAACTCAAATATACTAGGCCCAGCTCTTTTAACCAGTGGGCTCTGAAACCCTGAAACTAATGTATTTACATACACATACATACTCGTAAGCTCACGCCTTTATTCCCAGAGTGGGGTAGGCAGAGCTACAGAATTACTAACAACTCTAAAAACTTGTTAATTATGTTTTTTTTTTTATGGCATAGAGAAGACAAACGAGCACACAGGCCACCTGATGGTAAGTGGAAACTGTGACCCATAGACATTCGCAATCACAAGACTGCAATGCAATCCTAAGACTGCAAATGCGTTGCCAACCCTGAGGCTAAGATGGAATGCCTCTATGCTAGTCATTTCACCGGCTATCTTACGTGTATGTACAGTCAACAGCATAAATAACTGATATTTTCTGTACCTTGTCGCTTTCAATTGTTTCACAATTTTCTATAACATTTCAAACACGACGTTAAAGTGACAAGGTACATAAATGATCACTTATTTATACTGCAGTACGAGAGTGATGGAAGCTTTATCCACATTCTGTCACGCGATAAACTCAACTATACTAGGCCCAGCTCTTTTAACCAGTGGGCTCTGAAACCCTGAAACTAATGTATTTACATACACATACATACTCGTGAGCTCACGCCTTTATTCCCAGAGTGGGGTAGGCAGAGCTACAGAATTACTAACAACTCTAAAAACTTGTTAATTATGTTTTTTTTTTATGGCATAGAGAAGACAAACGAGCACACAGGCCACCTGATGGTAAGTGGAAACTGTGACCCATAGACATTCGCATTCACAAGACTGCAATGCAATCCTAAGACTGCAAATGCGTTGCCAACCCTGAGGCTAAGATGGAATGCCTCTATGCTAGTCATTTCACCGGCTGTCTTATCCCCAAACCGGAACACAACAATGCGAACACTGCTGTTTGGCGGTAGGTTAATGGAGAAGATGGTGGTAGCGATCCGGACGGACCCTGCATAAGGTCCTACCACCCGCAAAACCACATTTTGCACAATTAGGCTAAGATGTTTACCAGTGTATTAGTGACAGGTTGCAAGCCCATCGCCTAACAGTACTATACGCCTTTATTCCCTTAGCCGTCTCTTACGACATCCACTCCATCCAATGTATTTCTAGATTCAAAATACCTTTCGGCTGGCTGTCGCTGTCTCGCTTGCACTCGCAACTGACTGTATATTTGTCAGTCGTGTATCATAGACCTCATAGAACGAAGATGGCTGATAGCTTTAAAGAAAATGATAGCACTGTAGTATAACAATAGTCCTCTGTCCGCAGTCAAACTAAACTCTTAAGCGCATTAAATACGTACTACCACATATCGCGGGTTTGGTTGTGTTTCTTAGACTAGTTTGTTAGACTTTCGCATGCAGACTGAGGCGTTGTTCATATAGAAACTGTAACAAAAAAGTTTCCGTTTACAAGCTATACACCTCTGTCACTGGTTGCTTATAAGCGCCACCTACCGTCCGATAGCCAAATTGTCTCCTTATTACTTTAAGTGGGTACGCGTTTTGCTTACACTCCACTCCACTCTAGGTGGCACTACTGATACTCGAGATCAAACTTTAGTTAGAAAGCTTCTGTTTTTTTTAGCTTATTGAATTTGCTACTTTAGTTAGTTTTCACTTTGCTTACATCTTGGTATGTATATTCATCACCAATACCTTAATATCGAAATGGCTATACCCATTTATTCATTATATTCTATGGCTATATATTATACTATACCTATCGGCTGCTTATTAGCGCCACCTAGCGTCCGATAGCTGAACTGTGTCCTCACTTTAAGTACGTACGTCTTGCGATTCAATGCTAGATGACACTACTGATACTTGTTTATTTAGAAAATTTCTTGTTTTTTCACTTTATTGAATTTGTTACTTTAGTTAATTATCACTTTGTTAACATTTTGTTATATGTATTAATTAATATCGAAATCGCTATACCTGTCACAGGTTGCTTAGTAGCGCAACCTAGCGTCCGATAGCTAAACTGTGTCCCTATTCTAAGTACGTACGTTTTGCTATACAATGCTAGATGGCATTACTGATACTCGTTTATTCAGAAAACTTCTTGTTTTTAACTTTATTGAATTTGTTACTTTAGTTAATTATCACTTTGTTTATGTCTTGTTATATGTATTAATTAATATCGAAAGGGCTATACCTGTCACTGGTTGCTTATTAGCGCTAGCGAGCGTCCGATGAACTGTGTCCTCATTATTGTAAGTACATACGTTTTGCTACTCAACTCTAGATGGCACTACTGATACTCATAACATCAAAGTTTTGTAAGAAACCTTTCCCAATGACCCCTCAGTCAGTAATCCATTAAATATCTTTGATTTAAGACTGCGCCGAGCAAATACCAAGCGTCCAGTGACGCCCTCATTACTATTATTGTGTTTTCTAATTAACTAAAGCATTTCCTTGGAATCAGACGATACGTTTTTGTAGTGCAAGTAAATAAAAAATTATGGGATACGTAAGAAACTTTAATAACAATTACCCTTTGAGTAGTCAGCTTAACGGGAAAAGGTGGCCACTTTTTTCCGTTAAGTTGATAGCTCGAAGGTGAATTGTTATTAAACTATGTGATATCATATAAGTTGTGTTTTCATTTGTAGTACAAAAACACCGATTTTAAGGAATTACGTTAGTTAATTAGAAAAAGTAATGAGGGCGCCACTGGACGTTCGACGTTTGCTCGGCGTCTTAATGCGGTTTTCATCAATAGATAGAGTGAATGTTTTTATGTAATAAATTCTGGATAATGTATGAGTGTTACAGGAAACTTTCATTAAATGGAAGCTAAGCGAGGGCGGGTCACTAGTGCAGTATAATTATAGTAGGTACCTACTATGGAGAAAGGTGGGATCGTAGATTAGGATGGCAGACATAAACACAGTAAGGATATCTACAATGACTTCTTTTATTTAGCACTTCTGCATAGTTGAAAATATCGCTGCTTAAATACAAAAGCGCCACAAAACAGAAACAGATATAGTTCGATTTAAAACTTAAAGTATATAGCATTCCGAATTTAAATGCAACAGAAACACATTTGGATTTGTGGCCCTTCAGTATTTAAGCAACGATATGTGCATTTGATGCGCTCGGCCCGCAGGCCCAGGAGCGACTGCAGCAATTATAAAAAACAAAGCAGCCGGTGTTCCATCGAACAGGTACTTTAAAATTTTAACAATAAAAAAAGGTAAAGTGCTAGGTATAAGGTCTATTTTGATATTACGACCTTATTTCACTACAGTACAGTCGACTACAAAGAGATGTATCTACGTACAGTTTTCGTAAAAAAAATAAAGAGTACTTTAATGCGACAAATAGTTACCATTTTTTTTATTTTTTTTATTTAAACAATTTACTATTAGGGCAATATTGCAATTTAGTCCCTTATTTTTAGCATGTATTTCCTATTTTAAGAGCACACTGCACACGCTGTTATTCCAGTTGTATTTTTTTAGATATATTTTTTAACTAATTTTTACTTGTTGTTTTTGGCTGTTTTCTTTCTGTAGTTCAATTGTTTCTGTTTGTTATTATATCTATGTCGTAATCTACCTCCATCTCAGGCTCCAGCTGAAAATCACCGCTGAGGCACTTCCCAGCTACAAGCTGAGCTGGTTGGCCTTTTCAGCGTTAGTATAGCGAATTATCTTTATTTTTGTTTTAGAAATAGTTTATATTTAAGTTAATTATTGTTTTTTTTATTTAATTGTACCTATCTAATCTTGCACTATAGCCGAATAAACATTTCATTCATTCACTTTTTCACCTAATTGCATTGTTATAAGGTCCAAAAGTGGATACTTACATCTCTTTTAGTCGACTGTATATAAGTTACAAGAACATCAATATCCAAAATTTTAAGTCTTTTGGTTTACGAGATAAAGACATAAGGACAGTCGGACGGAAAAAGGCTCCCTTTTACTCTTATTGGCATTGTCACACAGAATCCTAAAAATATACCTAAAAATTTGTAACAAGGCACGGTTTTTTTAAATGTAATGTAACTAACGGTGTCCCCTTGTTTTACAGACTGAAAAATTACAGAATTTTGTTTCACAGAAAATGTTTCATATACTATTTGGTCCTTGTATTTTTGCTTCGTATATTTTTTTTTTTTAACTATTTACTTGAAAGAAACAAATTCGACAGAAAATCAATTCAATGAATTTTGTAATTTTATTTTTTCATTACACATACTTATCAAACAATATAATTATTTTTCAACGAATATTGTTTGGTCAGTGCATTTTTTAGAAGGTTGGGTTATAAGATAAATACTATATTATGATATAAATATGAGTGAGCGAGCGAGCGAAGCGAGCGAGCAAGACCTCTCTGGGCAGAACCGACTTGAATAGGTTAGGTTAGAAGGCTATGGCGGGAGCGAAGCGAAGCAAGCTCCCGCCTTAGCCTTCGAGGTTATTTTTTTTATATCCCTTGAATAAGCTATGCGATACCATTTGACTGCAAATTAAAATCGTATGCTTTTTTTCAAACGTTTCATTTCACACACCTTCACAAACTGCACCCTACTCTATAAGTTGATTTTATTGTTATTAAGTTATATTTTAAATAAATAATATGAGAACAAAGAATATTTAATTTGCTATTCTATGATATGAAAAAAGAAACATTGAATTTTATTTAAAATAAAAAACGATGATTTAAAAGTCTTCAAAGTAATTATTCTACATATTGATTATTCTATGAAATGATAATACGAGAAAAAATTTCTATGAAATGAAATTCTAAACAACTTCAGTCTGTAAAATAACGTACAACCGTAACTAACACCTACGGGTGTTTACTACGGGTTTATAGTGAAGAAAAGTAACTACTTTTCCTGACTATAAATACGGTTGTAGGTGTGACGTACTTCGATAGATGGCGCTGGCAGGCGATTAAAACGCGCAATCGATTTGCTTACTCAGGTTTCACAAGACTTACACTGAATACTTGTAATATTTGATATGATGATGATGAATTTTTGAATCTGCCCTAGTTTTAATAACAAAGGGCGGTATAATTTATTTGACAAAAAATGGGGTAGTTTAGTACTTTGTAAATGACATTAGGGGATCCGCAAACAAAGGAGATAAGTTAAACCAGGTGCAGGTTGAGGCTAGGCGATGGGCTTGCAACCTGTCACTAATACACTGGTAAACATCTTCGCCTAAGTGTGCAAAATGTGGTTACAGAATTATCAAAAAGTTTTTATAGATGTTGGAAATTCTGTAGCTCTGCCTACCCCACTCTGGGAATAAAGGCGTGAGTTTATGTGTGTATGTATGTAAACTGTGAGTGACAGCTGTCACTGACAGATAGCAAAACATTTCGCGGCATTTTAGGTAAGTTTCGTGTTCATTTTGAACATTTTCTGCGCATTTTTAATCATTAAACTAGGGTGGTAGATCTACCTAACTTTCGTTTCAAATTCTACCAATTTCTACAAATTCTTGGATCCTGTTAAGACAACACTGCTAATATATTACATGAGGGGATCCGCATAGGAGAAGAGTTATGCTAGGTGCAGGTTGTGGTTAACCGGCCTGATAATTCGGTGAAACTGGCATCATAAATGATTTCATTTTATGAAGATGGAGTAGGTATTCAGTAAGCACTTTTTGTAAATGTTGTGTACACATATGTTTTGCTAAAAATAACAATACCAACAAATCGACGCTTGAAAGGCGAAATGGGATAAGCGACAAAATAGTAACTTTACAGGAGAGCCAAAAAATGGCACAGATTTTTGAAAAAAAATCACTATAATTTATTTTATAATCCGATTTTCAAAATTCAACTTTGTACATGATCATGATGGTGTTTTCTATATACTGTGCTCAATAAATTACCCACAAAGGTATTATTTTAGGATTTAGTGTAGCTTACGCAAATTGATCTCAAAAACTGCAGGAGGTAAAATTATCTAACCAAAAATTGTGTTGAAAAATGAATCAAGTAAAAATGTCTAACCGGAAAAAGATTTGAAAGATAATTAGGAAAAACTATCTAACCGCAAAACATTTCTAATTTCAGAACAATGTTAGATAATATAAAAGTCATTTTTAGCCAGAATTTAAATCAAGTCAAATAATCTAACTGCTATGAACGACAATTTTAAACTTCAAAATATTTTATCTAAGCTTAAATTTAACCCTCATAATTTATTCTCCACTAATAAATCACCACCAAAATTCAAGATATTGATGAAAAAAGTAAATATAACAATTGTTACGAATATTAATGGGTCTTTAATAAAAAAAAACTGAATAAATCCAAATGACTAAACAAATATAGGTACTTCACCTATTTGAAATAAAATTAAACAAATAAAGTTAAGTACTAAACAATTATCAGAGATCAAAAAAAAGTTACAGTCAAACTATTTGTCGACAAACTTTTTTGTACTAAAAACTCTAATACTTAGAGTAACTTTAGAATAAGCGACAGTAAGTAGTTTAAAAATTATTGCAGGTAAAACAGGATAAGCGACATTACTCTCGAAACTCATATCAAGTAAAAGGCTTCAATCTACAATAGTGCGGATAAAGACGTTTAGGTTATTTGATCTAAGCCATTTTTTGTATTTCTGTAGATATAGGTAAAATGATATAAAGGAAATAAAAATACGTTTTACGATGAAGTAATAAAATATAACCGACACATAAAAATAAAGTTGTAAAAAAGACAAACAGTCTAAGTAACATTTTGTAAAAAAACATTTTATCTAATCTCCAATATTCAAAAACATGTAAAAAAGAAGTCGCTTAGTAACAAAAATAGATCGGTGTTTCTAAAAATCACCGACGGGATAAGCGACACAAAAGTCGTCATACGGGCACGAGACCCAGCTCATGCGACGCAGAAAAATCTGCTGATTTTAACGATGCATATAACTCAATATCACAAAAAATGTCGCTTATCCCATTTCGCCTTTCAAGCGTCGAAATGAATTGAAAATGTGTATACAAAGATACGTGTGTGTACACACATATTTATATCCATCTGTAACTACCTGGCATTTTGCTTCATAATTTCTTTTAGTATAATTAGTTGTTACTACATAGTTCGATTTATGTTGTAATTGTTTTATTTTATAGATTTCTACTTGTGGATAACTTTTATTGGCCTATCCAAAATATCCAAACAACTGTATATTTTACTTATTATTGGCTGTTGTTATCCTGAATACAATAAATAAATAAATAAATAAATAAATGTACCAATTTTGATTTAAAAATCATTAATAATTTCAAATAAATTTAACATTTACAAACCATTCGTAGTGTTTAATTTAATAAAAAAACTAAATTCATAACTAATGCAACATGCATAATAAATTAATAAGTAAATTAAAAAAAAACTTGAGTTAAACAGAAAGTATATAACATATACATACCTATCTACCTAAAATAATTATGATATTTTAATTTGATTTAATATACATTATTTGAAATTTTAGTTCGTAAGTATCCTTAAATTAAATTTTCATGTATTTTTTTTTCATATCTCTAAGCATTTTTTTCTGAACATAGTAATAATATAGAGAAATTTCGTCTTGTAGGGTCCGACGACTTTCTCAATATAGCCTAGATCCACCAATCAGGTGTGTGTCGTTCAAAAACGCGGTCGGTAGTCCCGTCAGAGCGAAATAACAAATTTTAGCGCGTGCATTTTAGATTAGGCAGCATGGCTACTGTCGATGAGATTGAACGTATAATGCTGCCTAATTGAGACTGATTGAAGCGCAACCCCCCCTAGGAGGACCTAAGCACAGGACCGATCTCAGTGAAGATCTTGGGAAGGTCTATGTCCAGCATAAGATATTGTTTAGTAAGTAAGTAAGTAAGTAAGTTTGTAATGATGTTTTTTATGGTATCGGTGTACAACCTTCCGTGAAAATCCTACGCAGAAAGGATTTTTTTATTTTATTTTTTATTAAGGAAAACAAACAGCTTACATTATACATTAACATTACAACAGAAGTGAGTTATTCATAAGCCAACAAAGTTTTAACTAATGTATGCTACACTTTAAGGAATTAACTACACAAAGCTAGCAACTTATATTGAATCATGCACTTAAAACAATGCTTAAAACAGTAACTCTCTAGACATGGATTGGAATGAAATAGTTTTCATAACTTACGATAAAAGGTAATTCAATTACTAAGTCATTTTAACTGCCCTTACATAGCTGCCAAAACTGTCATAGAATATGTCAGTATGATTATATTTGCAATTGACTTACTTACAGCGTGAATGCTGCTCCAAGTGGCACAGGCAGATATTCAACACCATATGCATTCGCCTATTTTTTTTTATGGCATAGAGATGACAAACGAGCACACATGCCACCTGATGGTAAGTGGAAACTGTGACCCATAGACATTCGCATTCACAAGACTGCAATGCAATCCTAAGACTGCAAATGCGTTGCCAACCCTGAGGTCTAAGATGGAATGCCTCTATGCTAGTCATTTCACCGGCTGTCTTATCCCCAAACCGGAACACAACAATGCGAACACTGCTGTTTGGCGGTAGGTTAATGGATAAGACGGTGGTAGCGATCCGGACGGACCCTGCACAAGGTCCTACCACCCGCAAAGCATTATGGCTGCTTTGGCCTAAATGGGTTGATCCGAGGAGGTGGTAGAGGAGAGGGAGGGGCTTTAGATTTGTTGGGTTGATTAGCCGGAGCCACGACTTCCCTAGCGGCCAGTGTTTGTATCGGAAACATTAACAACCCGCCTAAAGCTATAGACAAGCCAGATACAGCGAAAGCGGTAAAATAGCCGAAATGCGTTAGTAGGACGCTGGATAATGGAGTGCTGGCTAGGCATCCGACACCTTGGACTAGAATCAACATGCCGGTGGCGTTGGTCAGCTTATCTAACCCGTACAGGGTAACTAATATGATGCTTCTTAAGCTCATTAAACTGGCTACGGTATATCCGAATATAACACAGTAACCGTACTGAAAATAGAGGTTATACGAAACGCTCGAGGCGACTGTACTCACACCCGCCATAGTAAGAGTCAACGCACAGATCTTCAACGGGTCAAATTTCACAGCTAACGCTCCCAGCGAGATCCTGCCGACAGCATTCGCCCCTCCAATCACACTAACAAACAAATCACAATGTACAGAGTCAACACCATTAGCTAAATTCCGTTTCTGTATAAAAACAAAAGGCACTAAATACCCTAAGTAAACAAATACGCCGCTCAAGCATATGACTAAATATGATTTTCTTCGCATCAAATTCAGGTCCAGCATCGTGGCCAGAACTCTTCTGAAGGCCGTGGTGAAGATGCCTCGGCGCTCGGCCAAGTCCGACGCGGCCGCGGTGCGAGACACGGCCAGCTGATATTCAAGCCCGGTCTCTTTCTCCTTCCCACTATCAACTGCCACTCTACTCTTGTGATACTCCTCCAGATTTTCCACGTTTCCTGTGTAGAAAGCATCATCTCTATACATTGGTCGTGATTCAGGCGCGTGCTCGGTCCAATGGCAACAGCCGCCGCAACAACCTGGTTCCTTCTCCGGTGCTGGTGTTATATTTATCTTAACATTACTAGGGGCTCTCTCGTCTACTCTCCCTTTCGACATCATAGATCGCACTTGGTTTAACTGTTGCTCGGTCACGCCGCCTGGTGAGATTTCAGTTATCGTAAACTTCGAGGCAGCCCGGCCCGAAGTCGTCGGTTGATCTGAGGGGGACGCCTCGGCCTCCTCGACCACCGCTGCTGCAGTGGGGTAGTTGGTGTTCTGCACTGCTTGGAACAGACGCTCTGCCCCGGTGGACTTCAATTCTTCACTGCCCTTCTCCTGTCCCGGCGATGGTTTCATGTTTGGGGTGGATACGTTCGGCAAGTACGTTACTGTCTTCGTTGCGTCTTGCGTGGTCGGAGTCTTGGTAACGTTCAAAGCGAGTAACGGACGAAAAACCATAGCGAGAAAGTAAATCATACCGAACCAACTAGCGTGAAACAGCATCGTCGAGCGCCAGCCAGCCAATTTAACTAAATACGAGTTTAACGGGTAGAAAAACATGACACCAAAACTCGAGCCGCTAGTAGATATCGCGAGCGCTACTGCTCTGAGCTTCTCAAAGTAGAATCCCACCACCAGTCCTGCAGACATGTTGATGAGGGAGAACCCGAAGCCGCCAGAAATCCCGTAGAACATAACCAGCACTGCATAATTGGAGATCAAGCTGGAAATACAAAAAGAGAAGCTGCAAACTATAGATCCAGCCATGCACATAGCTCGGAACCCATAGCGGTTCACCAGTGCGGAGGCTAACGGGCCTGCCATCATGTAAATAGATGCTGCGATGGAATTGAGTAAAGCGACCAGCGACATGTCAAGTTTGAGGTCATTGCTCATGTCTCCGAGGATACTGCCGAAGGTGTAGGCGATCCCGTCGAGGATGGCTATGCATAGAAAGGAAGACGCGACCACCACCCAGCCCCAGCAAGGGTCTCCAGTGACAAGGATCGTCGCAGCTATCTCCGTCTCCTCTGCACCTTCCATGTCTTCTCCTCCATAGAATATCTGGCTTGGCGCTGTGATGACACTCTTATTACCTTCGATTGGGGGCATTTTTATTTTGTCCACTTAATCTATTTCTTTTCTTAGCAAATGGTGTATTCTCCAAAATGGCCGCTGCTAACGTCTATAGCGAATATCTTTGCCAAGTAATGGAATCCATTCCTGTCTAAAAATGTATTTTATTCCGTTTGTTATCGGTAACTTTGTTTTTCTTTCTCTTGAGCACTCTGAAGGGAAACGTCAAAGAAGTCCACAGAGCTTATTGGGGCGCTTTTAGATTTACGAAAGGTAAGTATTTATTGTAAAATTCAAGTAAGGATAATTAATCAGAAAACAAACAAACGAAAGAACTTACAAAAACACTTAAAACTACACTAATCTAACAAACCGCTACCAGTGGGCATTGTTCCTAAAATGCTGGCAGCATTGCCACGTTGAATGGCAATGCTTAATCTTTGTGCCAAGTACAGACCAGCATTTTTGTCACGTGATGCGTCGATCAGGCGCTTTGATAAATCTTTAAAAATACGGTGTGCTCCTGGTCCCCACGGTCCTAAAGTTTCGACCCCAAAAGGCTCAAATATGTAACTTCTATCAAGTTGACTGTATTTGCGCCTTTTGAGGGTCTCCGCTGATTCCGCCGCGAAACCAGCCCTAGTACTTGTTCCGGGAAGATGTGACGGCGCAAGGGTGTCCACGCAAGTGGCATCCCAAACCAACGGCCTGCCCAACTTCCACGGAATAGTTATAAGTACATTCTTACGCGTTTATGGTGTGCAAGAACAGTCAAATACGTGGGGCCCCTATTCCATAGTAGTAAGAACCATGTATGTCTACCAGAAACTGAAGACTATAGATAAATCCATTTTATATGTTAATGTTAGACTTACGCCTGTCAATTAAAATTGTACGGCATGTCAGAGTTTTGTTAGTGGTTTTAATTAACTCAGTCTGTGAGCACTTAGAAGGCGCTACGGGTTTGTTCTTCTCTCTCACTCGCTCTTAACCCTTTATTTGGCAAAAAAAAAGTCATGGAGTATACCTCTTCGGATTAAAAACCAGCAAAATAATAAAATTACAACTAAGATGTAAAACGTGAATGTTATGCTCGTATCATATAATACACATCGTCAAATAAAGGGTTATAATGTTTACCAGTGTATTAGTGACAGGTTGCAAGCCCATCGCCTAACAGTACTACACAGCCTTTATTCCCTTAGTCGCCTCTTACGACATCCACGGGAGGACATGGAGTGGCGCTATTCTAACCCGGCAACCACGCGAAATTAAATTAACTCTTAATTCACGTTCAATCGTTGATTTACGCGGCTTTGTTAGCTAAGCGACCATGCACTTTAATGTAAACCAATTCCGTATTCTGAGTAAATGTGAAGTAATTTTTTTTCTATTTCCCTTGAAAACATCACGAAGACCACACAGGCGGTGGCAATAAATAATCCTGGAATTAAACGGCACCTCATTATTAAGGTTTCTAAATGGACTTTTACGTTTCTGCCATAAAATCCAAATGGTGTTAAGTAACGTTCCTGCAAATGTACAAAGGAACTTAAAGTATCAATACTATTTGGCTTAATTTACTAGTCTATTAAAAACATGACACTAAACCAAATATTGTGTTTGATTAGCTTTAGGCTGCGTTTCCACCAGAGCTGTGCGAGGCAAAGCGGTGTTGGGAGGAAAAATCCACCAATAGGATAGTGAGCCTAGTAAAACAGAATAATACTATTGGTGGATTTTTCCTCGCAACACCGCTTCGCTGCCTCGTACAGCTCTGGCGGAAACGAAGCCTTAAAGGCATTTTCCGGACTTTCTTGCGGCGCTTTTCCGCAATTATGGTCTTTTCCGAAGGTAGTAGATTCCGACGTGTAAAAGAGCCCTCATGTGGCCAATTTACTGAATAAATATTTCGTATTTGGAATTTTTTAATTTTTCAACCGCTTCTAAGCGTAGGTGGATTACACCTATTGCGACACCACTCTGCCTACCCTCCTTTTTTCTCATATATACATACATGTATGCATACATAGGGTGTCAAAGTCATTACCCATTTATTGCTTCGCTGTAGTAAATGACAGCTACATACCACAATAGACAGTGGCGCCCCCATTATCTTCTACTCCTTTTGGTCGTGTCTGTTCAATAATTAAACACATCTGTTTGGATAAGGTATAATAGATAGAACATTTATTTGTAAGAAATATACTCTGCGTAATTGGCATTACAACACCCGTGTGATCAGGCGAGTTTCATAAACCACACATGTTGTATAATGCCTCTCATTACGCAACCGTCACGTTAGTTTACATGACAGGTATCATTCTATATCCTGGTTTTTCCCATTTTTCCACCGTAGTAATGACTCTGGGACCGGACCAGCTGCATCAGCATATTTCTCGAAAGGAAAGTTTGCATAATTCTGGAAGAAGGAAGCTCTGTCTGTCCGGTAGTTGACGTCGAACTTGGCGATGGTGTCGAACTCTGATGCTGTCAGCTCGAAGTCGAAGATGGAAGCGTTCTCGAGGACACGGCTGGGCGTCACGGTTTTTGGGATGGTTATGATGCCACGTTGGTACTGGAAGGGACAATAGATAAGATAAGATAGGAGAAACTGACTGACTGACTGACTGACATATTATCAACGCACAGCCTAAACGGCTAAACGTAGGCACTTGAAATTTGGAAGGGACCTAGCTTAGGTACCGTAGAGGTGTACTAAGAAAGGAATTCCCGAAATTCCCACGGGAACGGGAATTAGCGGGAAAATTATGAACTCAAAAACAATGTTTTGCCCAACGAAGTGGACACGGGAACAGCTAAGTAGTAATAAATAATTGTTAGCAGAAAATTAACATTTTTGTCATTGTATAATGTGTCATTAATTTGTGGTTTGTGGTACGCCATCATTTTCCCAAAAAGTTGTTTCCCGTCAAAGTATGTTTTTTTTGTAGTCACAAGTCTAACCTAACCTAATAGATGTTATAAGCGGTTTTGGTATCCCAAATGTAAGACAAAAAAGTACAACAAATTTTGAGACATGTCGAATTACTGCATGCTACCATCACTAAAAGTACGGCCGCACGTCACTTTTACACGTCAAAAATCCACCAACACTTCCCATGGAGACCACTGCTTCTTATCTTATCTTATTAGTAGGGTCCCTACGGATACACTTCGACCCAGTGGGATGTTGTGTAACTACCCTCTGTTAGCGCTTAAGATTGCACCGAGCAAACGTCGAGCGTCCAGTGGCGCCCTCATTACTATTAATGTGTTTTCTAATTAACTAAAGAATTTCCATGCAATCAGACGATACGTTTTTGTAGCGCAAGTAAAAACATAATTTATGGGATACTTGACACACTTTAATAACAATTACCCTTTGAGTAGTCAGCTTAACGGGAAAAGGTGGCCACTTTTTTCCGTTAAGTTGATAATTCGAAGGTGAACTGTTATTAAACTATGTGATATACCCTATAAGTTGTGTTTTCATTTGTAGTACAAAAACCTACCGACAAATTTTAAGACAATACTTTAGATTATTAGAAAACACAATAATAGTAGTAAGGGCGCCACTGTACATCCGGCGTACGCTCGGCGCAGACTTAATCCAATGCAGCCTCCAGCCCTTCCAGAAACCGGATAATGGAGTTCAATGGCATTGCCTTGAAATCGTTTGGCTCTGGATAGCCTCACTCCGAAGACCACTGCTTACTTCTACCTTCTCTTTCTCCAGCCTTTCTTACCAGGTATCTCAAGGTCACTTGCACTACGGTCTTCCCGTACTTCTTGGCTATGGCCACCAGGGTCGGGTTGTCCATCTTCGGCTCGGGCGCTTCCGGACGAGCTCGGCTGGCGATCATGGAGCCGAAGGGAGCCCAGGCGACGATCAGGATGTTCTGGGACTTGCAGTAGTCGACCAGCTCCTTTTGGCCCAGGGTGAGATTCAGCTGTGGAAGCGAGAGGGATAATAGCATGAAATAACTAAGTATATTTTAGATCGATAAAATGGTGACCGCTTCTTTCAGAGCTTATATCTCTTGAACCAACTAACCGATTTTCATGAACTTTAGCTAAAAACCACCGCTAGAAAATATGCTTTCAAATAAAAAACATTACATCCAAATCGGTTCACCGGTTTAAGAGCTACGGTGCCACAGACAGAAACACACCTCTTTTTGCGTCGCAGATTAAAAAAATTATACTGAGCAAGTGTATGTTGGACCATGCTCAGTGTAGGGTTCCGAATTCGATATAATACTACCAACACAAAGCCCACCAGCAAAAGAGCGTAACTTAATAGCACTTGCGTCCTTTTGTTGAGGGTGCAAAAAAGTTTCGTTTAGAGTATTTATTAAAGTGTTACCTTATTATATTTTTGAGACTTACAAACTTATAAACATGGAATAAGCTTGGAATAGTTTATGCCATGCTTTGTCCTTATCTGTAATTGTAACATTTGCATCTGGCAGAAAGTGACGAAGCATAGTATAAACTATTCCATGTTTATAAGTAAGGGGGTTAATTTTTAAAAGACAAAGGGAGACACAATTAATGAAATAAAAGAACTGTAAAAATATGTGGCAAACGTTGATTGTTGCTGATATAAGATAAGATAAGAAGACGACCAGCGCTCACCTCGACTTGGTTCGTGGCTGGTTTCACGTCGCAGCTGGCGATCAGCCTCTTCAGCTGTTCCACGTTGAAGTTGGAGACGCCGATGGACTTGACGAGACCCTTGCGCAGCACGGACTCGAACCCGCGCCAGGTCTCGAGGAAGTCAATCTTCTGGTCCACTCCATCTTGCTGGAAGGTAATAGAGGAGATTTTGCAGTCAAAATCATAAATATCTGTGTAGTTATCGCGTCAAATATATGTGAACTAGACTTAGACTTTGTTGTCAGTGAAGAGATATATTACATACACATACATACATAAACTCACGCCCTCATTCCCAGAGTGGGGTAGGCAGAGCTACAGAATTACCAAACAACTCCAATAATTTGTTGACAATTCTGTAACCACATTTTGCACTTTTAGGCTAAGATGTTTACCAGTGTATTAGTGACAGGTTGCAAGCCCATCGCCTAACCCTAACAGTACTATACGCCTTTATTCCCTTAGCCGTCTCTTACGACATCCACGGGAAGATATGGAGTGGCACTATTCTAACCCGGGAACCACACGGTTTAGGTATATTAATGACGTCTTAGTGAAACTGTTTGATATAGTAAGGAATGGAAAAGTCAGAGAGAAATGTGGAATAAAAGAAGATGTAGTGACTAAGATTGAAAAGGGCATGCTTCGATGGTTCGGTCATTTGGAAAGGATGGATGAAAGAAGATTGACGGAAGAGATATACAGATCGAAAGTGAGTGGACGGGTCGGAAGGGGCCGCCCTAGGCGTACTTTTTCCAGTCAAATCGGAGAAATACTGGAATAGGGCCGAATCTTAAGTACCCGGAACCGACGTGCGTGTATGACTCGATGTATGAATGTGGAAGAAGCGAAAGAAAATTGTCAAGATCGTAGCAAATGGAAAGAAGTGGTCGCTGCCTACCCCTCTGTGAAACAGGCGTGATTTAATGTATGTATGTATGGAAGAATGTATATATATTTATGACTTTAACGGCGTTGGCGGTGTGAATGGCAGCCGAGTTAAAAACTATACAATAACAGCCCCTATTTCATCAACCTGATAATAACAGGTGACATTTCAGTGTACATGCCGCAACTGATATGATCCCGCTGATATGAACGCTTAACATTGCAAATTGTCACCTGTCACCTATCATTGTCAATATGGTGAAATAGGGGGCAGGTCAAAGACGATATGATAGCCATTTTAATATTCCCGTTGGGCCCTTCGGGTACGGAACCCTGAACACCCGAGGCATCAACTTACATCCCAGGACATTGGCCAATGGATCAAGACCTGGTCCAGGTACTCCAGCCCCAGGCGGCGCAGGGAGCCGCGCACGGACGCTTCCACGTCGGCCTCGCGGTGGAAGTGCTGCCAGACCTGGAATCAGGAGGCATTGGAACTGTAACGACCGTGGACACATCCACCAAACGGCTCACAACGGAGCGGATCGGAGAGAACGCGAACGGATGCGGCGACAACCGATCGTGTCCGGGAGCATGTCGACGCATACGACCGGGCGGTAACAGTCGTTCGCGGTCGGTTTGTCGACTGTCGACGCACACGATCGGCACCGTACGGTTGCTTGCGAACGTATCCGCATTCAGTGAAATAAGCATTTATTAATTATCTATGCAGCGCGTGCACTTTCGAGAATGAGGGATATGATTGAATGGGCCCGCCCGGTCACGCCCGTAAGGCTCCGATCGCACACGACGACAAGCGAACGGGGCCGATCGCGTGTCGCACCATACTTTCGGTTACGATCACATGTCGCGGAAGACGCCCGCGGTCAAGCGTTGTGCGCAGTTTGGTAATGTAGACTTAAAAACAGTAGGTACATATATATATGCTTCAGTATAGTTTTAAGAACATAATTACACACACACATAGCGGTCAAACTTATAAACCCGACCCCATAGCGTCAGATAAAAGAATAGGGTCTTGGACCTTTACACGATAAGAAGTGTATAAATCCATCCGTCTTATCCATTAACCTACCGCCAAACAGCAGTGTTCGCATTGTTGTGTTCCGGTTTGGGGATAAGACAGCCGGTGAAATGACTAGCATAGAGGCATTCCATCTTAGTCCTCAGGGTTGGCAACGCATTTGCAGTCTTAGGATTGCATTGCAGTCTTGTGAATGTGAATGTCTATGGGTCACAGTTTCCACTTACCATCAGGCGGCCTGTGTGCTCGTTTGTCTTCTCTATGCCATAAAAAAAAAAAAAAAACTTACTTATTCCTAAAAAGTAAGCCATGTATATTGATGGTGCGTCTATTTAAATATAGTAGTTTATGCAATAGTTGTATAAGAGAGGTCAAAATATATGAGTGGCGTGAGTTACGATGTGAGCCGAAGGCGAACATCGTAAAGGAAAGCGCCACGAGTGTTTTTTGACTTAGTTATACACCGTTGCATACAATACTTTTTCTACGACTAGGTTTCAAATGAAATGCAAAATTAAGCGAAAAAACTTACAAACGAACGAACGAAGTAAAGAACAACAAACGAGCGGGAAACAAGAAAATGACAAAATATGTGTCTATGGTTTACTTTGTTTTTAAATTGACGGAATGGAAAAAAGAATTATTTACAATTCCAAAACATTTTAATTTGACCAATCAGAATACTTCACTAAATTAAATCCACCAATCACAATACACATCGACTGTCAAACGGAACGATAGTTTCTTTTAGGTACGTGTTTCTCTTTAACTAATTTAAATCTTTTAAAAAAACTTTGTAATTCGTATCAACCAATCAGAATACAGCTATTTTAAAATCGACCAATCAGATAACTGAAATCATTTCTCAAAACATTAGGTGTTTTATAGTCCCTATTTCACAATCGTTAAAATATGATTAACAGGCTACACTTAGTAATCTGTGGCGTATCGTTAGGGCGACTTTACGACACCGAGAGCTGTTATGGGGAATAGAGTTATAGACTTTTCTGAAGTCATATTATCTATGTTCTTATAATAGTGTTCGTGACTATGTAAAAGACTAATAAAAGTACAGGAGTAGAAAAAATAAATAAAATAAATATTCTAGTGTGTACTCCTAACCTTGGTGGTGACGAAGAGCTCCTCCCTGGTGACCACTCCGGCCGCCACCTTCTGCCGGATGACCTCCCCGATGGCCGGCTCCACGCGGTACAGGTGGGCGGTGTCGATGTGCCGGTAACCCACGTCGATACAATACGAGAGGCATTCGATCATCTTGTCCCAGCCAGAGTAGTCGAACTCCATCTAGATATTAAAAAAAAACAATCCAAAACGGTTCATCCGTTAAGGAGCTACAGACACACAGACTTACACGTCAAACTTATAACACCCCTCTTTTTCGGGTCGGAGGTTAATAATAAATGTTTTTATGGAATAGCGAAGGTTAGCATATTATTATAATAAAATATGTAAGTATCTCTTGTTGTAATAAGTGTAACTCTTTATTGCACAATAATATGAATATTAAAAATATTGTTACACACTACAATATAATATTGTTATTATTATTGGCAGAAATTGTTACGTGTATCCTCGTATGTTAAGACTGCGCCGAGCAAACGCGTCCAGTGGCTCCCTCATTACTATAATTGTGATTTTTACTAAAGAATTCCCTTGGAATCAGACAATGCTTTTTTGTTACGCAAGTAAAAACACAATTTATGGGATACCTAACAAACTTTAATAACAATTACCCTTTGAATAGTCAGCTTAACGGGAAAAGGTGACTTTTTTCAGTTAAGTTGATAACTCAAAGGATAATTATTATTAAACTATATGATATACCCTATAAGTTGTGTTATCATTTGTAGTACAAAAAAACATCGCCCAACTTTAAGAAAATACTTTGTTGAATTAGAAAACACAATAAAAGTAATGAAGGCGACACTGTACATCCGGCGTGCGCTCAGCGCAGTCTTAATATAGAGTTCAGCGGTTAGTCCTAAACTAAAACACGGTGTATCCCAAATGGATATAAGTACCTAGTTCTATGTACCTTGCTATCAAGTCCCAGCCAGGTCCCGTAGCCCAGTGCTGGCATCTTGACGCCATTGTTTAGCGTGAAATTTGGGATTTTAACCTGCAACAAATAGACATGATTAACTGCTAAAAACTTGAGATCACCGGCACTGATACCTCAAGCTGCAACGGCTTGACAGAATTTAATTGGAGATAGCTTGTACAGTCAGCAGAAGTAGTTACGCAACCGAAGAAGGTCAAAATGATCTGGGGTGTTATTCTATCAAAAACAACAGACGGGCGGACGAACGAGCGAAATCGCAGCGGCGAGTTTAGGTCGTCCCGTCAGAGCGAACAAAACACATTTTAGCGCGTGCATTTTCAATTAAGCAGCCTTATACGTTCGATCCATCGGCAGAAACCATGCTGCTAAATTGAGAATGCACGCGCTAAAATATGTTTTGTTCGCACTGACGGGACTAGACTCGCCTATTGGACATTCACTCGTCCGTCCGTCCGACCGTCGTTGTTCAGGGAATCACTACCCTGAACTCGACTCTATTGTCAAGAGAATACGTCGTGTCTAGATCATTTTGAGCACGCTATTCTGCTTAGCTACTTTGAATTTTTTGAAAGTTCCCGAGGGAATAACGATAATCGAAATCTATGCTGCCGAAGTCGCGGGCAGAAGCAATAGCAATAGTATTATAAGTGGTTGCTCACCAGCTGCGTCACTTTGGCCTCAGAGACCAGCCCCCAATTTCACCATGTTAACAATGACACGTGACAGATGGCAATTCGTTATACATTGCAAAGTTAACACGATGATATATCCCTGGGTTTCATATAAGCTGCGCCATGTACACTGAAATGTCACCTGTCACCCGTAAAGGTCAGGATGGTGAAATAGAGGGCTGGTGATCTTGGTTATTTATTTATTTATTATTTACTAGCGACCCGCCCTCGCTTCGCTTCGGTCTATGTGAGTTTTCTGTAACACCCGTACATAAACCAGAATCTATTATACACATAAACCTTCCTCTTGAATCACTCTATCTATTAAAAAAACCCGCATCAAAATCCGTTGCGTTGTTTTAAAGATCTAAGCATACATAGGGACAGACAGCGAGAAGCGACTTTGTTTTATACTATGTAGTGATTTATTATGGAAAAAAGATGAAATTTTAAAGTTTCTTGCGGCGCTTCTCCGCAATGATGGTCTTGTCCGAAGCGCTAGTAAATTCACTCCATTTTACCGACGTGTAAAAGAATTCTCATGTGGCCAATTTTTCCTGGATAATTGTACAATTCCCAGGGGAATATCGATCAAAAACCTGCACCAACGTTCAGAGTCGTACCCTCGTATGTTATCCTCTTAAGGCCCACGTCAAATTTCGTTAGTTCAAAAAAGGATCTTGCGTCAGTCAACTAAAGTCAAAAGTCACTTTGACAAAGTCCTACATGTAGGACGTTGGGCCTTACGAGGGAGAAGGGAATGCAAACTGGTAATGTAAAGTGTATAATCGTTGTATGTAAGTGAGGCTCATTCTTTTTCAATAAACTTAAATGCTTGTATTTCTTTTAAAGCTGTTGGTTTTCCATAGATCCATAAATAAATAAATAAAAACAATAAGTTTCTGTCAAAAAAAATATTTTTGGGACAAGCTTTTATCGCCGACAGTACTTTTTTTTGCACAGTCATCTGCTCGTCAAGACAATTCTAACAAGCCCTAACACGACGGGTTTATCATGTGTAATTTAGGAGTTCCTATGGCCACCCTGAGTCTCCATCATCAGACCAGCTCGATGGTACTATATTATTGTATTGTCATCAGAACTAAAGGCGTATGCAAATTTTCAGCTTCATCGGAAACTGGGAAGTGGGTCTAATTCAACTTGCAAGATTTGACCCTTATATACATACCTACATACATACAATGCAAGTTAAATAAAAGCTTTTAACATTTACAAAATAGGAATGTACAAAGGCGAACGTTTATCTATGAATAGCGATCGTTTGTTTATCTATTACACTAGCTCTAGAACCTCTCAGTATATTTGTTATTCGAATGCCATCGAAACACAAGGAAGGCTGCAAGAACACAATTAATACGTAAAACGTAATATTTTATACTACCCTCTTTAGTAAAATGGCCGTATGTCTCATAGAAACGCGAATTTATTAGTGACCTTATTCCATAAGATCAAATTGCTAATGCGTTCTTTTAATTTAGACGGGCAGTATACTTCAGATTTACCTAGTATGTAATGAAAAAACACCTTATTTTGTCGAATGAATTCGTAATTAGCTTTGGTATAAGCTAACAGAAATAACAAGATAGGTACTTACAGATGTAGTGAATAATATTTTCCCATCGTTTTTTGTCGGATATGTTCGTATTTATCTATCTTTCTCAATTAGCTTCAGTACTCATCAATAAGTCAACTAAAAAAGCAAGATAAATACGAAGTTATCCGACCAAAAACGATGGGAAAGGATTATTCACTACATCTGTACCTAATTACGAACTGATAAAGTTTATGTTTAACACTTAAAAACCTTCCGTACATAAAAGACACGGTGCAAACCGTAGGAAACCATCTAGGTAGTTAAGCCCTCGAACGATTCCAAAATGCTAATTCGACTAGGTTGGGATATGATACAAATACGATTACAAGTCATACGCACCATAGTTTTTCGTATTAGAATATCGTTGAGAGTATGCAACCGAGTTCTATTACTAGTTACTCTAGTTTTACTGTATATCTATAGTTTATTATTAGTATTATTAGTATTATTACCTTGGCCATGACGTGTGCCGGAGCCGATGCGCGGGCGCTGACTGAACGAGACCGGCGACGCGACGCAGCGTGTTTGATAATACCTATTAGCATAGAAAGATTTGTGGTTACAGAATTATCAACAAGTTTTTAGAGTTGTTGGTAATTCTGTAGCTCTGCCTACCCCACTCTGGGAATAAAGGCGTGAGTTTATGTATGTATGTATGTATTTAACAGGGCCGAGGTTCTAGGCAATATCTTCTTGTTCTTTTTTTTAAATAATGGCGGTGACAGTGATTTCGCCAGTGTCAAGTGTGTAGAGTAAATCAGTAAATTTTATCTATATAATAGAAATGAATCACTAAATGTATTGCTAAGACTAAACTCGAGAACAACTAAACCGATTTGGCTGGTTCCTTTTTTGTTGTGTTTTTTATTGACAGGACAATTGCCCTAGTCCCAAACTAAGCTCTAGGCTTGTACTATGGGTACAAGACAACGATATAAATACTTATATTGAGAAATATATACTTAAATACATAGAAAACATTCATGACTCAGGAACAAATATTCGCGGTCATCACACAAATATCTGCCCTTACCGGGATTCGACCCAGGGCCTCTAGCTTCGTAGGCAGGGTCACTACCCACTAGGCCAGTGCGTCGTCTAATGGCACGTCATCTGTCAATCATTGGCATGAATATAAACTAGCCATAATGTTTTTGACACAATTGTGTAGGTATCGGTTATGCAGTTTCTTTCATGAATAAAAGATTCATAATAATAATAGCTGTTGCCAATTATATTTTCATTGGCTGTTACGTAATTCATAAACAACACTTTATCTTGTTTACATTTGTACGATAACCTCTCGATCACTAGCCTTGAAAATTAACTAGAGACTTTTGACTGCGCGTGAACTAGTTTTTTTTGTCATTACCCAAACTTCTGACTGTCATAGTCATAGTCATAGTCATATTTATTTATTGCTTTATGTTGTACAATGAGATCTTAAAAATACAGTAGGTAGCTTCAACATAAACCCTGCAAGGGCACTGCAACAAGACACAATAATATACTTACATGTCTATTTAGTAAATCACATTTATATTATAATATATAACAGATGAAATTTAATAATACAAGGCTAACAGATTTTATTTACTCTTGAAACGCAAAAAACTCTTCTAAATTATAAAAACATTTTGAAATCAAAAAGCTCCTTAACTTACTACAAAATATAGACTCTTTTGTTATGTTTCTGATTGTAAGGGGTATTTTATTATAAATTTTCACAGCCATGTGATGTGTTCCAGAGCTAACAATTTTTAAATTAGTAAAAGAGCTTATTAACTTATTTCTCTGCCTAAGATTAATTGGACATTTATTATTTTTTTCGTGAGCAAATAGGGCTTTGTGATTTCGTACAAGTCTACATATTTCGTAAATATACATAGATACCAGTGTTAGGATATTTAAACGTGTGAAATGTGGCCTGCAAGTATCTGTTGCTTTAATATTGACCAGTATCCTAATACATTTTTTTTGTAGAGTGAAAAGTTTGCTAACATTGGTGCTGTTGCCCCAGATGATCACTCCATAACTAAGCCAGGCGTGCGCGTAGGCATAATAGGCTATTAAGGCAGTTTTTAAATTAGTAATTTTTTTTAATTCATAGAGAGCATATGTGAAGCGAGCTATTTTGTTTATTATTTTGTCTATGTGTGCTTTCCAGTTCATCTCTGAATCTATTTCAACTCCTAACAAGTTACATGAAGAAACAGTCTGTATAACATTATTTTTATATGTAAAGTTAGTATCAATGGGTATTTTTTGGCGGGGTTTAATTTGGATTAATTTTGATTTTGCAAGGTTTAATTTTAAATTATGATCTTCTAACCAGCCCGATACTTGCTTAAGGGTAACTTGTATTTGTAAAATTATCTTGTTTCTTGTTCATACAGGAAACCATCAAAAGTAAATTCTATGTCCCTGGGAACCTATTAAAGTTTATCAAATAAAAGATTGAAAAAAAAAAACGATTATATGGGTAAGTAGGTACATACCAACGGATAAACTTTCGTATTTGAAATATTACCTACCTACTCAAGACTGCGCCGAGCAAACGTCTAGCGTCCAGTGTCGCCCTCATTACTATTATTGTGTTTTCTAATCAACTAAAGAATTTCCTTGCAATCAGACGATACGTTTTTGTAGCGCAAGTAAAAACACAATTTATGGGATACGTAACAAACTTTTAATAACAATTACCCTTTGAGTAGTCAGCTTAACGGGAAATGGTGGCCACTTTGTTCCGTTCAATTGATAACTCGATTCTACTCTAAAACATTAAACATTCTCAGTCAGCGCTCTCGTATGATTATCTACGATATTATTACAACCTGGCAATTCAAACAACAATATTTGAATATAATATTAAAAACATGGATTTGTAGCGACATCTAGTGTTTAATTTGATAAACTTTCACGTTGATTAAAGCGCCACCTCTTGTGTAAAGGACATACTACACACACTTCACACCTCGCTTTTCATGTAGGTATGCGGGTATATTAATTTTTCTACTCAACACAAGATGGCGCTACTAGCAACTTACAAGTTCCTCAAAGCTTAATCTACTCGACGTTAGATGTCGCTACTTGTACCAAAATTAGAGATGCTATCATGAAAATTGTATTTGTATTCTAGATTCATATCAGGAGCACTCAACAAAACGATCTCTTGTGTTGCGCAGATCGACACGTATCATTAACTTTAAAGTACGGTCTTCATTACAATCACGTCTGTTAGGCTAGTATTACGGTTTTTTCTAGATTTTTTAGCGTTTGATGTTAGTTTAATGGTGTAATTTATTGACTAGGTGATAATAGATACGATGAAGATTAAATTAACTGTAGTAGCGGTGAATTAACTGGAGAATAAACGGAATGTTTAATGAATTATTAACGATTGATTTGTTTTCCAAGTCTAGCTTTATTAAATATCTTTATCAAACCTTGCTAATGAGATTATGTACAATTGTAATTTAGAGATAGCTTAACTCCTAATAACATTAAGTATAAACTAAAATCGTACTTTGTCAATAAACTGTAATGCTTGTGGGTAGAAGTGTACTTGTACTTGTGTTGTAATTGTAAGACTTTATATTGTAATTTCAGAGCGTTCTATCCTCGCACAAACCCTTAAGTGGTTTATGAGGTGTTTTTTTAAATGTAAAATGTATTTTTGTTGTACAATAAATAAATAAAAAATAAAAAGAAAGTAATCTGTTACTTGTCAGCGCGATTACTTTTGTATTGTCCTAAGTCAAGAGATCACCGTATATGCAAGTAATGAAAACCAAATGAGGGGTCTTGATCGATCGCAGTCAATATCTAACCCCTGTTAAAAAAGAGGGGGCTTATAATTTTTACGAGTTTATCTGGATGGATTCGGATGCCGTTTTTTTAAAGAAAGCTTGTTTAATCTTCTTCTTCTTGGATAGGTTTCATGAAAATCGGTTCGGCCGTTAATGTCAGCTCTGAAAGAAGGGGCCGCCATTATATTTTATTATCTATTTAATGAGTTGGAATTACCAGAGTTCAAGATCGTTTCAATAAATATTGTCTCATTCTCTCATTAGCAGTTAATGTTACAAGTTCTTTCGAGACTCTTCTTACCTCAATGAAATTTCATCATAATGCCGTCAAAAGTAAAAGGCAGAATATTAAGTTAATACGCGCTTAGTCCCTTTTTCATTTGTTAGCAGCATAGACGCCCCCCCAACGTCCGTCCCCCGCGGGAGAGTCACGCAAGAACTTGTTGGCATTTTAATAATAAAGGAACCTTTCAGATATACACATTCATTTTATATTTTACTTGCCTTTGCCCATTTATTTCTTAGCCCATAAACGTACAATAGCTAAAACATGCTTAATAGATAGATAAATATACTTTGTCCTTATCTGTCATTATGATATTAAATATGATACAAATTTTGTATCTGAGAGAGAGTGACAAAGCATACTTTAACTAATATTAATAAAGGTTTATAGTGTGCTTGTGAATAAGGTGGTACAAAATGTAGTGAATAATACTTTCCCATAGTTTTTTGTCGGATATGTTCGTATTTATCTAGCTTTCTCAATTAGCTTCAGTACCTATCAATAGGCCAGCTGAGAAGGCAAGATAAATACGAAGTTATCCGACTTAAACCGATGGCTAAGGATTATTGACTACATCTGTATATCTGTAGCGTTGATTTGACAAAACAAAACGATCATTAAATTAAGGAACCCAAAACAAAAGATATGCTTGAGAAACTTAAGTCTTTAAATAGTAACGGAACTAAAAAACGCGAGTGAATCGGCTTGGAACAACTAGTGTCGCGTAAACAAGGTCTCCAAACACGAGTAAAGGCAAATAAGTGACTTGTAAAAAAGTTTAATTAAGAATATCTTTCGACGGGAGTTACGGCACGGAATTTTTCCCCCTTTTTCTTTGAGCTATCGGTAACGGTGCCTCGTTTGATATAATTAATGAATATATATTTCTTAAATGTTTTTTTTCCAAGAATATAGACAGCGAGTTCAACATTTTATGGTTCGCACAACCTACACAACCTCTACGACATATTCCTAGCCTAGGTCAGAAAGTAAGTATGAAAATACATTACGTGCCGCTGCTTATACACTTTTTAAGGGTGCATATTTAATAGTGCCACTCCGTGTCTTCCCGTGGACGTCGTAAGAAGCGACTATGGGAATAAAGGCGTGTAGTGCTGTTAGGCGATGGGCTTGCAACCTGTCACTAATACACTGGTAAACATCTTAGCTGATTGTGCAAAATGTGGTTACAGAATTATCAACAAGATTTAAGAGTTGTTGGTAGTTTTGTAGTTCTACCTTTCCCACTCAGGGAATTAACGAGTGAGTTTATGTATGTACCTATGTGTAATGTCAACAATGGTTAATTATGACTTTTTTTTTTTGTTACTTCGCGCTCTCACTTTAACAGGGTTCTATGATAGGGCAACAATTCCAGGCCTTGACCGTACAATCTAATAATTATACCTTGTTATATAAACATCCCAGGACCTAACGTGAGATCTTTGGAGAAGACGTACGTCTGTGTGTGTCTCTTAAATACTTCTTGACGAACGATTTTGGTCGCACGTGCGAGCAAAGTCATACAAGCCAGTTTTAGGTAGCTAAATGAAAATTCGCGGTGTAAAATGTTGTTTGTATGCACTGATGACACAACTAATTAACTATTATGTTATTGTATACCTAAATGTAATGATATTTTTATTTTTTTTGTTGCAGTCTGATTGGTTGAAAGAATCTACCAGCACTGGACGTGTTTCGACTGGCAAGAAAAAATCCTTTTAAATACTTCGGAACTACAATATAATACTTTCCAGCAGCTCACCCAACCAGCTCGCCCGTTCCAAACGCACCTACGTCTTAAACAACACTTAAAAAAACGCGCACTAATTAAAAAGTGCCCTCTTTCGGAGTGTTTCTTTTATTCTCCCCCCTACCCCCCTAAGGGGGTGGATACTTGACGCCGTTTTAAAGCTTAAAATAAGAGTGATTTTCATACAAATTGGCTTTTTTCTACCAACATCAAAAAAGGTAAGTTAGTTCAGGTAACTAACAATAAATTTATTGAAAAAATAATTATTAAATGGATAAAATCTCTCGATATTACGCAACCCTTACTTTCACAGCTGATATCTCTTAAACGGCTGAACCTATTTTCATAAAACATAGTGGCAGGGTAACCGCATCAAGCCAGATTAGATAAAATATACCTTGTAATTAAAATACCGGCATGAGACTTAGGAAAGGGTTTTAGTTTAGCTAAGATGTGTGTAAAACGGTTCACTAATGTTTTACCAAATCATCATTTGACAAATTAGGTATATCATTTTACAAACTTTCATTTCGCCAAGAGATTCCCGCCTCATTATTTTACAATTTATTATTAATTTACTTATTTAACCTTTGTTGCACAAAATAAAAGTACAAATGGCAAACTTAATGCCTAATGGCAATTTTATGTGGTCAAACGTCTAACCTAACCTAACTTATTTAATAAGCCCATGTAACCTTTGTAATAAAGCATAGTTCATATAGAAATGGTACGCAATCAAAGTCTAAGTTTTTTTAACTAAATGAAAACACAAAGCTTTAAAGCAATAAAAGTAGAATAATATTTATTTATTTAACAGCATTTATAAAAATTATGTACATTTATTAGTGTTTCGTGCGAAATCACGGACTTTTTTCTTGATTGAGCTCATCATCTTCTGGACAAGGCTTTTTTCTACTTTCTTAGCCTGTAGATTCCACGCAGAACGCAGAGAATTGATATCCTGTACTGTTTTCCCAGTTTTATGCAGTTTACCTTTCATTATTGCCCAGTAGTTCTCGATTGGGCGGAAGTCAGGACAGTTTGGAGGGTTCATTGATCGGGGTATAAAGTCGACATTATTTGAAACATACCTACCACTCCAAAACCCTTTTCGAGGAGTGGCAGCTAGCCAGATCAGGCCAAAATTTTACTGGGTCCTTGTGCTTTTTAATAAATGGCAATATACGTTTTTGTCAGCACTCCTTCATGTAAACCTCGGATGTCATTGTTGATGAAGTAATAAAACTATTGGTCTTAAGGCCGCAACTGCAGATCCCTTGCCATATCATATGTTTTTTGGCAAATTTTTCAAGTTTCACAGACTTATATTTTTCATCAACATCCCCCCTTGCTTTGGCCATGTAAAACTTGGTACCCGGTAGTTGATTAAAATCTAGCTTTACATATGTTTCATCATCTAATAAGAGGCAGCCTTTGAATTTTGTCAGAATGCGGTCGTATAAGAGACGAGCACGTGTTTTTGCCGTTTTATTCTGTTTCATACTTCGGTTTGGTGTTTTTATAGCTTTATAGCTCTTATACCCGGCTCGGAGCCGAATACGTCTTAGAGTACTGCGGCTCTTTTTGAATTTGCGAGATAGATCATAATCCGACATACCTGGATTCTGTTTTATTGCCCTAAGCACTTTTTTCTCCAAGTTCTTGTCCTTAGTGCCAGATTTCCGGTTGAGTTGGGGCTTTCTATCGAAAGACAAGGAATCCTTGTATTGTTTTAAGACCCGACACACCGTGGATTTTGGTAAATTTAACGACTTTGCGATCTTTGACCCGGACCAAGAGGGATTTTCTAAGTATTTGTCCACTATCAATTTTCGTCTTTCAACTTCCATCGTCTACAATTTCAAAATTACTTGACTTATCCGAGGCGAACTTTTAACAATAAGACTTCAAAATATGGACAATAAATTATGATCGTCTTTTTTTTATTTGTGACGTCTAAATATTTTTTATTTTGTGGCAACCGCGTGCCAGTTCTATATGAACTATGCTTTATGTAATGCTTTAAGCACAGACACGTTATTGCGAAATGAAAGTTTGTAAAATGATATAGTTTGTCAAATGATGATTTGGTCAAAAGGATACCGTGTAAAACATTGAATTTGTATCACCAATTTGAGGTCACCCGGCATTAAACAGATTACAAAGTATGATATTCTGTGGACCCCAAAACAGACTGAGCCTCTTGGGACCCTGAGAGTTGGTTTACATTTAACAAAGGTTAGGGAAGCACTAAAAATGAAGCATTAAATTACATAAAAAAGAACGAATTTTAAAACATGGTTAACATGGGCTAGTCCATTTGGTGAAAGAATATTGCTTTTGCGTGCGTGCATGACTCGGTGTATGAATGTGGAAGAAGCGAAAGAAATTTGACAAGATCCTAGCAAATGGAAAGAAGTGGTCTCTGCACCCCTCTGGGCAACAAGCGTGATTTAATGTATGTATGTATGTTTGCAAGGACAATGTAATATAGTATGTACCTAGCATATTTAGTAGGTACGGTCATGACCTTTAATTTGGGACCCATTTCAAGAAAAATATGCTTGAAGTCGTCAATGTCATTACACATGTCAAGTCCTGTAACTTTTGGGAAAAACAACGTTATTGTTGTAGAATGTCAGATTGACTTTGGACGTAAGGTGGGTACCAAATTTAATCTTGTGACTGTACGGTCGATGTAAGTGGTATACCAGTTTTGACAAAAGTTTCTGTGAGATCTAATTATCGCTAAGGTTGACCTGTCACTGTCATACATTATTGGAAAATCCAACTTGTTGTATTATGAATTATGACGTGCAAATGAAATTCAACCTACTAGGTACTGCTACAACCTAAAAAGTTTAAATAAACGTTTTTACGTAAGAAAATTTCTTTACATTTCGTTATATATTTATGTTCAATATAATGTTTCTCCAAATATAGATTTGCCTATATAATAGGTACTTAAAAACTGTAGGAACCGATTACAATTTTACAATGCATGAAAATATTTACAGAATTCTATGAAATTTATTTTTTATTGCATATTGGTTTGTTTTACTTTTAAAATAAAGCTTGCATTATAGCAAATAGCTCTAAATATTTTACATACATACATACAAACATTAAATCACGCCTGTGTCCGAGAGGGGTAGGCAGAGACCACTTCTTTCCACTTGCTACGATCCTGACAAATCTCTTTCGTTTCTTCTTCTTCGATTTTACAATATCAACAGGCATCATAATTTTTTGGTCAATATGAATAAAGTTTTAAAGTAAAATAAAATATTTTTATATCGATAATCAGACTTCACAATTATTTTAGCAATATCATTTTGACAAATACTATGTGATGTCGTTTGTCGATCAAATCACTTATCGATACTTCATGCTTGTCATTTAGATGGCAATTCGAATCCATATATAAAATTACATACATACATACATAAACTCACACCTTTATTCCCAGAGCGGGGTAGGCAGAGCTACAGAATTTCCAACAACTATAAAAGCTTTTTGATAATTCTGTAACCACATTTTGCACACTTATATAATAATAATAATAAATATATGGGGACAATGTCACACCAATTGACCTAGTCCCAAACTAAGCTCAAGGCTTGTATCGTGGGTGGACAACGATATAAATACTTATATAGATAAATATATACTTAAATATATAGAAAACATCCATGACTCAGGAACAAATATTCGCGCTCATCACACTAATATCTGCCCTTACCGGGATTTGAACCCAGGACCGTTAGCTTCGTAGGCAGGGTCACTACCAACTAGGCCAGCGCGTCGTCAAAAAATTAATTGACCTTTTAGGTATAATATAGAAAATGGACAAAGAAAAAGAAAACGAAATAAAATTACAATTAATTTAAAACCTTTTAATCAACTAATTAAATTAATTTCAAGAAACTATAGTAAATAATAATTTTATCCAAATGAATTAATAATTATTTTATAATTTAATACATACTTATTGTAGTAAACCAAACCTTTTTGCAAACAAAACTAACACTATTTTAGTAGGTAAAATTATATAGTTTTTGATAGGTTATCATATCGCTTTTAACTCGGCTTCCATTATTGTCAAGTTGATAAAAGCTATCATAACGCTGACAATACCATTACATGTCAAAAGCAATGTCTACTTAATTAAAGTGCTACAATTTTCCTAATACCGATCGGCAAACTTCGTTTTTCTATGAGACACGAGGGACAAATATACTCTCAGTTGCGAGAGCAAGCGTGATAGCGATGCCAGCCGAACGCTATAATAAGATGGGAATACTGTACCAGTTTTAGCGTCATTTAGGTATCGATAAGTGATTTGATCGACGTGTGAAATCACTAGGTAATTGTCAAATGAATTTGCTCCAATAATTGTGATGTTTGATTATCGATATAAGAATCTTTTATTTTACTTTCCTTTTTAATTACTTTTATTTACTTATTTTGCTCTTCCCATGATATTATTATTATTTAAATTACAATTGTTTTTGTGGCTGTTATTGTCAAGTTAATATAAAATATAAAACCATATAATTTTGATATAGGAGCAAGAATATCGAAATAAAGTGGAGTAGAAGCCATGTCTTTATTCTAGTTATTTTATACCCCTATTGCAAAATTGTTTATGAAATGTCAAATTAATAAGAGCCGTCATAACGTTAGCATACATTAACAATATGGGTAAAGACAATATTTAGGTCTAGGATGTCTACAATTTTTTTAATTAGTTCCGTTATTAGAATTGGGTAAAATTAAAAACACACATGTTGGTGTGTCTTCTGCACTGTAGACATAGGCCTATGCCAAAAAAACCCTAGATTTTAGACTAAAAAAAAATGCTTTGTAATATTTTAGATAAATTTGTTTAGGCTAGGTTTCGCATTAAAAACTTGCTTAAAGGAGAAAATAAATGTCAAAAATACAAGTTTTTTTTATACAATTTTATCCATCATCATCATCGTCATCATAATATATTAACTGATAGACCGCTGGTGGACAAAGATCTTCCTTAAGAAGCTCCACGAAATGACATCTGTAGATACCTTTTAAAAAAAGCAAACACTTACACATTACAATACAGTACGTGAAAACAAGAAAAGTGAAATTTTGAAGGGTAATGTAGGGTATAGATTTTATTTTCGACTTTTCGTTTACCTACTACATCTTGAAATTTAAAAAAACATTATTACGTCATTGTAACCAATGGCTTATTCCGAATAAAATATCGCAATTAAAATGACAAACCTTTTTTTTAAGTAGCTTAGTAGTATTTTTTTTTAGTAAGTACCTACCTATCTAAGTCAGTACTTATCACTAAAACCAGAACTAACAAACAAATTAGAACTAAAAACGTAAACTAAGTAGGAAATAGTTTAATAAAAAGAAGTCCATCTAATTTAATATTAATATATTAAAACGAAAACTCTAAATAGAATAAATTAATATTAAAAACCGACATTAACTTGCAACAAAATAAAATTGAGATACGATACGTCAGCGTACGAAATGACAACTCTACCTTTATTTAAATACAGCAAACAAATACACATTACAATATAATACGTTAAAATAAGACGAAGTGAAATTTTGTAGGGTATAAATGTAGTTGGGGCTATAGAAAAAAAAAGTTCGAAGCCCCGCCTTATTGAAGGCATGTTGGGGCCACGCCTCTAACCGGTGGGGGAGCCGCTCTTATTTGCCAGTTCGTAGTGGCTTTCGCGACCCGCGTACGACATTTGAGTTCAGAAAAAAAGAAATTAAAAAGAAAAGCTGTCAGTTTTCATTGATTTCCCCCGCTTTTTTGACAGATTAGTTTTTCAGTGCTGTGTGTGTGTGAGTGGGGTTTTTATCATGGCGGATCTGTTTGGAAGAATAAGAGGAAGGATTTAATATGGTAAGGAAAATTATATTTCATTAAAAAACTATCGTTTAATAAGGAAAATAATACGGATTATATTTTTTTTATTAAATAACCGTTAAGAACCTGAAAATAAAAAAAGTAAGTTTCACGTGCCGTTTGTAAATTACTTATT
This sequence comes from Acleris laterana, assembly GCA_963966035.1. Classification (NCBI taxonomy): domain Eukaryota; kingdom Metazoa; phylum Arthropoda; class Insecta; order Lepidoptera; family Tortricidae; genus Acleris; species Acleris laterana. The sequence goes on along the minus strand of OZ014465.1, from coordinate 8,089,772 downwards.
GCATTTTTCAATCATTTGTTTTGGTAAATGCTATTGAAATAAATAAATTCATGAAATATATCATTTAATTTTCACTAATTAAGTACTTAATAATATTGAAAAATATTCTTAAATAAATATACCTACCTAAATACCTTTAAAATATAATAATATAAGTATGTATGGTATTTAGGTAATCCAATTAATAAATTCCTCATAGGTATAACTGATTAACTACATCCCTTATAAGTCTTATAACCAAGGCTTATCTTCATGTGGAACCTGTGCCGATCGAAGACTTAACTGGTGTTTTTTCTATAAGTAGCATTATTTTTTTCAGTGAGCTTTGTTATATCCAAAGATCATAAATAAAAAGCACATTTTAAGGCATAAGTTGGTTAATTAAAAAATACAAGGCGTTAATTTAATCTACGATTATTTGGTTGCTGTAACTTTTTTAAATTAGGTAAGTTTAATATTTTCTTTAATCTATATGGCTTTATATTATTATTAAAAACCAAAAAATAATCCCTACCTACTTATATCAATAGTTGTTAATTAAAACGAAAAAATAATATATTGTACGGAATAATGATTCCAGATAAAAGTAACTTTTATTTTATTATTCTCTATTTTCTAGACAAAATTTGATTTAGTTCACTTTTTTATGAATGTCATAAAATCACCATAGGCCTCAAATAAATGAGTAACTAAATTATCTATATGTTATTGGAATTAAATACAAAAGCACAAGAATAAAAGCTACGGCAGTTCTGAAAAAAAAACAGCCGAATGAAACCTCTTACTAATTTAAAGAAATTGTAAATCCTTGTATATATAAAATACTATGTATTTAGTCCCTTTTCCGTTGTAAATATTTAGCTCTATATATTAGGGTATCCAAAAATATGGTTATATCTCGCAACAAACAGTATATTTATATACCCAGACATTACTTTTAAAAAGTCACGCAATTTGTACGGTTACTAAGAATCCTAACGCGCTTTTTTAAATGTTTTTTTAAAAAAAAAAATAGTGTTTTCGTAAGGAATTCGAAGTAGTTTCATAAATACGGCATGTTTTTAAGCTTATTTCGCTTCTTCATTACTTTCGAACAGAATAATTATTTAAAAATGAAGAGTCATTACCTATCAAATCATAGGTTCCTTAGTACCTATATCCGGGTAGACATAGAACCTACTCGGTTAAAAATGGCATTGTAATAGCAATACGCTTCGTTATAAATATGTATGGAATTATATATTACGTTAAACCATGAATAAATCAATTTCATAATCAAACTATGAAATCAATAAGTACACGACGTTTAAAATTCAATAAATGTCACCAAAACAATCAATAAAACTATCACCGCAAAATGCGTATTAACGTAAGACAAAAGAAATAAAATGGCGTATAGCTCTAAACAATAAAAGACAATTGAGTAAACAAAATTATAAATGTTACAAACTTAAATATCGTTAATGAGTGATAATTTACTGAACATAAGTAAATATGTATTGTATTCGATTTCCATGTGTTGTTTTTTTTATTCCTTTATTTTGACTTGTCATCGCGTTGTCGATGATTGGAAAACTTTTTTGCAAATCAGCTGAGGCCATAAATCTATAACAATTAGGTTTGTTTTAGGTGGTTAGGTTAGGTTAGAAAACGGTAAACGTTCTTGATGATTTGTTATTTCATTGTTTTTTATAACTTTGTTATGAAACAAAAGGGTAAAAATATTGTCTTTTACGTTATTTAATATTTAGGTTGTAGTTTTAATGTTTAAATTATAATTTTCTGGCTAATAATAGATACTCCTTCTTATTTGAAATAGTGTTGACTTCAAAACTAGAGCTTTTATGTGTGTTTTATAAGGGTAACACGTTAATTCTTTAAAAAAAATGAAATAGATACTAAGTTCTTCTATCTATGGTTCATGTCTAATCATAAAAATCGGTTCTCTCTTCTCTCCACGCTGGAACAAACAAATAAACCGACAAAAAACTCTTATTAAATCTGTCATTCAAGCTGAGGCACTATCAATACTTTTTTGCAGTGGTATACCTACCTATAGACACACCTTTGTTAAAGTTTTATAGCTACAAAACCAGTCACGTATTTTTTTTATTGACGTACACTTGTTCAATGTGTTTACTTTACATCGATAATTCTTAAATGACAATTATATTACATTGCCAATTCAAAAACACACCTGTGATAATTCAATTATGCACAAAGGCTACTGTCAAAATTGACAGTGACAAATTTACGTCATCTTGGTAATCGATTTGACAGCTGTAGGTAATTCTTGTAATCGACACTTCTTATCATCATCACTACATAGTATAAAACAAAGTCGCTTTCCGCTGTCTGTCCCTATGTATGCTTAGATCTTTAAAACTACGCAACGGATTTTGATGTGGTTTTTTTTAAAAGATAGAGTGATTCAAGAGGAAGGTTTTTATGTATAATATATTCTGTTTTATGTACGTGTGTTATAGAAAACTCAAATAAACCGAAGCGAAGCGAGGGCGGGTCGCTAGTCTATACTAATATTATAAAGCTGAAGTTTGTTTGCTTGTTTGTTTGTTTGCTTGAACACGCTAATCTCAGGAACGAATGGTCTGATTTGAAAAATTATTTCAGTGTTAGATACCCCATTTATCGAGGAAGGATATAGGCTATATATCATACTCACATAAACCGAAGCGAAGCGAGAGCGGGTCGCTAGTAACTCGATATTGGCGAAATGCAACCTATCAATTAAAAAAATAATAAGAAAAGTTTTTTAACTATATTTTTTAATAAATATGACCGCTTTTTAACCGACTGCCGAGGAATAAAAGAAAGTGTGTATGAACTGTAAGTCTGAATGATTCTCTATTCCGCTGTAGAGGCTAAACGACTATCATTTAAATCACTACATAGTATAAAACAAAGTCGAAAATTTGTTTATTAATTAAATTAATGTCATAGTTACGTTACAGATATACGATATTGTAGCCTACTTTAAAAAAAGCCAGGGTGCTGGTAACACACTGTATATCACTACATAGTATAAAACAAAGTCGCTTCCCGCTGTCTGTCCCTATGTATGCTTAGATCTTTAAAACTACGCAACGGATTTTGATGCGGTTTTTTTTAGTAGATAGAGTGATTCAAGAGGAAGGTTTTTATGTATAATAAATTTTGTTTTATGTACGTGTGTTATAGAAAACTCAAATAAACCGAAGCGAAGCGAGGGCGGGTCGCTAGTTAGAATATAATTAAAATGATTCTAAACTCGATGGCATAACCCTTGAGAAGCTCTTTAACGGCCAATTTAACCTTTATTGTCATACTAACTCAATAAAACCCTTGTTATTGTTTTATTAAAATTCCATAGGTAAATAATTATGCAAAATGTTGAGTCAATTAGTCAATTAGAAAAAAATAAAAATAAAAAATCTAGTTCTTCTGTCACGAATGACTCACAACACAACTTAAATAATCTATTATTTTTAAATCAATCACTTAAGTATTTGGGAAAATATATAACATAGCTTCTGTCCGCGACTCCGTCCGCGTGGAACTCGTTTATATCGTAGCTCCATACTAATTTTCACCCCCTATTTCACCCCCTTAGGGGATGAATTTCGGGAAAAAAACTATCCTATGTCCTTTCCCAGGATTCAAACTATCTTTGCACCAAATTTCACCTAAATCGGTTCAGCGGTTTAAGCGTGAAGAGGTAACAGACAGAGAGACCGACACACTTTCGCATTTATAATATTAGTATGGATTTTATCGTTGAATTTGATTTAACTAATTAAGTAGGTACCAAATGTTTAGTCAACAAAGTCAAATTAATTATTCTTATTAAAAATATAACCTTATTCTACCATCTAAATGTATCTTGGTTAAACCTACCGCTCAACGCGCCCATAGTCAATCTATAAATAAAAAAGTTAACCACAGACAAGCGTCTGTAATTCACAGCGCCGCCGCTAGATGGTGTCAGTAGGTTCTTTATAGTCGCGGCTTCCCGCACGAATTGGATTTATGCTGCGATCGATACATGATAAAGCACTGCCGTTTAGTGCCTTATAAAATACCTAATTATATGGCGGGAATTTATGCTTGGGTTTTGTTTCTTTTTGTTTTGACATTAAGTTTTTTTTTAATTTTTACAACGCTTTGGCTGCTGATTTGGGATAAAATGGGCTAATAAATAAGGTGGTGAAACTTATTGATTTTTTTAATACTTTGAAGATATTTCGGAACTCGGAATCAAAGAATACTTCCTTTGGGTTCTCTGTCGTTTGTCCGAAAGTCATTTGCCATAATTCTATCACTTGCCATAATATTCATTCGCCATAAAGGCATTTTTTCTGAAATCGTGAACTATTCAGAATTGTTATAAAACAAACCTAACCTAATCTATTGGGCTCTATACGATGCATGTAAAAACGACCTGAAAGGTTTACAGTTTCAGAAAAAATGCCTTTATGGCAAATGAACATTATGACAAGTGACACAATTATGGCAAATGAAATTCGGGTAAACGAAGTGATCCGCTTCCTTTGCACCTATATTTTGTATAGAATTTCTTTTCATGTTTAGAATTTAACATAGGTAAATAATAATGTCTTACGAAACTATATTAAATCAGTGAAATTTATTACAAAAAATATCATAGTTTGCCAAGTAAACGTCATAATTAAAAATAAAATAAACTAACATATACCGGCTGTCATATCGTAAAAAAGTCATTACGTTTGCTTAACATCAAAGAAATTATATAAATAAAAACCTGGCAGTAGCAGCGTAATTTTTTTTTAATTTGTCACGAATTTTGCCGGTACCTAAATTAAAGCACTGAATTCAAAAAATATGTGTCCGAGCTTTCGTGTTTATGGTCGGGCTGGGTAGTGATTCTCAGAACAACGACGGTCGGACGGACGGACGAGTGAATGTCCAAGCGGCGAGTTTAGGTAGTCCCGTCAGAGCGAACAAAACATATTTCAGCGCGTGCATTTTCAATTTAGCAGCATGGTTTCTGCCGATGGATCGAACGTATAAGGCTGCTTAATTGAAAATGCACGCGCTAAAATGTGTTTTGTTCGCTCTGACGGGACTACCTAAACTCGCCGCTGCGATTTCGCTCGTTCGTCCGCCCGTCCGTTGTTTTTGAAAGAATAACACCCCCGTTATAGGTAGACAAAGTCTCTAATAGTTTTTGTAATAGTTATTATAGTATCGATTAGTTTGTTACTTTGACCTATTGTTAGAATATTATTTAAATGTTTTACTTTTAATATATTTATACATTATAATTGTTCAACACTATGTATTTTTTTATGAATAGATAAATGAAATGACTTATGCAAATATAATTTGCACTCAGATTAATACACAACCTTGAAAATCTGTAAAAGGGCGAATATTCGAACGTTTCAACAGCCCTCACCGTTCTCAAAACAATGAAGAAATCAATGATAATCACCACCAAGTTCTGAAATAAAAGGAAAGTATTCCTAGTTCTTCTTCTAATTACGGTTGAAACGCTCGAATATTCATTCAAAAGATTTATTACAATGTCTGTGTAATGTAAAAGAACCTTCCGCCAAACTGCAGTAACCGAACAGGGTAGTGATTCTGTAAACAACGCCGGTCGTGCGGACTGTCGAGTGATATCCAAGCGGCGAGATTAAGTAGTCCCGTCAGTGCGAACAAAACACATTGTAGCGCGTGCATTTTCAATTTAGCAGCACGATGGGTCGAACGTATAAGGCTGCTTAATTGAAAATGCACGCGCTACAATGTGTTTTGTTCGCACTGACGGGACTACTTAATCTCGCCGCTTGGATATCACTCGACAGTCCGCACGACCGGCGTTGTTTACAGAATCACTACCCTGTTGTGGGGGAAGAGAACAGGCGGAATTACTAGCATAGCGGCATTCCATCTTAGTAGTGTCACAGTATAAACAGTAGTTGGTCATGAAAGAAAGGTACATCGCTTGCTTGCATGTGTGCGTGTCACGACTATACACGCCGCGAGCCACCACAAGCAGACTCAACAGGACGGGCCAAGCCGGTTTAGTCAGGCTGCGCCATCGCCGCGTTTGGTTGTGTGCTTATTAAGTGTCGAGAGACGTGCATGTAACCCTCTGCCTGAACGGCAATAGGTAGCATAAACTAAAGGACTGGGCCGGAGAGGAACTACATTTCTATTTATATGTAGTACTAGCTGTTCCCGTGTCCACTTCGTTGGGCAATTATTTTTTTTGAGTTAATAATTTTCCCACTAATTCCCGTTCCCGTGGGAATTTTGGGAATTCCTTTCTTAGTGCACCTCTACGGTACCTAAGCTACGTCCCTTCCAAATTTCAAGTGATTACGTTTAGCCGTTTAGGCTGTGCGTTGATATGTCAGTCAGTCAGTCAGTTTCTCCTTTTATATATTTAGATCAGTCCAATTGGAACCCTGACCCACCAGTGTCACAGTGACGTTATGATTCAAGTCGTAAGAAGTGTCAAACAAATCGTTTTATAATGTCAATGTGACACCGATCTGTGGTTGGTCAGGGTTCCAATGGGCTGATAGTACATTTCCGCTATGCTATGCTAACCCCAACACCCATAGTAATATTGCAATTGCAACCTTGTCTAATTAACTATAGGGTGTCTTTTAAATTTTGTTAAATATGCCCAAAACGTCACTAATACACTGATAAACAATTTAGCCTAATCGTGCAAAATGTGGTTACAGAATTATCATCAAGTTTAAAAGCTATAGGTAATTCTGTAGCTCTGCCTATCCCTCTCTGGGAATGAAGGGGTGAGTTTATGTATGTATGTATGTATGTATGAGTGACTTTTTGAAGTTAACAAACATAATACCATTCGTGTTACCCTGAATAATGTATGACCCGCATATCCGACCAATTATTAAGTTCCTTTATTAACCTCACGCCCCTATTCCTTTTTCTACGCAGTGACAGTAGTTAAAAGAACAAGATATGAAAAGATGGCCGTTACCTAGGGAATGCAAATAACCGCGTATAACCGGATTTAACCGGTGATTTTCATACAAAAACCTATAACAACCGGTTGAATTGCATTTCGTACTGTAACCGCCCTACAATTTACATTGTAAGGTTAAAGATCTTGACCAGTATGCCTACTATGCCCTTCTCAATAAAAAGGACGTACGCGCAATTTAATAGCAAAAAGAAATTTAACCCTCTGTCTTAAGACTGCGCCGAGCGTCCAGTGGCGCCCTCATTACTGTTATTGGGTTTTCTAATTAACTGACGAATTTCCTTGGAACCAAACAAAATGTGTTTGTAGCGCAAGTATAAACACAATTTATGGGATACGTAACAAACTTTAATAACATTTACCCTTTGAGTAGTCAGCTTAACGGGAAAAGGTGGCCACTTTTTTTCGTTAAGTTAATAACTCGAAGGTGAATTGTTATTAAACTATATGATATACCCTATAAGTTGTGTTTTCATTTGTAGTACAAACACATTTTGTCCAATTTCAAGAAAATACTTTAGTTTATTAGAAAACACAGTAAAAGTAATGAGGGGGCCACTGGCCGCTCGGTGCAGTCTTAAGCAATAAAGGTGACTTACACATACGCAGTTCTATGAGACATACGCTCTTTTTTCTAAGGAGGGCCGTGGTCGTGTCATCGAATCGATAAACGTGGATAAAACATCGGTCTCTTTCTGATCAATATGCAAGTGCGAGAGAGTGCGATCGTCCAAATATCGCGGGAAAAAGATGCGAAGAGCACAAAACCGACTGTCGTGGAGATTCTTGAGCCTTTCTTAGGGTTCCGTAGTCAAACTAGGAACCCTTATAGTTTCGCCATGTCCGTCTGTCGATCTGTCTGTCAGTCCGCGGTCTAGCTCAGAGGCTCTTGATCAAAGGTGTAATTTGGAATAAATAGTTATACATTTGAACTACGCCGACAAAGTTGTAAAATAATCTTGTTTTTTTTTACTTCAAGTATCTCCTTTACGAGTAAGCAAAGCTTTTTTCTATATCATGACATCAAGTTAGGTATCATTGGATAGGTATTAAAAAATCATTAACGTAAAAAAAAAAGGGGACAATCTCACACCAATTGACCTAATCCCAAACTAAGCTCTAGGCGTGTACTATGGGTACTAGACAACGATATAAATACTTATATAGAGAAATATATACATAAATACATAGAAAATATCCATGACTCAGGGACAAATATTCGCGCTCATCACACAAATATGTGCCGTTACCGGAATTCGAACCCAGGACCGCTAGCTTCGTAGGCAGGGTCACTACCCACTAGGCCAGCGCGCCGTCCAGTATTAGCTAATTTTTAAAAAAGTCACTCGAAAAGTGTACTACGCGTTGAAACTGAACGAATCCAAAACTAAGGTGATATTTTTAGATCTAGACAACAACCATACTTAGATTTATCGAAAACATCCAGGACACAAACAAATATGCTCATCTCTCAAATATTTGCCTATATCTAGAATCAAATACAAAACGGCTAGCATAGTGTCCCGCACCTCTCACTTAGGGGATGAATTTACAAAAATCCATTCTAAGTGCACCCCTAGGATATCACCAAGGACTCATTGCCTCTATGCTATGCTAGTCATTTTAAGTAAAATCCCAACACCATTAGTAACATTGTAATTACAACGTTGTGGAATAAACTATAGGGTCTCTTTTACCTTTGGTAAAATATGCCCCAAAGAGAAAGTCTGGAGATTCGGGAGGCTATCGGTTATTCGGTTTTGTATTAAGTCTAACCACAGTGTAAACAAATCAGTAAAACATCGTTGAACAAGGGTACATTTATACACCCCTAGGATACCTCTACCCTAGGTCCAGCAGCTTCGGCTGTGCGTTGATCGATAACAACTACATATACTTAATTAGCTAGTAGCTAGTTAGTACCCATAACAATCTAGTGCGAAATTAGAAACTAGTATTGCCAAGCGATAAAAACGGTGTTAAACTCGATAACAACTCTACTGTTTATGGTTTAATAATGTTGAATATACTTTTAGGGTTCCTTGCCTTAATAGGAAATAGCTTGAAGCTTGTTATTTGTGGTTAGTCTAGACTCTTCTCGAGATTGAATATACATTTGAAGTTTTTATTATCAGTGGGCATGTCATACAAATTGACCTAGTCCCAAACTAAGCTCTAGGCTTGTACTATGGGTACTAGACAACGATAAACGTACAGAGAAATACATACTTAAATATATTGAAAGCACCCAAGACTTAGAAAAAATACTCGCGCTCATCACAGAAATATCTGCCCTTACCGGGATTTGAACCCAGGACCACTAGCTTCGTAGACAGGGTCACTACCAACTAGGCTAAAGGTCGTCAAGTAAAGTATACTTCAAAGAAGGTCTACAGTCCCTTAGAGATGTTAAAAGTCATGTTTCTAAGACAACGCAATCAAAAATACATATTAAAAAGTAAGAAAAAAAAAAAACTGGCTATTGTAGATATGGTCATTAACTGCCTTTTATACCACATATTTTGATATTATTTTGATTCCTCCTGTTGTTCTAGAATTATATAGACGAGAAGAAAGTTCTCGCACCGCAAATATGTAGATGAAGAAATACAGATCCAGTTCGGAGCAGACCCATACAGGTTATGAACTCCTAGTGGTCCTGGTAGGATGACTAAAAACCCTCATCTGAATGATAGTCAAATTAGAACAGCTTGACGAAGTAGATTCCTTCAAGGACACTTGACTCCAATGACTTGAATTTTGACAGAAATTTATTCAGAAACGTTAAATTTTTTAAATTCTGACTTGTTTTTTTCAAAAATATGCAGAATACCCATTTTGAAGATCTTAACAAAGGTGTACAAATTTGGAATACAGTACCAAGGCAACATAAAGTTATCCAGTTACATTCTGATCTTGCTTACGTGCGTTGCATGTAATACAATGTACCTAATACAAAATTTTATCGGTCCATCTGTCAGTTTCATTTGTTGAAATTGATTAGTTTTGTGTTTTCTGATATCAAGAGGCGGAACGGTTGGAATGATTTGAACATGTATTTTTTAGATCTGAGAGCTATTTCCTGTTTTTTTTTTTATATTCAGCTGGACCGTTCAATCTTTATTAGCTATGAAACAAGCTCCTGTGGACTCTTTAAAAATGAAATTTGTTTGTTTGTATTCCTGTCTTTTTATTATACTTAACTAGCGACCGGGCCCTCGCTTCGCTTCTGTTTATATCAGTATCATCCGTACATAAACCAGAATTTATTATACATAAATACCTTCAGTGAAAATGTATTTAACTGATGGTGGAAACCCTTTGGAAACCGCATCAAAATCCGTTACGTGTTTTAGGAGGAGTGGAAATATAGACAGAGACAGACGCGGATAGCAATAGCGATAGCAATTTATTTATTTTATGTATGTATCTATCTATCTATCTATCTATCTATCTATAAAGAAGGCAGCAAAAGACAGCAGTCCGTCGGCCGATATTTTTCTATTCATCTCTTTCATACACAGAATTTGAACTGTGGTACTAGAATGAGAAAGTTATATTATACAGTCTGTGAGCAGGTGGTTCGGGTTTGTACTTCTCACTCGCAAAAATTTAAATAAAGCGTTAAATTCAAACTTAAGAACGTAACCAGAATGACGAAGTTGTAAGATAGGATATGCCCGAAAATAGCTCAAAAAATTCAGTCTAACCTCTAACTTTTTCATCACACTTGCTCGTAAATAGTGTCCTAACATGCTAGAAAAATCGACCGTAAATCCAAAATAATACCCGCGGGCCTTTTTTTACCATTACGTTACTAAAGTGCGTAATAGCTTTTTTTTTTAATATTATACGTGGACTCAAACTATCACAATACGTCAGGACCCCAATTCTTGTGCCATTCGATATGAAGTTTCATTCGAGATGAAATGTCAGTTGAATACTATTTCCTAACAATCTCGCATAATAAACTATTGATCTCATATGTCACTAGAATCGGACTCCGAACACGTTTGACATTATCTGTGGTAAGTCACAGACAATGATGTAGTCTGCCGCTAATAAGTTAAAAATATGATCTTTTGTCTGATTTTATTTAATTTCCTCGCAATTGTGATGAAAAACATTGTATGTTACACGGGTGGTAAAGGAAATACAAAGCTCGAGTCATTAAAGCCCTCAGCCTTCGGCTTCGGGCTTCTAACAGACTCTCGTTTGTAATTCTTTCTTTACCACCCTTAATACACAATGTACTATAACCTGTCAAGCAGCAGTTTGAAAATAATTATTAATTCATTATTATTGTATTTAAGATTGGAAAATGACCTTGTGCTGGAGTTTCTTGCGGCGCTTCTTCTCCGCAATGATGGTCTTGTCCGAAGCGCCTAGCCTTTATGTGGCCAATTTTCTGAATAACAATTTTGAAGTTTGTTTTCTTTTTTGTTCGTTTTGTTGTGTTTCTGAAATCCCTAGCATAGCGGCATTCATTTTTAGTTCACAGGGCTGGCAACACATTCGCAGTTTTGAGATTGCGGTTATCCATGAGACCAGTTAAAAAAAAACCAAGCATTCGAGTTTGATGCTAATTGATTTCTTACGTGATACCGTTACATTAATAGAAACCTTTAACGTCTATCTTAATTAGTATTAAAAAGAACTTTTAGATACGCATCAACAATTATATAAAATACCTGTGCACTAATAAAACGCAATTATAAAACATAAAGCCTTATTAAGAACAAATTCACTCATACGCCCATCCCTTTCTGGCTCGCAAATTGTTAAGCAAACGAGCGAGACCACTATAGGTCTCAGTGTTACTCAAAATGGCTACTGGAACGTAATGATACCATAGACAAATGCAACTTTTTAAATTAATTCATTCGACGTGTTGGCAAAGGCAACTTACGAGAGCCGGTTATGACGTGTAAAATAGTCATATTCAACATATTTGGAAAATTTTATATTGGTATTTTGTTATTTAGTGTGGTGTTACATTTTTCTGTTGATTAATTTGAGTTTAAATTAACTTATTATTTGATATGTTTACAAGATTTGCGGGTGGTAGGACCTTGTGCAGGGTCCGTCCGGATCGCTACCACCATCTTATCCATTAACCTACCGCCAAACAGCAGTGTTCGCATTGTTGTGTTCCGGTTTGGGGATAAGACAGCCGGTGAAATGACTAGCATGGAGGCATTCCATCTTAGTCCTCAGGGTTGGCAACGCATTTGCAGTCTTAGGAGTGCATTGCAGTCGTGTGAATGCGGATGTCTATGGGTCACAGTTTCCACTTACCATCAGGTGGCCTGTGTGCTCGTTTGTCTTCTATATGCCATAAAAAAAAAATACAAAAAAATATAGCTTTACGGTTTAGTTTAGTTTAACTCATGCATGATAATTTTGAACCAGTTTTCTTCATAGGAATGGGGTAAAATTTGGAAAACAGCAAGCCTGGGGGGTTTTTGTGACATGTGACATGTGAGTGATGTGACAGAGCTATAGCAGCTAGGTATCTGTGTCCTTTTCTCTCAGCGTAAACTGAACTGCATAGCTTTGTCATAATAACCCCCATGATGATAATACAATATTATGGTGTCACTGAACTGATGATGAAGTCGGAAGATGGTAATAGAATTTCAGCTATGCTTAATGTAGACCCACTTAGTTAGGATTCTTTACATTTGTCACAAAAGTTGCAAACGACTCGGCCTCTGCCTATACTTTGTGAGTGGAAAGAGTACGAAAGATATATTTCCCACTCTTCGCACTCATAGGTAGACCTACTGGTCTCTTGCTGACTACTGGTGACTTTACCCTACACGGTCATCAACATAATACCGTAATAGCGAAGAAGGGAGCTAACTACATAGTTATGGTATAAATATTCGCTTCTTCCACATTCATACATCGAGTCATGCACGCACGTCGGTTTCGGGTACTTAAGATTCGGCCCTTTTCCAGTATTTCTCCGATTTGATTAAAAAAAGCACGCCTAGGGCGGCCCATTCCGATTCTTCCACTCACTTTCGCTCCTGTATGCGTCAATCTTCTTTCATCCATCCTTTCCAAATGAGTGAACCATCGAAGCATGGCCTTTTCAATCTTAGTCACTACATCTTCTTTCAAAATCAAAATCAAATCAAATTCATTTATTTGTCAGAATACAGTAATACATGGTCTTAGTTATAAAATTTTAGCACTTGTATTCAGCATGCAAGCAAGCGTACAAATATTGTAAAACTTTTAGTCGACATTTCTCTCTTTTTAGCACGTGCTTTCTCAATTAGGCAGCCTTTTACGTTCGATCGTTTGCCAGAAGCCCTGCTGTCTAAGTGACAATGCACGGCACTAAATTGTATGTTGTACGCTCCGACGGGACTACTTAAACCCGCCGGTATATAACCTCGTTCGACCGACCAAACGCCGTTTTTAAGAGAATAACACCCCTGGGCTCAGGCAAAGTCGCGTGGCTGCCTAGTTTACTCTTTGTCTGACTGCGTGCTGCTATTACCTTATAAGTGGGATTTTATGCGCGTGAGTTCGTCCCATTAAGACGTGCGCGCACGTCGATGATCAATACGTCCTCTTTTAAATAAAAATGACGTAAACGCAATTTGATAGTCAAAGCAAATTTAACCCTCCACCTCAAGAAATAAGGTCACTAATACATACGAGGTTCTATGAGACTTACGCCCATTTCTCTAAGCAGAGCAGAATACCTCGTTAAAGCATCATTAAAGGCGTTTTCATTAGGCGATAGTTTTGATAGTGTAGCATACATTGCGTCGTTGCTATGGCAGTGACTTAATAATGTGAATACCAAGTTGTCAATGTATTTGATTATGTGGTGAGCCTAATTACTGACGATCAGGAAGTATTTTGTGTAATTAATTCGAAGTACGAACGTTAGTTTTGAGTAGGTATTCAATGATTTCTATGTAATTGATATTTTATCTTTATAAGTATGTTTATCGTCTAGTACCTATACTATACTTGTCTATTTGTGTGAGATGGTCCTATTGTATTTTTTTTTTGCAATTGGATGAACTCTAAGCTGTTGTCCCTTTCGCGAGTTATGGGAAATGCACCTCTAAACCATAATAATATTATTGACTGGAAGGATTTTGCGGGTGGTAGGATCTTGTGTAGGGTCCGTCCGGATCGCTAGCACCATCTTATCCATTAACCTACCGCCAAACAGCAGTGTTCGCATTGTTGTGTTCCGGTTTGGGGATAAGACGGTCTGTGAAATGACTAGCATAGAGGCATTCTATCTTAGTCCTCAGGGTTGGCAACGCATTTGCAGTCTTAGGATTGCATTGCAGTGTTGTGAATGCGAATGTCTATGGGTCACAGTTTCCACTTACCATCAGGTGGCCTGTGTGCTCGTTTGTCTTCTCTATGCCATAAAAAAAAAAGTTGACTCTAGCTCCTAAATATTGTATCAACTGTCCTCTACTTAAGTGTAGTATATATAGTTTATGTAAGTTTAAGTATGTTTATGTATAAATATATTATGTTTCTGTATCTATTTATGTACATATTTGAATGTATTTATTTTATAGTTAGGGTTTTTTTTGTTGTACAGTTGCCTACTCAATGCACCTTTCACTTTTCTCAACCTCTCAAGGGTTAGCTGGAAGAGATCCCTTAAAGGGATAAGTTTTTATGTAATGTTCATTGTATTGTTTTTCTTTTGAACATACATCTATTTTTAGTGAAAGATAAAAAAAAGTTTTTTTAATTCGTGCGTACAAAAAAAAACCGTCAGTTAAATAACAGATAGGTAGTTAAAAGAATGAGTCAATTAATGTTAATATTAACGGTGCAATAAAACCATATTATAGTAAAAACTATTCCACTATGGAGTGCAGGTGTTATTATACCATAGTTAGGGCCCACTTAGCAGAATAAAACTTATCAGGGTACCGTACCCAAGGGGTGTCAACGAGACCCTTACTCTGTTGTCCGTCCGTTTGTCACAAGGCTGTATCTTTTGAGTCATAATGGCTAGATACTTAAACATTTTCATAGCGTGTGTTACTATAGCTGGAAGACTAACTAGCTGGGTGGAAGAGATCCCCTAAAGGGATAAGTTCGCCTTCGTACATCCTTCTACCTCGTGTATTGTATTGTTTTCCTTAGGGTTTAAGTAGGTACGGTTCTCTGTCGTTTGCCCGAAAGTCATTTGCCATAATTCTATCACTTGCCATAATATTCATTCGCCATAAAGGCATTTTTTCTGAAATCGTGAACTATTCAGAATTGTTATAAAACAAACCTAACCTAAACCTATTGGGCTCTATACGACGGCATGTAAAAATTACCTGAAAGGTTTACAGTTTCAGAAAAAATGCCTTTATGGCAAATTAACATTATGGCAAGTGACAGAGTTATGGCAAATGAAATTCGGGTAAACGAAGCACAACCATTAAAAACTTTTGCTGAAATACTCCCACTCCCACCCATCTCAACTAAGTATTCTCTGTTTCGCCTATGCTAAGTCCGCCATTTGTAAGTACTCACTTTTTGTATTGTGCA
Source organism: Acleris laterana (assembly GCA_963966035.1). Classification (NCBI taxonomy): domain Eukaryota; kingdom Metazoa; phylum Arthropoda; class Insecta; order Lepidoptera; family Tortricidae; genus Acleris; species Acleris laterana. The sequence continues at coordinate 8,074,219 of OZ014465.1, read as the reverse complement.
ATAAAGTTTTAAAAAAAAAAGTTTACGTAAAAAAATCATTTTTGCGACAAACTTTTATCGCCGACTGTACTTTTTTGCACAGTCGTCATCTACTTGTCAAGACGATTCTAACAAGCCCTAACACGACGGGTTTATCATGTGTAACTTAGGAGTTCCTATGGCCACCCTAAGTCTCCATCATCACACCAACTCGATGGTACTATATTATTGTATTGTCATCAGAACTAAAGGCGTATGCAAATTTTCAGCTTCATCGGAAACCGGGAAGTGGGTCAAATTTAACTTACAAGATTTGACCCTTAAATACACATTGCAAGTTAAATAAAAGAATTAAAAATAAAATGCAGTTAAACATTAGGGGTAAACAAAGGCGCTTTTTTTGGCGTTTTTTTCTCTACCTTATTTTATTGTACGGAACCCTTCGTGTGTGAGTCCGGATCGCCCTTGGCCAGTTTTTTTAAATGCAAATGTATTGTTAGTTGACAGATCTTGAAAAAAGTATTTTATAGCAGTGTTTAAGGCGCATAAATGGGCAATTTTACCCCATTTTTAATTAATTATCTTTTTGTTACGGTTGTAAGTAGATACTAAGTTATTCGGATGCCTTGGAGACATATTCTGTGCAATTGCTTCCTAATTAAAGATTTTTTTTTCCCTTTGATAATGTCCGTCCGTCGTAACTTAAAAGAGCTGTATATTTTAGTAGAAGATAGCGGGTCGAACGATCAAACGTAAAAAGGCTGCCGCCTGATTGAGAATGCACGCGCTAAAATGTGTTTTGTACGCTCTGACAAGACTTTTTTTTTATGGCATGGAAAAGACAAACGAGCACACAGGCCACCTGATGGAAAGTAGAAACTGTGACCCATAGACATTCGCATTCATAAGACTGCAATGCAATCCTAAGACTGCAAATGCGTTGCCAACCCTGAGGACTAAAATGGAATGCCTCTATGCTAGTCATTTCACCGGCTGTCTTATCCCCAAACCGGAACACAACAATGCGAACACTGCTGTTTGGCGGTAGGTTAATGGATAAGATGGTGGTAGCGATCCGGTCGGACCCTGCACAAGGCCCTACCACCTGCAGGACTACTTTAAACTCGCCGGTTCGCCGCGCTCACTCTTTCACTAGTTCGACTGACCGAACGGCTTTTTCAACAGAATAACACCAGCCCCCTATTTCACCATCCTGACAATGACAGGTGACATGTGACATTTCAGTGTACATGGCGCAGTTGATACCCAGTGATGCATCAGCGTGTTAACTTTGCAATGTATAACGAATTGTCACCTGTCACGTGTCACTGTCAAGATGGTGAAATAGGGGGCAGATGACGATGATGACAGAATAACCCTTCGCCTCCGTGTTCAAGTATAAAATCGTTACGTCACGCACGGAATATGAGATACGAGGTTTTTTCAAAGCAGTGACGATATTTTTTTATAGGCATATCTCGTCGTTATTTTCGTTTTGACTGCATAGTTTCCTAAACAAGGATATTTCTGGGGTCCTAGTGAAAAATCATACAAGTCGTAAAGATAGGGTACATGAACGGAGTAAGGTAAATGCGCCTATCATGTACACACAACAATCCCAATAAAAGTAATTAAATATTATAGAACGCTAGTTCCTTACAATTAGATAAGATTAATACTGCGGACCTACCTCTATTAGAATGAAATGTATTAAAAGTGCCTATTTGTCTGTTAAAATTGTCATTGTTCATCAGTCATCTCATCACTGTCCATGATTGGTGCATTTACTTTATACTACACTTAAACCCTATTTCACTTGATCTTCAGAAGACTTATACCCTTTTTCAGTTAGACCCCAGATTTTTGAAATGGCATACAAGAGTATAATATACCTTACGGCATTAAGTTCACCTTTTGTATATTAAAGTCTATTATTTTGGTGCAATAAAGACCCAATTTTTTTTTTTACATATACACAAAATATATTCCCATCGTCTGTATGTCCCCTTAGATTTCACTATTTATATTTTTAAAAAAGAACTATTTGAGATGCAGTCCAGAAGTCTATTAGGTACTGTTAAGTATTTAAAATAAATAAATGTGCAATGATGTGACGACTGAGGCGTCTAAACCGGCAAAAGATCCATAAAAATACTATTAATAATTATAATATTATACAATTAACTAGTTTTATAATTTAAACGGATATTAAAAGTCACATCTAAGTGTAAATCATATCTGGTATGGCCACACTGAACAAATTGAAACATGGCAACATTAAATATAACGATGTTTGCCAAACAAGGCTAGTGGACTGACACCTTTAGAATAGTTTTTTTTAATGCTGTATACTGAATTTATAATGTTGAAAATTTATGAGAATTAAAACATGGTGGGAAAATTTTGCTTGAAACGAGATGAGTAGGTATGTACGGTCAAGGAAATTGATTCCTAGACCACTTTGGACTATGTCAAAGTGTCACTATATGATAATATAAATGTATAACCATTTACCAAATTCCATAAACAACCTAGAAAAGCCAACGCTGTTTATTAAACAATTAAAATTATTTCTCATCAGCAAATGTTTTTATAATTTGAACGAATTTTTCAATGTTAACTACTAAATATATTTATGGATAGCGTGTGTTTGAGTGTGAGAATACAAATATAATATGTACACTTATTTACATGTTAACCTAGGTTAAAGACTAGTACCAATTTCACCATACGTTGGTAAATATTAATCGAGTGTTGATTCATACGTTTTGACAGCTGTTGACATTCTGGTCGTTCGTTGAGTTGTTGGTAGAATTCGATATAAATGTTCTTAGGTTGATTTAATATATGTAGTTAGCCCTTCTAGATCTATATTGCTGTGCCCTTGCAGGGTGTCACATGTAATGTGATACGCAATAAACAATTTTGATTTGGATTTTGATTTTGATTTAGATAGAGATAGAATAGATCTTTCTTTAGTGACATATATCATTTGTGTTGCCACTATGATTTCGCCAATGTCACACTGTAAATAAAATCATAAGTAGTCTCTTACGTTTTGATTGATTACGTCACTATGACATAGTCCTTAATAGTCCAGGAATCAATTTCCTTTACTGTACTTAGACAGGGTGGAAATAAAGAACGCCACATGGACGGCATCTACATGAAACATGCATGTCTAAAATTAATAAAATATGTTGTACATACATACTTACATAATCTCACGCCTTTATTCCCAGAGTGGGGTAGACAGAGCTACAGAATTACCAACAACTCTAAAAACTTGTTCATAATTCTGGAACCACACTTTGCACAATCAGGCTAAGACGTTTACCAGTGTATTAGTGACAGGTTGCAAGCCCATCGCCTAACAGTTACAAACCTTTATTCCCTAGTCGTCTCTTACGACATCCACGGGAGGACATGGAGTGGCACTATTCTTACCCGGCAACCACGCATGTATTCTTGTGGCATGTATGGTTTACTGCATCGGTATCTAAATCGAAATAGTTTAAGATAAATTTTTCAAAAGTCCGAATTCGATTCTCGAGCTGCGTACAAGATTTTTTTAAATCTATGTATGCAGTTTCTTCCTCACTAAAATCGATGACATGAGCCACACACACATTTACAGGCTCGGAAGGGACTCAAAATGAACATATTTCATCATTATCATCATCATCATCAGCCTCAAGACGTCCACAGCTGGACAAAGGCCTTCCCCAAGGTTTTCCACAACGATCGGTCCTCTGTCAGCCAGCGGACATATTAACGTATTTACAAAGGCAGAGAATATTTTTAATAACAATCTCCTTCAAGTCATTCATGTGGGATTCATTATTGCCGCTCCGTACGTTTATTATGATCATAGGATTCATGTGTGTTTAATATTATCTTAAGCAATATACAGATCGAAAGTGAGTGGACGGGTCGGAAGGGGCGTACTTTTTCGAGTCAAATCGGAGAAATACTGGAAAAGGGGCGAATCTTAAGTACCCGAAACCGATGTGCGTGCATGACTCGATGTATGAATGTGGAAGAAGCGAAAGAAATTTGTCAAGATCGTAGCAAGTGGAAAGAAGTGGTCTCTGCCTACCCCTCTGGGAAACAGGCGTGATTTAATGTATGTATGTATGTACCTACAGGGTGTCCCAGAAACCGACGTCAACCCATTAAGGGCTGATAGGCCTACTAATGACCAACCAGAATAACATAATTTAGGTTAAGTAAAATGCCTTAGAATTCGAGATATTGATAATTTTAATCGAAATTTTTGTCATTTTTCCTTATGTCCGTGATAGGAAAATCCCCTAAATTCATGCATTTTTTTTTCAGTGTTTTCTTGCATGATTAGAATCAGAATGAAATAAAGTTATTAACGATACATGCCAATTTTGAAAAACCAAATGGCATGTAGCTTTAATTAGCCTATTTATATTACAGTGATTCTAATCATGCAAGAAAACACTGAAAAAATAGAATACATACCTACATGAATTTATTCTCATATCACTGACATTTAAAGAAAAATTAAAAAAAACCGATTAAAGTGATCAATAAAAAAGATAAAGATAAAAGATATTTATTCAGTAAGTAGGCCGCACGGGCACTTTTACACGTCATGAATCTACCAGCGCTTCCCAAGAGGAGACCACTGCCGAGAAGAAACGCCGCAAGAAACTCAGCAGTCAGTCATTTTTTAAACATGTTACAATGGTAGTACTTAATCTAGCATTATATAAAGCAATAAATATTAAATTAAATATAATATCAAATAGCAAATAGCATGCGTAGTTCAGCAGGAAAACATGTCAAAAATATTACGAGAGAGACAAGGGGGGGGGGGGGGGGGAAGAGAGGAGAGGAAAAAAAAAACACAGGACAACCAAATAAAAGTTTGATATGCTTTCCCACATCAACGGTGTCCCCTAGACAAACAACTTTGCAATTTTACAAATTATGAATGACTAAGTTTCGGGTTTAGGCCAAGCATTTTTATCTGTTAGATAGTCCTCGACCCTATAGTACGCTTTAGATATTAACGACTTTTTTAAGTAATTTTTAACTGCTGGAAAGGGTAATGTTAAAGCTTCGTCAGGTAATTTGTTATAGAAATGAATGCATTGACCAACAAATGATTTATATACTTTACGGACGCGGAATTTTCGGATAGCAATTTTATTTTTATTTCTTGTATTTAGATTATGTACATCGGAATTTTTGGTGAAAGAATTTAAATTTTTAATAACATAAATAATATTCTCATAAATAAATTGAGACGCTACAGTTAAGATGTGAATTTCTTTAAAAAGTTCTCTTAAGGAGTCACGGGAATTTAAGTTATAAATAGAACGAATAGCCCTTTTTTGTAAGACAAATATACTTTGTATTTCAGCTGCCTTACCCCAAACCAGAATACCGTACGACATCACACTATGGAAATAACTATAATAAACTATGCGAGCTGTCTCAACATTAGTTAGTTGTCTAATTTTCCTAACCGCGTAAGCTGCCGAACTTAGTTTACCTGCCAGTACCGCTATATGGGGACTCCATTGCAAATTTTTATCTATGGTTATGCCTAGAAAAACTGCCTTATCTACCATTTGCAGACACTCGTCATTTAGAAAAATACTAGAATCTACCGGTTTAACATTAGGCAAAGCGAACCTAACACATTTAGTTTTTTTAGCATTTAGTAGTAAATTGTTACTAGTAAACCAATTAAGTACTTTAACTAGTGTGGCGTTTATCCTACTGTAGTCAATGGACTTTCTATCTACTTTGAAAATTAATGAAGTATCATCAGCAAAAAGTACAATCTCACAAAGTTTATCTACTGTTGGTGGTAAGTCATTTATATAAACCAGAAATAAAAAAGGGCCTAAAATTGAGCCTTGCGGCACACCTAATTTCACTGTAGCTCCAACAGATTGCGTTTTGTTTACAACAACTGTTTGAGTTCTATCACTTAGATAAGAAGACATGAGACTTGAAGCTTTATTGGACAATCCATAATGTTTTAATTTTAAAATTAGGGTCGAATGATCCACGCAATCGAAAGCTTTAGAAAGATCACAAAATATTCCTACTGCATCACAAGATTTCTCCCAACTGTTATATATATATTTAATGAGCACAGAAGCCGCATCAATTGTTGATCGACCTCGGGTAAACCCAAACTGGTTACTGTTAAGTATTTTATTTCTATTAAAGTGACCTAACATATCATTCAGCATTAGTTTCTCAAAGACTTTACTTAAAACGGGTAGTATGGAAATGGGACGGAAGTTCGTTAAATCACTCATCTCGCCCGATTTAAAAAGAGGTATGACTTTACTATATTTCATGAGATCTGGAAAGATCCCCTCTGATAAACAATTATTGTAAATTAATGATAAATGGGGTGCAATTACATCTATGATATGAAATAGTACTCTAACTGATGTGCCCCACAAATCCTCAGTCTTTTTTAAACTAAGCGATTTAAATACCTTGACTATTGAACCTGAATTTACAGGGCTGAATTCAAAGTTTATATTACATTTACTGACATTAGTGCAAAGTAATGATTGAGCTTCAACCGCGGATGATTTAAGACATTTCGTTGTATTAGAGGCTATGTTTGAAAAATAATCTTCGAATGCTAAGGCAACGTCTTTATTTGACGTGATTTGTTTGTCACCTGCGTTTATGGTGACTTGATTGTCACGTGTTTTTGATTTTCCTGTTTCTCTATTTATAATATTCCATACAGTTTTTACTTTATTGTCAGCTGATTTGAGTTTAAGACTAAGAAAATTTGCCTTAGCAGTTAAACAAACTTGCTTAAAGGTCCTCGAATAATTCTTAACATAAATTAGGAAGTCGGCGTTCTTATTGTCCTCCCTCTCTTTATATAGGTCATAAAGCCTATTTCTACTCTTATGAATGCCTACAGTAGCCCATTCACTAAACTTGGTTTTCGACCTAGAAATAGTTTTCATTTTAAAATTATTATTAAATTGGTGTAGAATTACGCTAAACAAGTCTTTATAAATACTATTAGAGTCATTGTTTAAGAAAGGTAACACTGAAAGATTAGCCTGAACTTTATTTTTGAATAATTCCAAACGATTGCTAGTTATAGGTCGGTATGTTATCGTCTGAGGTTTTTGATAAAAATCATTTAAGAAAGATGCCTTCTGACCACTATGGTCACAATTAAAACAATTAAATATTTCTTTGTCCAAACATTCGCAATTACAAAAAATGTTATCTAAGCAGGTTGCACTACTAACACCTATCCGTGTGGGTTCAAAGAACAGATTAGCTAAATTAAAAGATTTAAATAAACTTAGTAACCGAGTGGTATTATTTGACGTTTCAAGTAAGTTAACATTAAAATCTCCACAAACTATAACATGCTTCTGGCTATTACTTGCTAATTTTAACACATGTTCCATGGTAGATTCAAATGTGCAAAAATCAGATAGTGGTGGTCTGTAAACACATATTATTATATAACTTTCTAGTTCTGCGCAAGAAATTTCTACAATCCTTTCTATCGATAGCTTTATAATATCCTTTCTTTCTTTGGATTTAAGGGTACTTTTAACAATTATAAGAGAGCCACCATGAATGGCACTTTTTCTGGCAAAATAACTAACTAATTTAAAATTTATGAAATCTAATATCAATTGGTCTGGTCTAAGCCAATGTTCAGTAATGCACATAATTTGTACATTTTCATTATCTAAGAACAACCCTATTTCTAGTTCTTTGCTGGAAAAACCTTGAATATTTTGATGAATTAAATTTATACTCAAGGGTGTTTCCGCTGTCCTATAGTTTAGTTTAAATCATGATTTAAGGCATTATTGCTAATATTGGCTTGCTGGGACTTGATGCTACTGTATATATTTGGTTCTATATTAAAAGCTAATAGGTCAACCAAAGTCAAAATATATTTCCTTGGCAAATGAATTTTTCCTGTGGTTAGGGTAAGGCGCTTTATAAATTTGTTAAAATCAAAGAAATGATATTTTTTATTGCAGCATATAGCATTATACATCATAGAATTAAAGTGAGCTATTTTATTATTATGACTATATGGCATACTGTCTGAGTATGGTAGTGCACACAATATTATTTTACCTATGCCCCTACCTTCAATTATATTAAGTGTTGACATTAATTTATCAACACTGGACTTATCCACACTAAGACTATTACCTACCAAAATTACCAAAGTGGTGGTCTTGTCAAAACTTCCTTTTAAAAGTAAATCACTTAATTGCATTAAAGTTGAATTATGGTAACATTAATTTGTAACCTTTTGTTTTAATTTATTATTTAACAGTAAACCTAGTCCAGATCCAAGTTGGTCGGAATAAACAATAGTTTTAGTCCTACTTAAAATTTGTCTAGGGGACTCCTTAGAAGTATCAAGAGCCATATCTGGCTGAATCACAATAGTTGGTGAAGCTTGTAATCTATCACAATTACCATAACCACTGTTAATTAGAGAGTTAAAACGTTCTTCATTTAATCTACTTTCTTCTACCAATTGAGTGAAAGCCTGAATATGCTCCTTGACTTCTTTCTGAGTGGTTACATACTTTAAAGAAGTAACTTCAAGCTGGTCCTTTAACTTAGTTATCTCAGCATCGATTTTCTGAGTATTTAAATCATACGCTATCCTACTTGAATCTAATTTATCATTGCACTGACGCACCCTATCTTTCATTACTGATAATTCTAATTTCATGTTAGTATAGTTTTTAATACATTTTTGACTTTTGATTAATTTTTGTGTTCGCCTAATATAATTATTAATTTTAACATATTTCTTCAATTTATTATTGCTGTTAAAGAATATTAATTTCTTACTGTCCTTATCGTTATTCCCTACCAGCTCTTGGTACAGGTTCTGTGTTGTTAAACTATCATAGCACTGACGTTCTTTTCTTAAATAATTTAATTCTTCATTTGCTGCGCCCAGTTCTTCCTCCAGGTTTGTGATGCGCTTTAATGCCACTTCGTGGGTAGAAGCGCACTGGTTAAAAGTATCAATCACAGACTGCAACTGCTCTAACTTATCTTGAGCATCTGATAACTTATAGTCATACTCCACTAGATCGCTTCTCAACACCGTGTTCCTGTCCATCAGATTCTTCAGTTCCTCCTCGCTGTCATCCCGTTCCCTATTTAACTGGTCATTCAAGGTCCTAGCTTCCTGCAGCTGTTTCAAGGCGGCCTTGAGCTGGATTTCTTGCTGGCGTGCAGTGGCCTTGCGAGATTTCATGTTTGAGGCGCTCATTGTCTCACAGTAATTCCACAAACGCACTGAAAGATATAAAACAGCTGAGTACAACTTAGTAACTTGAGTAAAGGAAGGTTGTTGATAATTATAACAGGGATGTGAGTGAATAGGTGTTAGTGAACAGTGTATCGTGTACGGCAATGTCTGTGGCGAATGTGATGTCTCAGCTCAGCTTCCACTATTCGTCAAGCAAAGAGAGTCTTCACCGTGCCAGTGTTTTGTGTTTGACGTCGCTCACGGCTTCAACAGTGAGCAATGAGAAGTATGAACATGAACACAGTGTTAAAATAAAAACGAAACCAGTGTAAGTAAGAATTAAAAGAAATACTCCCCAGGTTTTCTTGATGAATTTGAAAACGTCCGTTGACGGTTGACAGGCGCAGTCGCAAGCGGCCTGTTTTACTGTTAAGTAATGTTTATATCCAGACTTCGTTGTTACAATTCCACGAAAACACTACTATCTACAATTTACGATGCTAATTAGGACTATTACTTAATTTTTTATATTAAAATCGTTTAATAAAATACGGAGATAAAAATTTGACGTATATCAGCTGTCAGTGCTACCACAGATGTCTCGGAAACTAATAACAATTGCTGAAAATGCATGGGGGTTAAATCGATAGGTTATTATTATAAGCTGCTCTATCAGCTCTAGGCAGGTTGACGTCCGTTTCTGGGATACCCTGTATATTTACATTTGTATTTTATTTTATTTGTATACAGGTCAAAGACAAGCCTCCTTTTAGGCTTCGCCGAAGTCGGTTAACAAGGTCTAAAATAGAACATCAACATTATAGCACTTAACTCATTTTTAACTTTATCGCATACATCATAATGGCATCCTCTTATAAATAAGCATGTGCGAAAGAGACGCAAGTACTGAATAATTCATAACTGTAATTAGCACCTTGGCATTATACTGACAAATTGTTTGAATTGTTCTGTAATGAGATGTTAAAAGTTTGTTATTTTTTGTTACAAATGTCAGATGTTACTAGAGATAGCCATGCCTATGAGTAAGACAAGGTGTTTTATATGTACAAATGATGATAATATATACTCGATAAAGTGTATAAACGAATTGGGATGATAGAGGAGCTAAAATGCTTTCGATTTAACACTTAGATAATGTATTTATGTTCAGCGATGTTTACTACATTCGGAGATATTGATTATTTTAATCTGAATTTATGTAACCTATCGATATTGCGAAAACTTTCAAATCAAATTGGAGAAATACTGGAAAAGGGCCGAATCTTAAGTACCCGAAACCGACGTGCGAGCATGACTCGATGTATGAATGTGGAAGAGGCGAAAGAAATTTGTCAAGATCGTAGCAAATGGAAAGAAGTGGTCTCTGCCTACCCCTCTGGGAAACAGGCGTGAATCGTGATTGAATGTATGTATGTAGGTATGTATTGTTTCTCTGAACCTACAGATTAGGTTACTTTTATGACAATCCAGGAAAATTAGACGGTTTCAGAGAAAAGTAATTTTCGGAAAAATGACAGCGGACAAGTTTTTCCAAATTAAGATAGGTAAGATTTTGACCACCTAACTTCTTCGATATATTTGACGGTGACTGTACATTCGGCATGAAAAGTAGCTAAGCAGATATGCTCAAAATGATCTAGACACGACGTATTCTCTTACAATACAAATTTAAATCATTTAACACTGATAACGTTGTGAGTCTGCAACTCCGCCGTGAACATAAGGATCAGGTGTTTTTATACAAGGTACTAAATGATTCCATTGAGTAACAATACCTCACGAACAACATTTTCTTTAGATGTTCTAATTTCCGATCTCGGAATAATAATTTATATTCTGTTCCTCTCTGTTGCACTGAATATGCAAAAAAATCCTATCTCGTCAGAGCATGCTCAACCTACAACATCAAATACTCGCACATTGACCCCTTTAGCATGCGCCTTGGGCAATTTATTTCCGCAGTGAAAACAGTTAAAACAGAAAACTGTAGCTAGTAATTAGTGTTTTTGTAACTTTTTTGTCTTCTTCCAAAGGGTGATGGGCAATTTTGTATGGGCCCCGTCCCCACCCTCCAACAGTCACGGGATGCATTTCTATATGTTCATTAGGACCCAAAAAAATACCTATTTTAGTAGCAAAATCGATGGGAACTTTTTAATGAAAAAACATATTTTAAGAGCTAAGCAAGGCAAGAATGTGTTCATTTTCAAACATATTCCGTATGATACGATTATGATTTTCCAAGAAAACCCCATACATATCGCGATCGTCGCCATAGCAAAAATACATCATGTTGCGGAGCGACTCATCTCGCGCAAACCTTTCTGGTCCGATCCCGGTATCCGCCAACGCGTAAACCTAGCGTCTTCTTGGGCAGCTGAATGGAAGTCCCAGGAGTGCTCTGCGGGTGGCCTTGTCTGTGATCCGTCAGCCCGGTTGCCTGGCTTTAAGGCCAGCCGAAAAATCTGGACGACGCTAAATAGAATACGCACGAAGGTCGCCCGCTGTAACTATTGTCTGTACAAATGGGGCCGTAGTGAGTCGCCGGCGTGCGACTGTGGCGCACCGCAACAAACAGTGTCACACATAGTGGAGGAGTGCCCCAATCGCCGTTTCGCTGGTGGCATTGAGGGTCTCAATGAGTGTTCTGAGGCGGCTATAGACTGGCTGCAAAATCTAGACTTGGAATTATAATGAATATCGCAGGATCTTCTCAGGCCGTACGATAATAATAATCATGTTGCCAAGATCTATACACTGAGACATGTTTCATCTCTGTTGGTGGGTGGGGACACTTTGCCCATCGTCCTTTGCTTTCTAACTACTTTCGTTCATAAAGGTTTTTATTAAGTAAGATTCTGCTTATCACGAATTTATCTCCTCTGGGCATAAATTGTGCTATCTAGTAGTGAAAACTGTTTTGGCTCATGTATTATCCATATTATTTAATATTTTTTGTGATATTGAAGCTGTTTATTTTCCAATAAATAAATAAATAAAAATAGCGTAGAGTGCAGATCATTTTGATCTCTTCGGTTGCGTAGCTACGTCAGCTGACTGTACCTACAAAAAGTAATAACTTTTGCAAGTGAAAAGTGCAGTATAAGCTCGCTTATCGCCTTTAGTAGTTGCAGTCTAGTTGCAGCTCATAAAACAAGCATTACGGGTGCAGTGGGGGCATTACTAACCGCAATGGTTGACTGGGAGAAACCGCACGCAGGCCTTCGCCGGCCAAGATGCTCTAGCTGATTATTTTTAAATTCATTTTTTTATTGCGTGGTTATGGGTTAACCAGTTTGTCTGTCTTTCATATCCTACCTCACTGAGGTGTACAATATGACCTGACATGCCGACTAGTTGTGCATTTATCACCGCCTGCCTGTTTCCATTGAGTATTTTTTTTAACCATGTCGTACTTGTAAGGTTGCCTGGAAGAGATCGCTATTTAGTGATAAGACCGCGTCACTGTGTCATATTTAGTTTATTTAGTTTGTGTTATGTATGTGTTTAATAAAGGGTTTGTCTTAAAACAATGCTCGAACTATAGTCGCTCAATTTTTAGAGGCATGCATTGACAGCTGTCAAGATAGTACAAAATATAAACTTAAACATGCCTCAAACACATATTATGTACTGCGTTGATAACATACTTTATTTCGTTAATACGTAAGAACCTGACAAGTCAAACGGTTAGGCAAAGATCTTACATTGATATATCTATATGTTACGAGCAGTCTTTGTATTTGTTAATTTATCAAAAGCTACGAAAATCTAAAAAAAAACTAAAAAGGTACGTACGACTAATCCTTCATTAAAAAAAACAAAACTATTCTTACAAAGTTTATTTTAACTTCGCAACAAGCTCAATTATTTATTTTTAGTAACATTAACGTTCGAATAAAGATAAAGTAGAGCATATAAATTAAGGTAGAGCAACGCTACCAGACGAGCCAGGACCACACACGACGCTGCGTCCGCGCAAAACCTCGCATTTTGCTTAATCTCTCTACCAACTTAACTTTACCGGGAAATAACAACCTTATCCCAACACATTAAAGGTCAAAATTTTTGAACCAACCGCAAAGCTAAATTTGTAAAGTAATATAACCATATTAGAATTGCATTCGACGCGCTTGAAAATGAACTTTATTTTAACGAGTTACAGCTTTTAATTCTTTTTGTAGGTGCATTTTAAATTTGGTTTTTAGCTCGACTCGTTGTAAACTCGTGCGCAGCTATTTTAAAACCTTTCGCTAATGAAATTTAAGGCGATATTCGCTTGATTTAGTATTAAAGTGTTAAACTTTGGTATTAAATCGTTTTGTTTCGATCGCGGAGCTGCAATTTCTTACCTGTGGTTGTTTTGGGTTAATTTCTATTCGATCATTAGAAGGGTTAAGTTTAGGGTTTGTTTTTAGCGTAACTTTAGTTCACGACTACTAATGACAGATGATTAAGTAAACCTTATGACTGACTTATGATGTTCTGTCAAATTTGACAACTATATTGTGTGGTAAACGCATTTGTTTGAGTCTTGGATGTTTTCTATGTAGCGTATTGTCACGTGATCAGCCAGAGACCTGTACTCCTAGTCGGCCTCTACCTATACTTTGTATGAGTGAGAAGAGTACGTAATATATATTTCCCACTCTTCGCACTCATATAAAATGTATGGGATGACAGTTGACCACGTGGTTTATTGCAACGCACCTAGAATATTCCCCGAATATTGAGCGACAGAAAACAAAAAAAATTGTAGCGTTTTGTATCTTAGCTACGCCCTTTGGAGTTTAATTTGGGATTTAGTTCAATTTATGCGCGAATATCCCCTGATATCTGTTTATTTTTTATATTCTTGGTTTCTTTCCAATGTAAGACTTTAAAAATACACAAAGAGTTTACCTAACTTTATTCTGGTTTGTCCTAACAGATGGCGTAACAACCGAAAACCAAGATGGCGGCGGTATCCACGCCACACATGCAAGACTCCCGCGTCAAAATACAAGAGAGCGATGAAGAGGCGTACTCTCCAAATGAGAGAGACACCGCAACCCCTGATTACAATGAGGAAGACAAGGAAGATCGACCAGTACACGCATTCTCCATCCACAATGTTCTTAAAAAAGAAAGAACAAGTCCAGAAAACGTGTTTTCTACTGATAAACTACTTCAAAATACGCCTAATTTTGAAGATAACCATGACAATAATGACTCTAGGAACTCTGAAAGCGTCAGTCCGAGGATTGACTTTGATGACAATCAGACGAATGAATCTAGACCAGATATAAGCGTAGATGACAACTCATGCTGCAGCGATGACACTGTTTTGTCAGTTGGTAATGAAGCTCCAGTGTCTAACTTCGAACATGACAAAGATCAGGGGTTGACGTCATTCAAACATATCCAAACACACCTAAACGCAATATCGCAGCTTAGTCAGAACCTAACCATGAACCAGCCTTTAATTTTACGACCGAACCCAATAACACCGAATCCATTGATGTTTTTAAACCAACCTCTACTGTTTCAAAATCCTATGATGGATTTAAAAGCACCGATGAACAGCTTGTCCAGACCAACACCGAGTAATTTAATAAATCCGCAGGTATTCAATCTTAATTTTGGTAGGAAGCAAGACTTGAGGAACGCCAGAACAGACGAGAACCGTCGATTGAATTACATGACGCCGAAATCACCTGATGAATCCTATATGAATCAAAGCTTAAAGTTTAGTATAGATAATATCCTGAAAGCTGATTTTGGGAGGAGGATCACTGACCCTCTGAACAAGAGGAAGGTGAAGAGGCAGCTAGAGGTGAAAAGTCCGGTGAAAGAGAGCAAAGTCGAAGAGGCGAGAGTGCCAGAGGTCAAGCCAAGTGAGAAAGGAGGTGCAATTGATCTGTCCAAAGGAGATGATAGTGCGAGTAACTCCGGATCTACTACAGGTAATATTCTTAGCTGTATAAGCCCTAGGTTAACATACTAGGAAGCAGCCTGAACATATTTCATTTACGGTGACCTTCCCTGGATCGACGTCCCCGTTGAACGTAACCTACCTAGGGCGGGTACCACGTCTTGTCCGTAACTTGATTGTCGCTCGGTAATATCCCTCTAAACGCTCGATATCGAAACAGATGCACTAAACAAAAAGCGAGAGAATAAAGGTAGCCTTAGCCGTACTGGGTCTATTCTAAGTCTTTTGGGGACCGAGGAGGTTTAACGTCTGATGTTAACGCTGCAGCACTCCCTGCTGAGGGATCCCATTGTTGGTTCCCATTGGTAGATGATAGTGTCTTTATTTACATGATTACTGAGAGTCATCACTTTTATATCGCTTGACCATATACTTTTCAGAATTTCTTAAATATCTCTCATCTAGATGACTAGGTTAGATCAGTTTAAATTTATTAAATTCCTAAAAAATAAGTTTCTTAAAAAATACGTCAGTATAATTATCACTTAAAACTCATTATAGTAAGAATCATTTATGGCCGACAATAAAGACCCATTTTAGCCATGACGGCTACTAACGATAATTAATGATGGTGATGACGATGATGGAGGTGGTGATTATTGTGGTGATGTTGTTGATGAAGATGTTGCTATCGTTAATGATGATAATGATGATAATGTCGATGAGTATGTAGTTGATGAAGAGGTAGTTGTTGTTGTTAATGATGATGTTGTTGTCGTTAACAATGGTAATAATGATAATGATCGTGTTGATGTTGGTGGGGTGGGTGTGGTTAATGATGATCCTGTTGTGATTGCTGTTGATAAAGATATTGACGATGACGATGATGATAATAATGATGATGTCCACAGGCACGACGAGCGGTGACGGGCCGATGGTCTGGCCTGCCTGGGTCTACTGCACGCGGTACAGCGATAGACCTAGTTCCGGTGAGTTTTAGGACCTAACTATACTTAGAACTAAACTTTTTCTACCATTTAAAAAAAAATGTTTTTTGAAAAATGATTTTTGGTATAGCTTGGCTTTGTAAACCGCTACTGGTTACTGGTTAACGTATTTCCCGCTATAAAAATAATGAAAATTAAAGGGGGTCCCTAAACAAGAACGGTATGGAACCCTTCGTGTGGGAGTCCGTTTCTATTATATTCAGTTAGAACTTAAGTACAGTCAGCTTTGTAAGTAGTTGTACACTTCTCTACCTTATCGTTATAACGCCTTTGACAGAATAGTTCAGCAATTCAAACGTGACTTTAAAAGTTTTAAGTGACAGCGCTTGAGTGTGCAGCTACTTACAAGGTCGATTATAGAAAAATATCAAGTTATATTTATCTCTTCCCCTAACCCTAAAACAATTTGTTTATGATACTTTACCCCCAACGAGCCCCCAGGGATGTCGCCGCGACCGCGAGATAAGGGCGGGCTTTATTATTATTAACCCGCGCGGGTGTTAATAGCCGTGTAAGGGTTAAACCGGGGATGATTTCATAACACGGTGGTTAGCCATTTATAATAACTCGGCTAACAGAGTGAGATAGAGTAGCGCATTTTATAGCTATGGAACCCTTTTGACGCTCTTTTTTTTGTAGTTTTATAAGACATAACTAACTCAATGGACATTTGTCTGAAATAAAACATTGATTTTGAATTTGAATTTTGACGCTCTATTTTATGGAACCCCATACTAAATATTATCCGGTTATTAGGTGTTTAAAATCAATATTTTAATGAAGTCTGGATTTTGATAGCATTACACGTTTTATTATTTAAATTATTAATAATTTTATCGTAGATAGTTTAAACATTATCATAATATTTTATGTGTAGAGATTCTTATTTTCAATAGGTTAAGGTTTTTCCAAGTAATACTTTATTATAATTCAGACGGCGGTTTTTTATAAATCTGAAGTTTGCTATTATTTTCTAAGACGTTCATCCATCCATCCGTTTCATTTCTAACTATTTTTTTATATTGTTATAAAGCTGAATAACATTGTAACAAAAAAACAAAAACTTTTTATATCTTAAAAACGTTAAAACATACAAAATTGAAATTGGTGTAATTATTGAGCAAAGTGTTTTCTAAAGAAAAACCACAGATAATAAAAACCGGTCAAGCGTGAGTCAGCCGGTATGGAACCCTCAGTGTGCAAGACTTGCACTTGACCGCTTTTTAACGAACCCACGCACTTCCGATGCAATTTATGCATCTCTCTTACATCATTGACTTGCATTGTGTAAGAAAAACACCGGGAAATAGCAACGCTGACAGAATTAGATAAAAAAAACTCCCCCAAAAGAAAAACTAATCAAATTAGGGATCATTAGGCATGAAAGTGTGGCGCTGATAAATATTTGGGGTTCCGTAGGACCCTTTAGGGATGGGGAGACTTCATATCGATAAAATAGTCGATACTGCCAAAATTAGATTAATTTTTGGGAATGATTACTAGACAGTTGAAATTTTCACAGATGATATGAGACGTGATTTTTTTGGCGTTTTTTGCTCGATATTAATAAAGGCAACAGGTAGACGCTTGAAATATTCACAGAAAAATTCTTTGTATTTTTGAAAAATACACAATTAAATAAAAAAATGTATTTAAGGGGGTCCATACAACAAACTTGATTTTTTATAGATAATGGTACGGAACCCTTCGTGGGCGAGTCCGATTCGCACTTGGCCGGTTTTTTGTGTGATATTGCGTCGTGATATTTATTTATTTAATTTTTATAACATATTATTTTTCTTTTTTTAACGCAAAATATTGAAGATTCCTAAGACAAAAGCTCAGTATATTTTATTGAAATGCACTCGATTATTTCTTGAATTGTTTGATAAAGCTGTCAATTAGTGTCATAATCGTATAACAAATCAACACGACGTTTACGACTGGGCTGAGTGAACGCATCGAATTGCTTCAAATGAATTAACTAACTTGTACTATCGCTAACAAAAGTGACTGTGTAGAGAATATAATTATGTATTAAAAGAAATGCCAAATTATATTCAGTAGGCTGCGCGGGCACTCTTACACGTCTAAACTCTCGCGCTTCCCAAAATAATACAACTGCTTAGAAGAAACGCACTAAAAATGTCATGCTACGACGATGTCTTGAGCAGGAAAAACATGTCAAATGTCTGTTACTAGTGAAATTATAACCCCTGGTATAACCCTATTTTTCACAGCTGATATCTCTTAATCTACCTAACCGATTTTCATGAAACCTACCTAAAAACCATCGCTAGAAAACCTGCTTTCAAATAAAAAAATTTGCATCCAAATCGTTTCACCCGTTTAAGGGCTACAATGCCCCAGCCAGATACAAACATACACACGTCAAACTGTGGCGTGTTACACCCCTCTTTTTGCGTCAAGGCTAAAAATAGTTCTCGATATTTCTATTCACGTATGACGGCGACTGTACTAACAGTCAATCAAGCTACTGTGACTATGAAGCCGTTAATACTGCCCTCCTTGGAAAACCCGTATGTCTCATAGAACCGCGCATATACTACTGACCTTATTTCTTAAGACAGTGGGTTAAATTTGCTTTGGCAACCAAATTGCGCACGCGTCCTTTTTATTTACGAGGGCAGAATAATGCTATAACGCACGCGGAATAACGCAACGCTGCAAAAACTTACAATTGACTTGGTAAAGCATATATATTACTGTTTACGTAATTGGGAAATCGGAACAACATACATACATACACACATACATACCGTCACGCCTTCATCCCAGAGCGGGGTAGGCAGCTACAGAATTACTAACAACTCTAAAAACTAGTTGATAATTCTGCAATCACATTTTGCACAAACAGGCTAAGATGTTTACCAGCGTATTAGTGACAGGTTGCAAGCCCATCGCCTAACAGTACAAGCCTTTATTCCCTTAGTCGCTTCTTACAACTACGGCAACACACACACTTAATTCGTGATAGTAGCAATCTATGGATAAAATGAATTAACGATAAAAAATGTACATCACTTTACTTTAAACAAGTTGTCATAAATTTCATTTTTGGCACAACCTTTTGTTGCTGACTGTACTATCAGACCATTGGAACCTTGACCCACCATAGAACTGTGTCACAGAGACGTTATGATTCAAGTCATAAGAAGTGTCAAACAAATTGTTTTATAATGTCACTGTGACACCGTTCTACGGTGGGTCAGGGTTCCATTGGGCTGATAGTACTTTTTAGGGTTCCGTACAAAAAATACGGAATCCTTATAGGATCACTCGTCCGTCTGTCCGTCCGTCTGTCTGTCACAGCCATTGCTCCGAATCTACGGGACCAAATTAGTTGGACGAAAGAGAAGACGAAGATATCGATCTAGAAAAGAAGTAAATTGATTAAGTGGTGATTTTTCAATCTCCAGATAACACAATCTGTCAGGTAAATTGTAGCTCTGTTCTTACCTTACTTATGAGAAAGAAAGCTACAATTTACCTGACAGTGTTATCTGGAGATTAAAAATTAGCCCTAAAACGAGTTTATTTTTCTGTTTTTGGATATTCTTAAACCTATTTCGTTTTCTGTGAAAAACTAAACACCCTATTCACTATCAAAGGATTGTCAGTCAACGTTACGTACGATCACGAGCGTTAATTTCGGACCCATTTCAAGAAAAATATGCTTGAAGTCGTCAATGTCATTACAGATGTCAAGTCATTTGTAACTTTTAGGAAAGTCAACCTAAAAAAAAAGGTAAAAAGATAAAATACATTTATTCAGTAAGTAGGCCGTACGGGCACTTTTACACGTCAATAATCTACCAGCGCTTCCCAAGAGGAGACACTGCTGAGAAGAAACGCCGCAAAAAACTCAGCAGTCAGACATTTTTGAAACCTATTACAATGGTACTACTTAATCTAGCATTATATAAAGCAATAAATATTAAATTCAATATAATATCAAATAACATGCGTAGATCAGCAGGAAAACATGCCAACAATCTTACGTGAGACAAAAAAAAAACTAAAACCCACCTTATTGCTATAGAATGTCAGATTGACTTTGGACCTAAGGTGGGTACCAAATTAAATCTCGTGACTGTACTATAGCTCTTATTCACTTGACAGTAATGGCGGCGGAGTTATAAACAACAACATAACAAAGGTAATATACCCAGAAGAAACAAGCCGACATTCATTCGAACTGGGTAGTGATTCTGTAAACAACGCCGGTCGTGCGGACTGTCGAGTGATACCAAGCGGCGAGATTAAGTAGTCCCGTCAGTGCGAACAAAACACATTGTAGCACGTGCATTTTCAATTTAGCAGCACGATAGGTCGAACGTATAAGGCTGCTTAATTGAAAATGCAAGCGCTACAATGTGTTTTGTTCGCACTGACGGGACTACTTAAATAATCTCGCCGCTTGAATATCACTCGACAGTCCGCACGACCGGCGTTATTTACAGAATCACTACCCAGATCACTCGTAAACTGCACCTAGTCAAAACTAATAGACCTATTATCTGGTCAGTAAAAGGCAAGATGGCGGCGTTTGATCCACCGCGCATGCGTTAGGCTGGGTGTTGACAGACTGTTACTCCGGTGCTAACACGTCGGTATGATAATGCGGTGGAATTGCTCAAAACTCGGCTTGTACAGTCGAGTTCATATGTGTATACTTTAGTAACAAGTCACTTTTAACTTTGATAATTCCTAGATGGGCTTGCAACCTGTCACTAATACACTGGTAAACATCTTAGCCTAAGTATGCAAAGTGTGGTTACGGAATTAACAACAGGTTTTTAGAGTTGTTGGTAATTCTGTAGCTCTGCCTACCCCACTCTGGGAATAAAGGCGTGAGTTTATGTATGTGTATGTGTATGTAATTCCTAGAGTGACGGTTCCAATGATGGACAGTTTTAGCTGACAAGTACCAGTAATGGACACTTCACTCTTTATCCAAATGTCATACTCATACGGTCTTAAATTTATTGTTGCAAAACAAATGAATAAGTATGATCTGTAAAATAAGAATCAGTTTCCATTGACATTAGACCCGCAGTTAACTGGGACAACATTACTGCAAATTAGCTCTAGTATAACCCATTTCAAGGAATAGAACGTTTCTGGCACGTACTATAGGTGTACGAATTTGGAACGAGCTTCCTGCTGAGACTTTCCCAACGCGCTACAATTTGGGGCTTTTTAAAAGGGGTATCATTATATTTCTTCGAGACCGGCAACGCATTGGTGACGCCTCTGGTGTTGCAGATGTCCATAGGCGGCGGTGACCACTTCCCATCAGGTGGGCTGTGTGCCTGTTTGCCCGTCAACGGCAATAAAAAAAAAAGTTACCTGTTTTGACGACGCGCTGGCTTAGTGGGTAGTGACCCTGCCTACGAAGCTAGTGGTCCTGGGTTCGAATCCCGGTAAGGGCAGATATTTGTGTGATGAGCTCGAATATTTGTTCCTGAGTCATGGATGTTTTCTATGTATAAGTAAGTATATATTTCTCTATATAAGTATTTATATCGATGTCTAGTACCCATAGTACAAGCCTAGAGCTTACTTTGGGACTAGGACAATTGGTGTGACATTGTGCCCTTATATTTATTTATTTATTACCTGTCACTACACAAGGTACCTACTAAAGTGTATAGATATTTATGACCTCGACTGTACAGTCAGTGCAGTGATATGCCACTTAATAGAGATGATTTAATGAGCTATATTTGCCAAATACAATAAATAAAACTGATTTTTTTTCTTAAGACTGGGGTTTTTTGCTTTGACTATCAAAGGGTATTGGGTAAATTTTGAAGAATATTGACTTTTATTTTCAGCGGCCACGGTTGATTTTACATTGTTATTTAGAGGACCCATGGAGGATTTTCATCCCAGACGAAGCTATGCTGCCAAATTGAAAATGCACTCGCTAAAATGTGTTTTGTTCGCTCTGACGGGACTACTTAAACTCACCGCTGCGATTTCGCTCGTTCGTCCGACCGTCCGTTGTTTTTCAGAGAATAACACCCCTGAGGTGGATTTACTTATACTTATTTGCACGTGCTCCATGTGGCAATGTTGAAATAACCTAGAATCCGTTTGATTCAACTTATGTACAGTCAAAGACATAAGTCGCTAAACAAAATAAAGCTACGAAATTAACTGTACACGAGAACTCCCCATGTGTTAATATACAAAGGTATGTTCAAAACTCCTTGTTCGTCGTGAAAGTTCAAAAGTCCCTAAACACTACCATAACTTAATTAACGCCAAAAGTCGCTGGACACTTAAACTCGATGAAATAATCCAAAAGTCACTGTACGCTAAAATTCCACGAAGAAGTCAAAAATTAGCTGAACGTTATTTCAAAACTTTGATATTTATACTTAATATATTATTATGTTACCTATTTTAAAAATGCTTTTTATTACCGCAATGTGTGTATGAATGTCGGTGTCCAATATAAAGCGTTTAGCTCAGTAGCAGTTCCAGCCCTTTCATTCGCTGCGTGGCGCTACCAGAAGTGACAGAGCCAGTGATGGGTAACTTTTGTGAAGTTGTCTATTGTAGTTTTAGCCCACCTTGACCTCATATTTCTGTACTCTCTATCTGAGACCCCTTGTTTTAATAATCAGGTTATTATTATGACATTGCAATGCAGTTCATTTACGGCGAGCGTAAAGAAGAGAGCAATAGCAGTGTTATATAGCTGTCCTTTTCTCTCAATAGGTATTAGATCTTTCATAATAACTAGCTGACAAATTTTATGACATGTGAAATTTAAATTACGAATCAATTATTTAAGAAAATAAAGGCGATTTGTGGCAGAGGAAAAGAGGCAAGGAGTATAGATTACGCCTGCAATAGACGTAGAAATAACTTCGTATATATATATATATATAATAATATACTCGTACAAGTAGAAAATCAACACTTTAGTCGTGCCTACTATTTCTACTAACTAGAGTTTAATTAAAAAGTCATTGTGATAGATCAAGTGATGTGATAACGATAACAATGATAATCAAAACAGACGGGAGACCATCAGCCAAGTTGAAAAAGAGTCAGTGTCAGCCTAACGGGCATTATATATTTTACATAATTATTCCGACCTAATTAAAATTAAAACTTTATTCAATCCAATGTTTTGCCAACACGAGTATTATGCGAATAAGTAAAAAAAAATGGCACTACAATGACTTCATTCCCAAAACGAAAGACCGAAACCATTGGCACTCTTATCTATGACTCAACTCGGCACTGTCTGTTCAGCAACATATGAAACTTTATAGTGTGCAGGTGTTTTGTAAGTATGTGTTATTGGACTTTCGTTCCCATCAATGATAATCTAATTATGTAGATTTATAAAGTACAGCAACTTTTGATAAAATATTGTTCACTAACATTTGACATTCTGCAATGTTCACATAGATTTGATCAACAATTTGTTCAGCGACATATGGAACTTTACATTGTGCAGGTGTTTTGAAAATTTGGATCTGTTCATCAATTTATGTCTTCGACTGTACAGTCAGCAGCATAAGTAGCTACGTAACCGAAGAGGTCAAAATTATCTGCACTCGACTCTATTGTCAAGAGTACCTCGTGTCTTAATCATTTTGAGCATTTTATTCTACTTAGCTTCTTTTGATGCTGACTGTACAACGAAGATTATTTATTTCTCAATCTCTTAAGGGTTAGCTAGAAGAGATCCTTTAAAGGGATAAGTTCGCCTGTACACGTTATTATTATCTTCATTGTATTTATTTTTTCTTTGTAAAAGAGTTTGCATACATACATACTTATTATTACAATTATCTTAATCTAAGCAAATTATTCTGTATTGTGTGCGCCCCCTTATTATACCTAATAAGCCATAATTATTTTTCAATTAATGTGTACTAACCTTTACTTACGATTTGCCAGTCAAACAATAACGACCTCTATCACTATAGACATAAAGTTCATTTGTTTACACACACGATATAATGGTAATGCTCTGCATGATCGCGATATACTGATTTCATTTGCAATTAGCGGCGCACGCGTTATAGGTTTTTAGAGATCCGTGGGCAAATAAAAAAACCATAGGACTTGTTTAAAAAGTAGATAATCTCTACGGAACTATAGCGAAAATGACACTTTTTGAGTTCAATATTTCCTTAACTGTCCATATGACATGTACATAATATTGAATTTTCAAGAGTTTAAGGTAAACGTCCGACTACTCGTCGCTGTACTAGTAGTGGAAGACCCGAACCTACATCGACCTTCACCCAGCTGATAATAGAACGAAACATATTTTATCATGAATTTAGTATATTAGAAAACATATTAAAAATGGGTTCGCTAAAAAAAACCTGGGCAGACTATTTTTAATTATTTTTCAAAAAATGTTGCAACATCAGGATAATAAAAAAATTTTGTCCTGACTGAAAGTATAAAACATAATAGAATGTGCAGCCGTTGGGTTGTCCACTATTTACCTGGGCGAACTACTGGGTTGTCAGGTATAAACAGGTATATCGATGCCAGTTACTTTCACTGGATTGGATAATTAAAAAAAAAATATATCATCATAAGCGCTGTTTTATTGCGAACACGTTGATATAGGGTTGTCTGCGAAAATTCCGGTCCTATTAGGGGTTTGCGAATTTTAAAGATTTTTGAAAAATAATTAAAAATAGTCTGCCCAGGATTTTTTTAGCGAACCCATTTTTAATATGTTTTCTAATATACTAAATTCATGATAAAATATGTTTCGTTCTATTATCAGCTGGGTGAAGGTCGATGTAGGTTCGGATCTTAGACTATAGTATTTGTCCCCATACTTTGAATTGCAATTAACAAAATAAGGTTAATATTACTTTCACCACCATTTAGCAATGAGAAATGCTTCTGGCTTTGATATTTCACACGCCAATTTTTAAATAAGGAGGACAATGTTCACCTATTGACCTAGTCCCAAACTAAGCTCTAGGCTTGTACTATGGGTACTAGACAACGATATAAATACTTATACAGAGAAATATATACTTAAATGTTGTTTTTGTTTCTGTAAGTTTTTTTTTCTTCCAAATTTGCTTTCTAACTACTTTCGTTCATAAATATTATTATTAGGTAAGTATAGTCTTTATTATTTCTAGCGAGCCGATCTTCTACACAAAGGCCATTGTTTGTGTACAATACTATTATCTTTCTTTGTGTCCGTAACCGCAAGCCGATTACATACATTAAAGTTAGAACTACATTGAATGTCCATAGAATTATCAACCCTATCCTCTTAGTCAGTAGGTTTAAAATGTAAAGTACAACCCTGGCGACAGAAGATGGTAGTATTGTATAGGGAATAACACCGGTTCAAATAATAAAGACATATCTGTATCCTGACACTTTACATTTTAAACCTACTGACTAAGAGAATAGGGTTGATAATTCTGTGGACATTCAATGTAGTTCTAACTTTTTTGTATGTAATCGGCTTGCGGTTACGGACACAAAGAAAGATAATAGTATTGTACACAAACAATGGCCTTTGTGTAGAAGATCGGCTCGCTAGAAATAATAAAGACTATACATACATACACATAAACTCACGCCTTTATTCCCAGAGTGGGGTAGGTAGATCGAGCTACAGAATTTCCAACAACTATAAAAACTTTTTGATAATTCTGTAACCACATTTTTCACACTTAGGCGAAGATGTGATTATTAGGTAAGATTCTGCTTATCACGAATTTATCTCCTCTGGGTATAAATTTTGCTATCTAGTAGTGAAAACTGTTTTGGCTCATGTATTATCCATATTATTTTATATTTTTTGTAATATTTAAGCTGGTTGTTTTCCAATCAATAAATAAATAAATACACAGAAAACATCCATGACTCAGGAACAAATAAATTCATGCTCATCACACAAATATCCGCCCTTACCGGGATTTGAACCCAGGACCGCTAGCTTCGTAGGCAGGGTCACTACCAACTAGGCTAGAGGCGTCGTCAAATTTTTCATGACAGGTAGGGAGTTCTTATATCGATAAACTCACTAATCGATGCTTGTTCTATATACCACAGCTCACTCCAAGTTTTGTTTGATTGCAATTTTTTTTTTATTAAAAGTAATTAAATAGTAACGTAATTCTCTTCTTTGTTTTCAAAACGGTTATTGATATCCTATTGTTAAAATAAACGATTAGAATTTGACCCAACTTTTTGGGCGTTAAACGTCCGTCTTGGCTGATAAATTCATATCAGGTGGCTAAATGACTTTTCAATGTTTAAAAAATGACTGACTGCTGAGTTTCTTGCGGCGTTTCTTCTCAGCAGTGTCTCCTCTTGGGAAGCGCTGGTAGATTCTTGACGTGTAAAAGTGCCCGTGCGGCCTACTTACTGAATAAATATCTTTTATCTTTTTTATCTTTTTATCAATTGGGGCATAATTTTTTTTTAAATATGCTGTGTGGCCGTCAACAATCATCATCATCTACGCACAAAAAAGGTATTATTTATTTATTTTGAAAGCCGTTTTAAAATCCGTTGCGAAGTTTATAAGATCTAAGCGTACATACAGAGAGATAGACGGCGGGAAGCCTCTTTGTTGTAAAAATTATCTACGGAACCCTCCCAGCATTATAATAGCGTGTAGCTCACCGTTACGCGTGTTGCAACTTTTTGCTCCATAATCGGTTAATTCCCAGTAGTAATTATACCTACTAGTTGGGTTCGATTGAGCAATTTTAGCTATGTTCACGTTTAACGGACACTCCCATTCATCTTTTTTATTGAGGATTTCCAACAGATAATAAATACGAAAGTATCGAAAGTGAGTGGACGGGTCGGAAGGGGCCGCCCTAGGCGTACTTTTTCGAGTCAAATCGGAGAAATACTGGAAAAGGGCCGAATCTTAAGTACCCGAAACCGACGTGCGTGTTTAACTCGATGTATGATGTGGAAGAACCGATAGAGATTTGTCAGGATCGTAGCAAGTGGAAAGAAGTTGTCTCTACCTACCCCTCTGGAAAACAGGCGCGATTTAATGTATAAATGTAATAAACACATCTGATTTATGATTATGCCTATTTTTAATCCAGATCGATGCTTACCCAATAATAAGAAACCACACCTTACGCCAGTAAATATACAAAATTTAACTACGGCATGCATTCAGAACTTGGTAACAAACTGGACATGCTGTAAATTGAGTGTGCAAAGTAACAATTAACTTTTTTTTTAAAGGGATTATAAGTAATATTAGTCAAAGGAAACCGTTTGCTTAGGACACCTATGATAGAGTATCATAATAATTAAAAAGTTATTATTGTTATAAGTACTATTAACTCTTCATTGCTAGAAATGCATACAAGCTTTTACGTTTCCCGAACACATATATGAAGGTCTCTTTGGCCCCTTTTGGGTACGGAACCCTAAGAAATACCTACCAAAGAGTTCAAAACCATACAAATTTGTTTTAAGTACACTCGATTATAATCCCTTTTTTACCTAACAAAAACATCAATTTATCGATACTTTTCCCATCACTACCGACCCTACTAGCATCTGTTTTCGCTCAAGACGCGAATTCATCGACTAGGGGGGAGGGGGGGTTAGTGGTGAATACATTTAGAGGGGATCGACTTTAATAACATTTGGTGTGACGAGACTAATTTTATTGTATTAGAAGCACATGTTTATTTAAAAATAACGGTTATTCTTTTTCTTACCAATTTTGCAACGGCGTTTTTTTTTTTTAAAGTCTTTATAAAACCAGCGATTGCAGAGGCCTGGGGTGTTATTATCTCAAAAACAACGGACGATCGGACTAACGAGCGAAATCGCAGCGGCGAGTTTAGGTAGTCCCGTCAGAGCGAACAAAACACATTTTAGCGCGTGCATTTTCAAATAAGCAGCCTTATACGTTCGATCCATCGGCAGAATTAATGCTGCTAAATTGAAAATGCACGCGCTAAAATATGTTTTGTTCGAAATGACGGGACTACTTAAACTCGCCGCTCGGACATTCACTCGTTCGTCCGTCTGACCGTCGTTGTTGAGAGAATCATTACCCAGATCGAAGGTAGGTTCTGAGACACATGTACACATTTGCATTCTCAAGACTACAATCTTAAGACTAATCCTAAGACTACAAATGCATTGCAACCCTGAGGACTAAGATGGAATTTAAAACCAAAGTTACCTTTTATGCTGAAAGTTACTGTTACGGTGAGATGGTCAACGCAGACGTAGCCGCAGGCAGAAACTAGTTTATAAATTTTATAATACTTATGAACATTCAACCAATTTGATTTCTATGCCACTATGGACTATGTTAAAGTAACTTTGTCAACCAAAACATAGGAGACTTCTTATGATTTGGTTTACAACGTCACGTTGACAAAGTCCATAGTGGCCTAGAAAACAAATTGGTTGAGTGTACTAAGAATACCACAACAGTAGTAGGGTAAATCACCAGTGTAAAAGTGCCCGTACGGCCTACTTACTGAATAAATGTCTTTTATCTTTTTTTTTATCTTTTAGTGTTCAGCCAGATACCTGTAGTCGGCTTCTGCGTATACTTTGTATGAGTGGGGAAGAGTACGAAAGATATATTTCCCACTCTTCGCACTCATATGAGGTCGACTACTGCTCTCTGGCGGACCACTGGTGACTTTACCCTATATGCTACCTATCAATAATACTGTGGATCTATTCCAATGGGCAAAAGCATATTGCTTTTCACATGTTATCGTATTATTTTCAAACTCGGCCGTAACTTTCAAGTAGGTAAATCAAATCAAAATCAAAATGTTTATTCAGTAAATTGGCCACATACGGGCTCTTTTACACGTCGGTGATGAGTGAATCTACTAGCGCTTCGGACAAGACCATCATTGCGGATAATCTCGAAGAAATATAATAAAATAATATTTTTCACAACACATGCTCGAAATTACCCAATTATATATCATGCAAACCTCGCCTAAAGTAAGTTATTATAACCCGCTGGTTAGTAATGAGATTTCAACTCGTATAAAATTTGACCCATAGAAACCTACAGCTATGGTCTATAACAATAAACTAAAAATAATGACTAGGAGAACAACACGACTAGGTATCTATCTAGGTACGTTAACTATAGTAACGTTGACAATACGATAACATGTCAAAGATATGGTTTTACCCAGTAGAATAAGCAATAATACGTACAGACAGATCGATATCAAATTACCCCCAAAACAAAAAGCTAGAAAAATAAATGGAAAAATCCACGTCGCAAGCTAATGGCTTGGAAAAGTGATTTCGCAGAGCTGGGAACCGAATGTCGATAAAAAAACGATAAAATATGTATCGATACAACTCAGGGCCGGTTTGAACTAGATTTAGGTGATCAATGTGACCTTGTATTGTACGAGTATTTGATGTTCAAAAGCTATTGTTATGTAAAAAGTATTTTATTCTTTGGCTTTTTGGCGTGGTTATTTAATAACGAATTAAGATTAACCATGTACCTACTAAGGTTGTCTGGAAGAGATCGCTAATCCTAATCAGCGATAAGACCGCCTGTTGTTTACCTGTATTATTTTTAACTATGCTGTTTCTCTGTGATGTTTTTGTTTGGTGTACAATAAGGTGTTTTGTACTGTATGTAACAAAGTCGCTTCCCGCTGTCTCTCTGTGTGTCCCTATGTATGCTTAGATCTTTAAAACTACGCAACGAAGTTTGATGCAGTTTTTTTAATAGATAGAGTGATTCAAGAGGAAGGTTTTTATGTATAATAACCTCTGTTTTATGTACGGGTGTAACAGAAAACTCACATAAATCGAAGCGAAGTGAGTTGTACTATATGCCACGAAATGCTTTTTGAATGATGAGGTACAGTCAACCAATTTGAATCCTAGGCCACTATGGAACTATGTCATAGTGACAGAATGATTCAAATCGTAAGCAACTTGTAAAGAATTGAATTAAAACGTCACTTTGACATAGTTCCATAGTGGCCTATGAATCAAATTGGTTGAGTGTACATTGTGAAAAAAATTGTGTAAGTGTTCCATTTCCAAAACAATCCCAGTATTTCCACATCGTCTAGTTCCACCCAATTCCGAGCTTAATTAATTAATTACCAAGTAAAGCTTGATAAAGCTCTCGAGGACTTTTAATTGGCAAACTTCTCCCAATTGAAATTTCACGCGGAAGCTCCGTGAGGGGGGAGTTTTATTAGAGACAGTTGTCAGCGAGAGAGCAATTAAATTCAACAGACGCCATGTTATGAGCTGTCAAAAACTGACAAGTTCTACGCAGTGAAAGGGACAGAGATATATATTCATATTTCCTATTAATTAAATATATCCTGTTAAGGTCGGAAGAGGCAACTAATAGGGATTCATGGAGATCAAGGGGAGAGGCCTTTGCCCAGCAGTGGGACACTCAAATAGGCTAGGAAAAAAAAAAAAAAAAAAAAAAAAAGGTCTGGTTTCTTAGCCTGCCGTGATATGTACCAAATTCTTGTATTAAAAATCGCAAACACGGATTGATAGAGATTTTTTGTCTAATTAATATAGCATTATGAGTAAAAAAAATACCAGATGTCAGATAACGGTTTAATAGATGTATCACGGCAGTAGGATAGGCCGTTTTAAAGCGGCCGTAATATGACGGCTGCTATAATGTTATGTGAAATTACGGTGTCAATCACCACGCTCTAGGAAACCGCGCCATTTTGTTTACATAGACAACGTTCTTTAGATATTTACGACCGCTATATGACGGCACCGCTATCCTAGGAAACTAATCTCAACGCATTTTCAACGTATCGTATTGTGAACGCTTTGATAGTTCTTATGAACTTTATTGTTTTGCCTTGTAGAATTAGGGCCATGTCTAATAAGGGGGGTCGACAACGGTTACAGCAAGTCCGAAAAATCATGGCTAAACTTTTCTTAGTTATGAATACATATACAATAATTTATTGCTATCAATTTCATTACCATTATAAGGTGGTCAGTAAGTGGTTAGTACCTACTTGAAACCCTGTCAGGGCACTGCCCTTATCAACGAAATCATTTATGAATGTTCGGAAAATAATATCGGTTTAGAAATTAAAAGTTGAAAGTCTGAATGTATACAATAAAGTCATGTTTCAATGTCGCAAAAGGTTAGTCGTTTACAATATTTTAACAAGACATACTGTGATTTAATTAAATAAATAAAATGTTCGCAAAATAACATTTCTGGTTGATTCCTGCCGCACGTTAATTTGACAAATTAAAAAGATGCAAAACAAAAGGAGTTGGGGTAAAAGTGTTGTCATTTGTAAAAACCATACATTTTCAAGGTGAGCCATTAGTAAAAGTGGTAAATTATGATAGAATAATTCAAAATAAACACGTTTTGTGATGTAATGTAATACTCTTAAGTGCATCGAAGCCGAGATATTTAATATTCTTATCTAGGCGTACTTTTAGTACCAAAAACTGAAAACTTTAATCTAAAATATCTCGGCTCCGATATTATTAAACGCCATAAATTATATATATCTATGTGTATTTCGAGGTCCTTTAAATAACTATGTAAAAATCATCCGCCGCTGAAAAAAATATGTCAATATTCTTCAAACAAATTTACCCAATGCCCTTTACTAGAATGTAACTGTCCTTCGACACTCGGCTAAAAACACCAACATTCGTGTTTTAAAAATACCTAATCGAACTCCAAATAAACCCTCCGAATTAAAAGTCCCCTCCAAGGGGTAACTAATGGTGCGGAATAGCTATCTCCGCTTCACACTTGCTTGGGGTTGTTCAGTTGTTTGTACAAATGACTGAACACTTGTTTTGTTGTGATAATTTCGTTTGTTTGTTATGCGTATAAGTGATTGAGCTTAGAGATGCGGTTTGTGCCATATGTCTGGATGAATAAATAAATACCAGGAGGTAATCAACAGGAAGATGTGGTCACTCACAATGCGCTTGAGCTTGCAACTTGTCACTAATACACTGGTAAACATCTTAGCCTAAATGTGCAAAACGTGGTTTCAGAATTATCAAAAAGTTTTTAGAGTTGTTGGTAGTTCTGTAGCTCTACGTACGCCACTCTGGGAATTAAGGCGTGAGCATTGTAAGTGTATGTATGTGTCATTCTAGTACAAATTATAACCTCAAACCCAAGAAGCCATACTATTAAATACATACATAACATACCTTTACGCCTGTCTCCCAATGGGGTAGGCAGAGACTATGGGACGCCAGGTGCCCCGGTCTAAACAAACAACTTTCACTTCCTCTACATTCATCAATCTCTTCATGCACGTACGTCAGTTTCTGGTGCTTTTGATTTGGCCTTTATTCAGTACATCGCGAATCCGATCACAGTATGTCCGTCTAGGACGTCCCCTACCGACATCTCTGCTCACACTATCTCTTTCGTAACTCTTTTTTCATACATCCTTTCTAAATGACCAAAACACCTTAGCACACACTTTTCGATTTTAGTCACTACATCTTATTTCAATCCACATCGTTCTCGGGTCTCGTTATTTCTTACTCTATCTATCATTCTAACTCCACACATAATTCTTATAAATGTACGTACAGATGTATTGAATAATCTTTTCCCATCGTTTTTTGTCGGATAAGTTCGTATTTATCTTGCTTTCTCAGTTGGCTTATTGACGGGTCCTGAAGCTAATTGAGAAAACAAGATAAATACGAGATAACCCAACCAAAAACAATGGGAAAGGATTATTGACTACATCTGTAAGTATGTAATGTATGTATAATAATAATAATAATATCACGGGACTATGTCACACCAATTGACCTAGTCCCAAATTAAGCTCTAGGCTTGTACTATGGGTACTAGACAACGATATAAATACTTACATAGAGAAATATATACTTAAATAAATACATAGAAAACATCCATGACACAGGAACAAATATTTGCGCTCATCACACAAATATCTGCCCTTACCGGGATTTGAACCCAGGACCTCTAGCTTCGTAGGCAGGGTCACTACCAACTAGGCTATCGCGTCGTCAAGTACATAGTAGGAGTATCATGTACGTATTAAATGTGAAATGGAAAGCGACTTTGTTTAATACCACGTAAAGATTTAGTTACCTTTTTAATTTTAATTGAATGTACCTAGTTTATTACCTTCTTTCTTACAAAGTTTAAACACAATTGCTCGTTTAAACAGCAAAGGGCGCGAAGCTGCCAACTGTCAAAACTGACGCGCCGCCATCTTAGATTCCGACGTGTTACTCCTTCACGTAATTACTCCGGTGATCAGTCAAGTTTGCTCCTTGGGGAGTATTACACTGTCGAGAACATAATCTGTTTATTTACGCTATTAAGACAAAAATATTTTTTTTTTACGATTATATCTATAAAGTAAACATCTTCGCCTAAGTGTGCAAAATGTGGTTACAGAATTATCAAAAAGTTTTTATAGTTGTTGGAAATTCTGTAGCTCTGCCTACCCCACTCTGGGAATAAAGGCATGAGTTTATGTATGTATGTATGTATGTAGTAAACGTCAGGGTGCTCGTCGCTGTACTAGTATTTGTCCCTATACTTTGAATTGCAATTAACAAAATAAGATTAACATTACATTTGTCACCACCTCATTTTAGCGATGAGAAATGTTTGCGGGTTTGATATTTCATGCGCCAATTTTTAAATAAATTAAAGGACCGCCAGAAAAACCACCTGACATTTACTCTAACAATCCAATTGACTAACATTTCTTTTCATTTTGAAAATTTTCCATATGGTCACCATATTAAACATTCCATTTAACAAAACTGAAGGTCATATTTCTCAAATCGCATAAAATTGTTTTGTTTTTAATGTATAAATTAACATAATATCACGACGCAAATAAATATTTTCTGTTGACATGTCGAGCACTGGGACGTTTACTACTAATGTTATAAAGAGAGTAAGCGGATTTTGCAACTTTATTTACGTGGAGGATATTCTCTAGATATACTGCACTTATATGAAAGGATTTTTATTCCAGATGGACATAGGCTATACAACTGTATTTAAAAATCAACTATAACTTCTACGGACGTAAATCCAAACTAGCAAGGATTTTCCGTTGATACTGTTTTGATCTAGCAGAGCGAATTGTCTAAATCAGTGTAAAATAAAAACGTACTAAAACAGTGCTCGTTCCGTTTTCTTCAATGCAAATATTACAGTACGGTGTGACGGCGTCCCCTCCTTAACTGAAGTCGAAGATAATGACCCAGTCATTTGTTAATAGTCGGACATGTTGCTTAACGATTCTTGGTGAAATTAAGCAATTTTGCAAATGGCGCCAGGCTACGTACCTAGTTTTAATTTAAAACTGAATTAAGTAGGCATTTTTGTTAAAAGTTGAACCTTTACTATGCGCACTTTAGAAAAAAAAGGCAATTAAAGTGCATGAAACTGTACAGCAATGATTATTATCTGTATGTCGGCCGCACGGGCATTTTTACACTTCAAAAATCCCGGTTTCCCTGGTTAGCCCCGTGTGGTTGCCGGGTTAGAATAGTGCCACTCCATGTCTTCCCGTGGATGTCGTAAGACGACTAAGGGAATAAAGGCGTGTAGTACTGTTAGGCGATGGGCTTGCAACCTGTCACTAATACACTGGTAAACATCTTCGCCTAATTGTGCAAAATGTGGTTACTGAATTATCAACAATTTTAAAGAGTTGTTGGTAATTCTGTAGCTCTGCCTACCCCACTCTGGGGATGAAGGTGTGAGTTTATGTATGCTTGTATGTAAAAATCTACCAGCGCTTCCCAAGAGGAGACAACTGCTGAGAAGAAACGTCGTAAAAAAGTCAACAGTCAGTCAGTCAGAATACTTTTTATAACTAGATAAACACCAAGGGAATAGCAATAAACCACTTGTGTGGCTTGCAACACACCAATGTGGCTTCGTTCATCGCGTGACAAAATGTGTATAAAACATCCGTTACTTTCCGACACGTATGTTACTATGTTAGTATGAAAGTGACAGATGCTTTATACTAGGCCCGCATGTCGTGAGAAACACTCCTAGTAAAAATTCTACTTTATAGTAACACTAGCGACCCGCCCTCGCTTCGCTTCGGTTTATATGAGTTTTCTGTAACACCCGTACATAAAATAAAAAATAATATACATATAAACCTTCCTCTTGAATCACTTTATCTTTTAAAAAAAACCGCATCAAAATCCGTTGCGTAGTTTTAAAGATCTAAGCATACATAGGGACAGACAACGGGAAGCGACTTTGTTTTATACTATGTAGTGATGATAGGTATTAGTAACATTGTAGTTGAACTACCCAAGTGCCAGGCAAAAGCCAGCCAGTTTATGTTCCAACTAGGGTGGTCTAAGCCAACTTAATGGTCGTCATTGAATTTTATATTTTAATTGAGGTAGATTGTATGTTTTTGCGGTTTTTAACATCTTGAAGCTTAAGTACGATGGTTCGCTAATACTGAGGGGTTATTATGACATAACTATGCAGTTCATTTTACGGTGAGTGTAAGGGACAGAGCTATGGCAGTTATATAGCTCTGTCCTTTTCTCTCAGCGTAAAAAGAATTGCATAACTATGTCATAATAACCCCCCTGTAATGCAAAAAGGTTGTAAATAGTGCTGACGAGACATCATTACCTTACAATAAGGTTGTTTAGGGGTTAGTTAACAGTGATACTGTTTCGCACCTTGATAATCATACCGTCACTAAACAAAAAAATGCTTTATTTGAAATCCAACTTCATTTTGATGGCAATATTGTCATTATTCGAACTCTTATATATTTTGTTTAGTGACGGTTTGATTATGCAAGGAACGGTTTGTATACTATCGACGCGCTGTCCTAGTTGGTTGGTAGTGAACCTGCCTACGAAGCTAGCGGTTCTGGGTTCAGATCTCGGTAAGGCCAGATATTTGTACGATGGGCACCAATATTTGTTCCTGAGTCATGGATGTTTTCTATAAATAAGTACAAGGGTCTCGGTGCGGAATATCATTTCGTTCCTTTTGGCGTCGAGACCCTTGGTCCGTGGGGACCCGGTGCTATTAGCCTTTTTAAGGAGTTATCAAAAAGGCTAATAGAAACCAACGGAGACCATAGAGCTGGCAGCTTCCTCGGCCAACGCTTAAGCATTGCTGTACAACGAGGAAATGCTGCCAGCATCTGTGGTACTTTGCCACGGGGGCCCTTTCTTAGTTTTTAGTTTTTATTTAGTTTTAATTTTATAGTATTTAGTTTAGTGATAAGTAGGTTTTATTTTAGTTTTAATTTATTGTAAATTTATTTGTCCTGTAATTGTTTATGTGCAATAAAGGTCATTTTCTCTATATAAGTATTTATATCGTTGTCTAGTACCCATAGTACAAGCCTAGAGCTTAGTTTGGGACTAGGACAATTGGTGTGACGTTGTTCTCTGACATTTTATTTGTTTATTGGCGCAGTAAGAAATGGTTTGTCACTTTTAGACTCTATTTCAATGCTGTTAAGGTGCAAAACCTTTTCATACGTGGAATAAACTTGGTACAGTTTATGCCATCCTCCTTATCTGTAACTAGCGACCCGCCCTCGCTTCGCTTCGGTTTATGTGAGTTTTCTGTAACACCCGTACATAAACCAGAATCTATTATACATATAAACCTTCCTCTTGAATCACTCTATCTATTAAAAAAACCCGCATCAAAATCCGTTGCGTTGTTTTAAAGATCTAAGCATACATAGGGACAGACAGCGAGAAGCGACTTTGTTTTATACTATGTAGTGAAGTGATGATTGTGACAATTGCATCTATCAGAAAGTGACAAAGCATGGCATAAACTATTCCAAGCTTATTGCACGTTTATAAGTAAGGGGGATAGTGTGTTAAAATAGTATAATTTTGACAGTCATTCCCACAAGCTCCGTGATGTCTGCGCGTTAATGTTGAACCATTGTGTTAGCTGTACCTTCAGTGGTGGTAACGGGTTGGCTTAAAGTAATGAGAAGGTATTCAATTGACAATAGCAGGCAAAGAAATAATACAAAAAGGATTTTGACAGCTATAATAAATAGAAAATATGTCAATTATTGTTAAAAAGGCAAATAATGATTAGCTGTGTTAATAAAAAATGTCCACAAGGAAGTCATTACGTGAACATGTCTATCGCCTACTTGGACGACGTGAAAAATCTGAAGTGGTCTCTCACTTCAAAGCTGAAATGTATCTCCATCTACAATTTAATGTTTGATCCAGCGGTGGGAATTTGGTATTAGGACTAAAGATTTACCAAAAACGGGAAGATCACCCATTCTTAATCATTGAAACCGGAGGAAAATGGCAAAGTTTGCACAAAACAAAGTGGATGAGTCCCAGATAAGTTAGCTGTAAAATATGCTGTTTCCCGTTGGTGAGTAAGGAATATTTTAAAGAAATACAATGTTCTACACTTAAAGCGTCAAAAAACACCCAAATATTCCGACATACAGCTTGAAGAAATTCCAAGAAGTGCAAGAAGTTGCGAAGAAAGTATCACTATGCAGGGAGCACCCAGAATTGACTAAAAAAGCGTGACGTTCATTTCGTATCGAAGGATTCAAACCGTCCGAACGTCGGTGTAGCTCGTCCAATGGAGGATTTTTTGGTAATTCTCAGTAGAGTAGTTTACAGTGATGGGCCGGAAGCGAAATCACATACACAGTTGAAGCGCCGGGTAT
This sequence comes from Acleris laterana, assembly GCA_963966035.1. NCBI lineage: Eukaryota > Metazoa > Arthropoda > Insecta > Lepidoptera > Tortricidae > Acleris > Acleris laterana. The sequence continues at coordinate 8,036,275 of OZ014465.1, read as the reverse complement.
AAAAGCAAAGAATTAACTGAAAAAATAATAAAAGATGTTGTCCAACGTATGATGAAAACGGTAAGAAGAAAGCTGCGAAATTTTTTAAATGGGCGAGGTTTTCTATAATATAATGATTGATTATCATGCTGGTTTTAGTTTATTTGTATATGATAAAAAGCTATATAACCTAAACAAGTAATTTAATAAAAAAAATGAGAAAAAAAAATTCTCATTACTTTAAGCCAACCCGTTAGGACCTTGTGCAGGCTCCGTCCGGATCGCTACCACCATCTTATCCTTTAACCTACCGCCAAGCAGCAGTGTTCGCATTGTTGTTCCGGTGTGGGGATAAGACAGCCGGTGAAATGACTAGCATAAAGGCATTCCATCTTAGTCCTCAGGGTTGGCAACGCATTTGCAGTCTTAGGATTGCATTGCAGTCTTGTGAATGCGAATGTCTATGGGTCACAGTTTCCACTTACCATCAGGTGGCCTGTGTGTTCGTTTGCCTTCTCCATGCCATTGAAAGATAACGCATCTATCTTGTGATTTATAACAAAACCTGTTCCGTTACTGATTGATTGACTGAACTAGTGTCCACACGATCCAATTTGCTGGCCAATCTAACTAGCACGCGTGAAATTGTCTCGTGTAGATCGACCGTAACAAGCTCCTAGCTTATTACACCTATAAACACACACACATACATACATAAACTCACGCCTTTATTCCCAGAGTGGGGTAGGCAGAGCTACAGAATTTAAAACAACTATAAAAACTTTTTGATAATTCTGTAACCACATTTTGCACACTTAGGCGACACCTATAAAATAAAAGATAAAAGATGTTTATTCAGTAAGTAGGCCGCACGGGCACTTTTACACGTCAAAAATCTACCAGCGCTTCGCAAGAGACCACTGCTGAGAAGAAACGCCGCAAGAAACTCAACAGTAAGTCGTTTTTTTTAAATATACAATTTTATAAAACTTAACCTAGCATTATAATAAAACAATGAATCTAACTTACGATAAGAAATAAATGTATTCACGCGTAGTTGAGCAGGAAAATGTGTCAAAACTCTGAATTTTCTCCAGAACTAATTAGTAGTAAGTAATAGAAAAATAATTATAAAAATTATATTTAATTATGATGGTGTAATAAAACTACATAAAAAGTTTCGATACATTCTCCTACACAAACCGTGTCCCCTAGACAATATACAATGTTTACATATTTCTTACGATTAAGTTATTATTAAGTTATTTGGGTGTTTAGTTTAGGCCAAGCACTTTTATCTGATAGATAGTTCTCGACCCTATAGTAAGCTTTAGACATCAGCGACTTTTTCAAGTAAGTTTTAAGCCTTCCAGACCCACCCTACCCCTAAACCGTACCACTGGTGGTACTATGACCAATTATTTCTATTAAAATAGAATTTAATAGAGTCGACGGGGCTCTGCTGCCGCAGAGCTCCTATTTCTGTGTAGTTTGGCCCTCCGGGCCTGCTGAAGAACTAACAAAACCTAAACCTACCTCATATTTATGATACTAATTTTGGTCAGTGGTACGGTTTAGTGGTACGGTGGGTCTGCACCCGTTTTAAGTACTGGAAATGGTAACTTTAAAGCAAGGCAAGTAGGTCGTGTAGTAGTCCTATAAGCGCTAGTTTTAAGTCAATTGACGCCGGTAACGGTAGCGCAGTCACTCCTAACCAAGTGCATTGCAACTGTGAACTATTTTAATTGCCGACACTTCTGCGTATTCCAGGGACGGTTAGAATGTGGTGCAGGTTACTGGAGGATATGAGCGTTTTTCTAAGCTGAAGCGTTTTATAATCAATATTATGAATAACAATAGTTGTCATTCATCCTAAGACTCCAAATACTCACGATTAAGATAGAATGTAAATATGCTATTTATATCACCGGTTTTCTGCAAAAATATACAGGGGTGTGAATCTCTGAAGCGAATCACTTGTTAACTCTACACAGCTCATATTAATCGGTGAATTTAAGTAGTCCCGTCAAAGCGTACAAAACACATTTTAGCGCGTGCATTCCCAATTGGGGTTAAAATGGATTTTTTTAATTGCATTTCTCAACCTAACCAAAACTGTAAATAACATTAAAATCGGTCAAGAAATAAGGTGATGCAAGCATTTTATACTGCAATTTTTTTTTTTTTAATTTATTGTCTAAAATGCACTAACTAATTAGACTGCGATTAGATAGTGAGATCTGATATGCACTGTGACGTCATATAACAGGTCGTTCTTAAACTCCATGTAAAATTCTCTTTTGCTACAAACAGATAGGAACATACATTTGCTGTCTTATATCTTGGTAATTTTATAGATATTCAAAAAATTTTTGTTACATGACTAAGCTTCTATTGAAGCTTTGAAATAAGTCATGAATATTCATTAGGCAGCTTTATTATATTGAGCTCTCACTTCATCCAAATCACATTGCAGTGCAGCAGTGGTGTGATTCTCCCAAAAACGCGGTCGGACGAACGGACGAGTGGAAGTCGCAGCGGCGAGTTTAAATAGTCCCGTCAGAGCGAACAAAACACAGTTTAACGTGTGCATTCTCAATTAGGCAGCCTTGTTTTTGATCTTATCGACAGAAGCCATGTTGAAAATGCACGCGGTAAAATGTGTTTTGTTCGCTAAGCTTAAACTTGCCGCTCTGACATTCATTCGTTCGTTCATACGGTCACGAGTGTTAATTTGGGACCCATTTCAAGAAAAGTATGCTTGAAGTCGTCAATGTCATAAGGTATGTCAAGTCATTTAACTTTTAGGAAACTCAACCTTATTGTTGAAGAATGTCAGATTGACTTTGGAACTAAGATGGGTACCAAATTAAATCTCGTGACTGTACGACCGCGTTTTTGAGAGAATCACACCCTTGTAAAACGCCTACCGCTTTTGCCTTACCCCACACATTCCAACAGTTGCTAATTCTAACCCTTTCTCTTGACTGATGTGTGACTGGGGAACTATTTACAATGCGTACTTGTAGCGGGGAAACCATCGAAAAACTTTATAATGACAATCAATTGTACTTCATTGTTTTCTATCGACAAGTCGCGCCTCACTATCACTACTACATTTTTATGTATGTACAGTCAGACATACATTATTATTGGGTGACTACAGACAAAAGTAATCTACATATCGCTGCTTAAATGCTAAAGCGCCTCAAAACAAAAACAGACATAGTTTGATTTAAAACTTAAAGTATAAGTATAGCATTCCGAATTTAAATGCAACACAAACACATTTTGATTTGAGGCCCTTTAGTATTTAAGCAACGATATATTATAAAGCTGAAAACTTTGATTGTTTGTTTGCTTGTTTGCTTGAACGCGCTAATCTCAGGAACTATTGGTCCGATTTTAAAAAATCTTTCAGTGATAGATAGTCCATTTATCGAGGAAGGCTATAGGCTATATATCATACTCACACAAACACAGATACACAAGAAAAACTAACGAAATCTGACCCACCATAGAACTGTGTCACAGTGACGTTATGATCAAAGTCTTAAGTAGTGTCAAACAATTTGTTTAATAATGTCACTGTGATACCGTTCTATGGGCTGACTGTATGTTTGACAAAATTTCATTTTGCAAAAACGTGTTTCTGCTTAAGCTATTACATATTAAATAGGTTACAATGCACTTCGTTGTATGAATGTGGAAGAAGCGAAAGAAATTTGTCAAGATCGTAGCAAGTGGAAAGAAGTGGTCTCTGCCTACCCCTCTGGGAAACAAGCGTGATTTAATGTATGTATGTATGTACAATGCACTTATTACATAAGTTAAGTAAGGTTACACTTAAGTTACGCGGCGGAAGTATTTCTTTACAAAATGTAAGTTGGTAAAGTGATATACATAGTTTGCATAACGATGATTTGACAAAACATAAGTGACCTCAAACTAACTCCTTTATAATATATCTAGACATTCACATTTTTACCACGTCTAATTCTACAAGAAATTCGCACCAATACTATAGTCGGTAATACTGCACGGGTGCGACAGAGACAGCGCGCTCGCTCGCTCTCTTATTGGTTTTGTTTTAACTGTCTTGCTATCGGACGGCCGGGCCACCCAGACGCAGGGGTAGGGTTGACACTTGCGCTGTAATATATTTTTTCGCAATTTATACTGGGCCGAGAATCTAGGCCGTAATAACCATATCGTCTTTGACCAGGGGGCCTAATATGGCTGCTTTTATCGTGTGACAAAATGTGGATAAGGCATCTGTCCGATTTGACCAGTGTTGGCAGATTTTTTTGCACCCTCCCCCTAAGATGTATTTAAAAAACCCCTAATTTCTAGAGTATGATTGATAAAAAACCTCTGACGATTTTTGTCTATCATATTTTTCTAAAATTACATACAAGCTACATAATATTTACAGTTACTAAAATACTAAGTGGATATAAAGTTTTTATTAGAACTTATTAGATACTTATTGGTACATTGAACGTAACTACAAAATCGTAACTATCCTTAAAATTTGTCTAAAATGTCAGTGTAGTAGTAGTGCTATTGACCGATTTTAAAAGTAATTCACCATTGGTAACAATTGTGAGAACCTTTCAGAAAATCCCCTAGACAAATTTAGTGGCATCAAAACCTCGAAAAAACCTCAACGAACTGGAAAAACCCTAAGGTTTTAGGGACAACCTCTAAATCTGGCAACGCTGGATTTGACAGAAGCGCGTGTGCTTCTGTTTAGTCCATTGTAGAAAATTCTCTTTTACCGAACAATTGTCTTCGCGTGTGATATCCACGGACTTATTGCTCTAATCCAAGGGAGTGTCTATAAATAACTTGACATTGGCGAAATACACATTGACAGGAGTAAAAGCGATAAAAAAAAGCCATCTGTCATTTTGTTGAGGCTATTTAGTCCACCTAGTTACCAGGAGTTCAGAACCTTGTAAACGTCTGCTCTAAACTGTGGTCTGGTAGGTTAATAAGTACGAGAGTGACGGATGCTTTTGATACGTGAATAAGTACGAGAGTGACGGATGCTTTATCCACATTTGACACGCGATATAGACGCAGCCACACTAGGCCCGCGGGTCGGTATTCTAGGCGGTAAAACCATATCGTCTTTGAGTTGTTATCGTATTGCCAACGTTTTGATAGTTCTTATTTACTTGATAGTAATGGCGGCTGACGTCAAGTCAATACTGTAACAGGTCAAATACGATATGGTTTTACCGCCTAGAATATAGGCCCAGGGCTTCTATTTTAGGCAGTAATACCATATCGTCTTTGTTCTGTTATGGTATTGTTGTTATCTCGGCCACCTTATTGTCAAGAAAATAAGAGCTATCAAAACCACAATATGATAACATTGATAACAGATCAAAGACGATATGGTTTTTACCGCCTACAATTTCGGCCCTGTTACCGTATTGTCAACGTTTTGATAGCTCTTATTTACTACAGTAGTGACGGGACTACTGTATAGACAGTATAATGTAATGTATTTGTGTGTGTGTGTGTGTGTGTGTGTGTGTGTGTGTGTGCTGTTTTTGTTTTGTTTACAAAAACCGTTATGGCACAGCCAGAGGCTTTAGTTTGAAAATCGAAGTTTGTCACTCGTCATTTGAGACTAAAACGAGAGAAAGGGATGGAGTTAACGTAACTTCGAACGTCGTTCGTTTGAAAATCGTCAAAGTAAGGCCTGGGGTATCATCGGCACATTGGTTCTTTCGCTCCTGTAGTAGTACTTACTGCAGATGTTTGGTAAGCTGTTATTTGGTTTTGAAAGGCACATAAGTATACCTTTTATTACAAAAATAAGAAATGAAAGGACCAACAAACGATATATTAATTGTATCGTTTCCCTGAATTTCAATTCACGGAAAGCTATAGTTTCTGAAATATACTTAGTTTGTTTTTTGGTAATGACTTTTTTCATAGATTCATGTAAGTAACAAACAGTTGAGAAAAAACATTTTTTACATAGCTATAAAAATAACTAAGATATAAGCAAACAAAGATTTGTTCCTATATATTCTTCTTCTTCTTCTGTTAGTGCCATCTCCTACCGGAGGTCGGCGATCATAATGGCTATCTTCACCTTGTCTACTGCCGCTCTGAATAAAGACCTCGTGCTCATTCCGAACCACTGTCTGAGGTTTTTAAGCCAAGATATCTTTCGTCTGCCTGGTGATCGGCGTCCTTGAACTTTTCCCTGAATTATCAGTTGCAGTAGTCGATACTTATCATTTCTCATTATGTGACCAAGATACTGTAGTTTTCGCTTTTTTATGGTCTTCACAATCTCAAGATCCTTATTTATCCTTTGCAAGACGGTGTCATTTTGCACCTTCTCTGTCCACGATATTTTCAGCATGCGTCGGTATACCCACATCTCAAAAGCTTGGATCCTTTTGGTCATAGCTTCTGTCAAAGTCCAGGCCTCGACACCATATCTATTCTTGCAAAACAGAATTTAACATGGAGTTTATATGGCCGATGGGTAACATGAGGTCACACGGCGTATCGAGTCTCTCCGTCAAATCTTTGTCTAATTAGCAGTTTAAAACGCTTGTATCATCCGTATTACTTGCCCGATTTAAATTTTTAATTAAACTTATAATTTATTTTTACTCTTGCTAGATAAATACCAGTCTATGAAAAAAAACTACATAAATACACCATGAAGTCGTCAACATAGATGTTCCCAAAGCAAACCAAGAAAATAATAAACTAATATTCCTGCCTCCTGACAGCCCTAGTGCAGAATAATTACCAGCACACAGCGCGGAATTAATTTGTCAAAACATACATCGTCCGATGTCAAGCTTCATATCACACACACACACACACACACGCTGCAGACTAGACTTTTATTAATGTACTTAGTGAAGCGGTGTTGTTGGTAGTGAGGGAGTAGCAAAGTGCAAGTTGCAGAAAATTTTGATGACATGTTAGCCTACTCATAAGTAGTTGATAGAATAACCCTGCTTAGGAAGCTAGTGGTCCCGGGTTCAAATCCCGGTAAGGGCAGATATTTGTGTGATGAGCGTGATTGTTTGTTCCTGAGTCTTGGACGTTTTCTATGTATTTTAGTTATGTTTTTCTCTGTATATGTGTATCGTTGTCTAGTACCCATAGTACAAGCCTAGAGCTTAGTTCGGGACTACAATTTGTATGAATTATATTTGTTCCCAGAAGTTTTGGAATGTTTCTCAAAATATTCACTCTGAACTTTCTGAAAAATTTCGTTTTGTAATTTAGTTTATTTTGTTTCCGTAATCTTTATTTTTGTGCTTGTATCTATCTAGTCGATGCTTCATTTTGGTATTTAATTTTAAAGGTAAGCTGGAAAACATCCCTTTAAAGGATAAGTTCGATTTTGTAAATATTGTAGGTACTTTGATTTTGCGTTTTGTAAAATTTACATACATTTAAAATGTTCTCTTTGCATTCGGCAATTTGAGTTTACCGTTGATATGTCGAAACTCATTTCATTGAACGTTTCACTTCGCAGAATTTTCTTTTCATCGTCAGGCGTTGCCACGTGCAAGAGCTTTATTTTTATTGTGGTCACCAGACCTAGGAATATACGGGGCAAAACTAAATGACAGCTAGGGATTGCCTATATCGATAAACTTAATTATCGATGCTTTTCCCATATATTAGTGATCGCTCCAAGTTTTGATTGTAAAAATAGTTTATTTTATAAAGTATGCAAATTAAACCAAACAGCAATATAATTCTGGTCATTCTTTATTTCAAAAGGATTTACTTATAACCTTCACTCATCATCGTCATATTGTTTTTACTCCTAACAAATTCTAGTCGTTTATTTTAACAATCGTAAATGGGACAGTCATTCTGAAATTCAAAATACGGAAAAAATATATGATGATGAGTGAAGGTTAAAACATCCTTTAAAAAAAAAGAATAACCAGAATTATTTTGCTATTTTGTTTCATTGCATACTTTCAATCAAACTTTATTTTTACAAACAAAACTTGGAGCGATCACTAATATACGGGAAAAGCATCGATAATAGAGTTTATCGATATAGGCAATCCCTAGCTGTCATTTAATTTTGCCCCGAATATTCCTAGGTCTGGTGGTCACACCTACGTAACGAATGCTTAAGATGACCTGAAAACTAAAAAAGTTTCATCAGGAATTAGCTTTCGATGAAACGAAATTCGGTGAAATAACACATTCGATGAAATGATTGTCGATATTTCAAGGAGATCCCGTAAATTTGGTACAGTCTTAGAAGGTAGCGGTAAGTTTTTCATCGGTACAGCCTGCCATTTATTTTTTGGCTTGTAACACCTCACATTCCTTCTTCATATTTATATCTCGGTTACAATCTCAAGAATGCAATCTTAAAACTTCACGTTACTAACCCGAACACTGCGGCTTTATAATTCTACTAGAGGATGCCCGCGACTTCGTACGCATAAAATCAACCCACTACTCCCCCTATTTCTTCGCGTTGGGGGTCGACTTTCGGAAAATCCTTCCTTAGTGCTCACTTACATCTTACAAAGGACCCCTGTACCAATTTTCAAGTTTCTAGGTACAATAGTTTCGGCTGTGCGTTGATATAATTATAAGTCAGTGAGTCAGGTTTGCTGTTTATTATATATAGATTATGTATATACTAGCTGTTACCGTGTCCACTTCGTTGGGCAAAACATTTTTTTTGAGTGAATAATTTTCCCGCTAATTCCCGTTCCCGTGGGAATTTCGGGAATACCTCTACGGTACCTAAGCTACGTTCCTTCTAAATTTCAAGTGCCTACGTTTAGCCGTTTAGGCCGTGCGTTGATATGTCAGTTAGTCAGTCAGTTTCTCCTTTTATATATTTAGACTAGCGACCCGCCCTCGCTTCGCTTCGGTTTATGTGAATTTTCTGTAACACCAGTACATGAAACAGGATTTATTATACATATAAACCTTCCTCTTGAAACACTCTATCTATTAATAAAAACCGCATCAAAATCCGTTGCGTAGTTTTAAAGATATAAGCATACATAGGGACAGACAGCGGAAAGCGACTTTGTTTTATACTATGTAGTGATAAGATAGTGGATAGGTCCAAATCGTCTGGATCACTACCACCATCGTATTCTTTTACCGTTAAAAGATAAGATGATGGTAGGCATTTTGGACGGACCCTGCACAAGGTCCTGTACCACTTAAGCTCATAAGCTCATTTTTTTTGTAGATTAGTGTACATTAACGTTTTATCCTATGACACATATTAATTTACCAAACATACAAAGTAATGTAACTTGTTTTAAAGCCTTTTGTCTTTACGACAGTTCACCTGGCTACCTTGAGAAAGTCGAGATATATTGCGGATCGTTCGCAATGCGTGGGCGCAGGGGATTTCTTTTTATGTGTTTTACATGCATGGGGTGTTCGTTTTTAACACGACTATAGTTGCAAAGGCCTGTTGCATGAATATTGAGAATTACGAGAGAAGGAAGGAAGGAGAAGGAAGGAAGCATAGGGAAACTTAGAAAATGTTTGCTTAAATGATGAAAGTAAGTTCACTTTAGATTTGCTTAAATTATGAAAGTAAATTTGTGATGATATTACAGTTCACCCGATGAATTTGATTTTGATGAAATTTGGTAAGGTGGGTTTTCAAACTTCATTTTAAGCATATTATGGATTTAAATGAAATTATATGGCAGGTTGTTTATGTCCTTTAAGCAATAATTAATTTTAATGCCAAGATTTTTGTAGCTCTACGCAGACGAGGTCACAGGCAAACTTTACTTCTAAATAAAATACATGCGAAAATGAATTCCGTCTACTTTATACGGACGACATAAATTCCAAACACCCTGTACCCTATACAGCGATTGACAACTATATCGCGTCGTGTGGGGTCTATAGAGTCATCAGCCCACGCTGCCCACGCCGCCAGTCCCACGCGTGGGCGGACGGAACACGGAAGTGTTATGATGTTCGTCGAATCGACGGTGTCACTCGGACTACATAGCAAAAGAAAAGCGCGTAGTGTCGTTAATACGGCAGAAGTAAGTAGTCAGAGATATTGTAGTATTGTAGGGATATTGAACTCATTCTTTTTTCAACCCCCGGGGTGTGGTTGCCGGGTTAGAATAGTGCCACTCCATGTCTTCCCGTGGATGTCGTAAGAGACGGCTAAGGGAATAAAGGCGTACAGTACTGTTAGGCGATGGGCTTGCAACCTGTCACTAATACACTGGTAAACATCTTAGCCTAAAAGTGCAAAATGTGGTTACAGAATTATTAACAAGTTTTTAGAGTTGTTGGTAATTCTGTAGCTCTGCCTACCCCACTCTGGGAATAAAGGCGTGAGTTTATGTATGTATGTATGTATGTCTTTTTTCAAACTTGTGTATGAAATTTCGTCACTAAGGAACTTCTTAATTGTCATTAACTGACATTAAGTCCGGCCGTTGGTGTTACTTCTGTGCTACGATGATGTCTTTTTCCAGTTTAAGAGCGTTCATTCCGTAATATTTTGCCAACGACCAACGTCTAAAATAAATATCAAGATATTATGGTTAACTTGTCAGCCATTTTATTGTTTCTAAATTAAGTGGTGCAGCAATCGCAAAATCGACTAGTGTTTTGCGGTAATCTACTTAATTTTTATAAAAAAAAATCTTTTTAACTTCATAATGTTGAAATAGATCGGTAATTTATATTTTAACTATGTACCTCGATTAATAATATTTTACTTCTTTTTTTTCTATTGATGATAGGTTCAAACTTCGGGCGCGTTGCTTTTTTAATATAAAAAAAGGTAAAATAAATTTCAAGATCAAAATACGATTAGAAAGCGACATTAAAAATCAGATAGTTTTATATTAGACAGCAAGTTATTCCGAAATGGTTTCTAATTGAACTTCTTTGTAAAACAGTTGAGTTGAGTTTACTTCGAATTTAACTCGCAAATGCCGGTGAAATGACTAGCATAGAGGCCTTCCATCTTAGTCCTCAGGGTTGGCAACGCATTTGCAGTCTTAGGATTGCTCTGCAGTCTTGTGAATGCGAATGTCTATGGGTCACAGTTTCCACGTACCATCAGGTGGCCTGTGTGCTCGTTTGTCATCTCTATGCCATAAAAAAAAAAAAGTACTAGATAAATAAATTACAAAGTACAAAAACAAAATAGACGAGTAGCCACCGATAAATAATCGTTAAGGGCTTTATCTGGATTGACAAAACTGCCCTATACCGATTTATCTGAAGCAGACATATACAAATGGCGCTATTAGACCAAATCAATCACGCGCCATCTTATCGTCCTGGCCGTGTAAAATTATCTTTTTTAAAAAAGGAAAACGTCAAACCGATTTGTCAATGGCTCAGAGACAGTATCCATAGCTCAGCGTAATTAAAAAGTTAATTGGACGGCCATTGACGATCGTTGGTTTTTATGGCAGATTTTTTTTATGTAGTCAAGTGTTGTAATAGTGTAAGATCGCGTAGGTAGATTTTTATAGTTGTTTGGTTACAAAAATGTGATAAAATCAGTCAGGGTAAAAAAAAATAAGTGATTTTTACTTAACGTACCTACTAACTGTCTAAAATTCAAGTTAAGTCGTTTTTGTAAAAAACACAAAGTACCTAATAATTTTTACAGCCCTTAGAATGTACAAACACATTTTTGACACACAAAATTGACCATCCACTGGCTACTTATGTTTAGAATTTACTTACTCATAAATGTATCATGACGATACAATACAATACAATACAAAACACTTTATTGTACACCAAATAAAAACATTACAGAGAAACACGATGTCTGTTTTTAAAAGAGTTTACCATGCCTCTATCCTAATTGGTAAGATTATATTGCTTTTTCCATGTATCGTATTGTAATTAACTCGGTTGCCATTGCTGTTAAGTAAATAAGAGCTATCGAGTATACGTTATTGTATTGTTTTTATCGTGTATAATACAGCCGATGGTGCACCGATCAGTTATTATTGGCTCAATACTTTTTTTTTAATGACTTTCAATATTGTTATCAAGTGTTTCTTAACAGCTATTATTGGTAAGGTAGTAACAATGTATTGTGAAAAAATTACCTCCGCTTTGTATCGTTATAAATAACTTTGTACTGAGCTAACTGTTAAGCCACGGTGACAAGAATAATCCAGAAATCGGATCTCGGCCTACATTTGCAGTTTAAAGTTCTATTAATTACGTATATTTTTAATCTGTGGCACTAACTTGTGGAACTATGGATAAAATTTGATTCGTTTTCTAATTAATAAGTCAGTAAATTTGGGAAACTTTATTAAGAAAGCGGTTATAATTAGGATCGTCGTTACAAATAATAATAAGCTCTACTTAATTAAGTTTAGTAGTGAGTGACGAAAGATTTTAAGCTGTATAACTTTCTAAATTTTTTATAGCTTTTTAGGGCTCCGTACGAAAAAACGCGTGCGTTGCGGGTGGTAGGACCTTGTGCAGGGTCCGTCCGGATCGCTACCACCATCTTATCCATTAACCTACCGCCAAACAGCAGTGTTCGCATTGTTGTGTTCCGGTTTGGGGATAAGACAGCCGGTGAAATGACTAGCATATATAATAATAATAGTCCTCAGGGTTGGCAACGCATTTGCAGTCTTAGGATTGCATTGCAGTCTTGTGAATGCGAATGTCTATGGGTCACAGTTTCCACTTACCATCAGGTGGCCTGTGTGCTCGTTTGTCTCCTCTATGCCATAAAAAAAAAACAGAACCCTTATACGCCATTTGAGAAGTCTTCAACGCCATTGTACTCCCCCTCCTCACTATCTTATCATTTAAAGTTTTTAGGGTACAAAAAAGGAAAAAAGAAACCACTCAGGATCACTGGTGCGTCTGTCTGTCTCAGCCAATTTGCTCTGAAACTACTGGACCGATTGTGTTGAAATTTGGTACACATAATGTAAATTGATGACCCAAACACAGATGTGCAAAGTAAATATATATATTTTTTTAAATAAGTTTAATTTTCTTAGGACTAATTAGGACATTAAAAAAAAGTCAAAAGTGAGTGGACGGGTCGGAAGCGGCCGCCCTAGGCGAATTTAGCGAACAAACAAACAATCAAATCTTTCCTCATCATAATATTAGTATTGACCAATTATATTTCACATGTACCTAGAAACAGCGTTAACAATTCACAAAACCACACAAAACACTCTGTTATGAAAAATAAATGTGTATTTTAATCCAAAACTCAATGTGTGGTCCAATAAATAACCTAATAAAATTCATTTTAATTGCCTTCCCGCCTAAATCAAAAGACACTGTCAAGCTGACAGCGAATTTGGCGCCAAACGATGCACCTGTCAAACTCTTTCATCTAGTGCGTTCTCGATTACCTATTTTTAGAGGCGTTTAGCATTCTAATGCTACGTTTAGTGGAACTAAATTATGTCGCAGACGTATTTATACTCGTACGACCGTTATGTCAAAACAAAGTTATGGTTTCACGTTGTTAGTATTAATTTCTCCTTATTTCTAATGCTATTAGAGTCACAGCTGTTTAAATTTATTTTTGTTGGTTGGTCTCAGTTACGGAATTTGTCGAGTAATTTCTTTTCGTCACAGTTTTGGGTGCGTTCGTTTTAGTTTGATTCAGAGGTGTTTTTTATAATGTTTTGGTGTTAATCGATCCGATGCTGTGGTTGGCTAATTTAAGATTTTACTTGAAATTGCGTTTGTGCTTTTTAAATGCTGTTTCATGGTTAAATTTCAAGTTAAAAACACCGTTAGTCTAGTTTTGCTATGTGAATTTATAGCAGTATTCTTATGAATGCGAAGGTATGTTTGATTGTTTTTTTTTACCATTTAATTTTTTTTTATATTTATTTAATAGTTTTTCCGCGCGACTTCGTCCGTATAAATGTTAAGGCCCGCAGGAATAGCGATAGTTAACCAAAGTATGACGACGACGACGTCTTAGCCCAGTTTGTAGCCACCTATGAAGCAGCGGTTCTGTATTTTAGACCTCTATGTCAATATTTAGTTTCTTTTTGTATGTCTGTGTGTCGCGAATAAATGTATTTTCTTTCTTTCTATCTTTACAAAATATAATAAAGTCACTTTACGCTCCTATCTGTCTTTGACTCTTTGTATGTCTGTATGTCCGTTAATTCTTCTTAAACCACGCAACTGATTTTGATCCAGTTTTCACTAACGTTGTAGTTGAATGAGTCATGAAGCCAATCTCCTATAAGTAATGATTATAGTTATTATTATTATGTACATGTAATTATATTTATATCTAGATAAATGTGTGTTTTAAATGTGTAAGTTTATATTAGTTTATTTGTTTAATATTTTGTTTTATTTATAATAAGTATCATCATCTCTTTTTGCTACTTTTGGTGCAAACTTGTGTTTGTCCAACCATGCATTGTCCTTACTGATCTACTTCAGGGTTAGCTGAAACAGATCCCATTTAAGGATAAGTTCGCCTTTGTAAATGACTTTAATAACAATGTTGTAATATACATACCTACATTTTCGAAAACTGACCAAATGTATGGAATTAACGTAGACGGTCGACGCGACCGTCTGACAGCGTACGTCAGACCTATACATTTTCGATAACGATAACGAACGCCGAAGGCATCTAGTCTAGTTCCCCTGATACCCATTAGTTCTCCATAGTTTATGATTAGATCAAGGCGTATAAACTGTCAAATATATGATATTATCGTCAATGTGTTGACTTAACATGCGCGTGAGTTCAAAGCGCGCCGCTCGATGGTGGAATGACAGCTGTCAAAACAGGCAAGATAGATCGCGGCTCGAGCCCGGATTACCACGCATTAGTCACTACTGGTGTTTAGAAGTTGTATAACTGGGGTTACGGAGCCTTGATGCTGTAAAGCAGTAGATACTGGTCGCATTGTTTGAAATAGACCACGGTAGTGATTCTGTAAACAACGCCGGTCGTGCGGACTGTCGAGTGATATCCAAGCGGCGAGATTAAGTAGTCCCGTCAGTGCGAACAAAACACATGGTAGCGCGTGCATTTTCAATTAAGCAGCCTTATACGTTCGACCCATCGTGCTGCTAAATTGAAAATGCACGCGCTACAATGTGTTTTGTTCGCACTGACGGGACTACTTAATCTCGCCGCTTGGATTCACTCGACAGTCCGCGTTGTTTACAGAATCACTACCCAGGGCTCGTATTATGGCTGCCTTTATCGTGGACCGTGGTGGGTAAAGCATACGTCAGTCTCGCACTTACATACTGGTCAGAAAGTGATGTTTTATCCACGCTTATCCACGTCGATAAAAACCACCATAATAGGACTGGGGGGGCTAAAAAGTTGCGTTTATTGCGTGAGCAAAATGTGGATAAAGCATCCGTCACTTTTGTCAAAACGATACTAGGCTCGCAGAAATGACTGGAGTATAGAGACGTTCCATCATAAGCTGGGAGCAGTGTTGTCACATCTACCAACTTTTTGGTAGATCTACCTAATTTGCCTCCTGTCTACCTATCTACCACCCACGGCCCCAAAGCTACCTAATTTTGATATTTTTCAAAATGTTATGATTGTAAACATTTTTTCATGCGTGTAGTGTAACGAAATGATACTTGCTATCGAATTTAGCCTGTCTTGTAATTTCTTGTATAATCTGTGTTTGAGGTGACATAAAAATAAATGAGAAGCTGTCTGTGAGTGACAGCTGACACTGACAGATAGCAAAGCATTTCACGGCATTTTAGGTAAGTTTGGTGTTAATTTTAAACATTTTCTACGCATTTTTAATCATTAAAAACCGGGCGGTAGATCTACCTAATTTTCATTTAAAATTCTACCAATTTCTACAAATTTTTAGATCCTGTTCTACCAATTTGCCGAAATTAGATGTGACAACATTGGCTGGGAGTACAGATTGTTGTCTCTGTCACACTTGCATAACAGCTCCTTGCATGTGCCATCTACTTTCATGCATGTGTAGGTATATACTAACCGGAATGCCTATATCTGGCAAGTAAATACATCATCAAAATCCAATAAAGTTGAAGCGTTATCTGTCACTTATATTTTTTAATCTGTGTAATCTTCTTTGCGGATGAAGGGTGCTTCTCTAGGTCTTTGTTTGTTTGACATTTTTAAGTAAGTATGTCCTTTTTTGATACGTCAAATGTTTTCAATTGTAGATAAAAGTTAGGCTGATCTATAATTTTAAAAAGTCGTGTCACGTTGTTTGCGGTGGAACTTGCCCGAAACGGATCGACCGTTATTTTTAGTATATTATTAATTTTATAGTTTGTATGAATAAAATTACACCCGGGCGGCGCCAGGCACAGACAGCTAGTAATCTAATCTAAATATATAAAATGAGAAACTGACTGACTGACTGACTGACTGACATATCAACGCACAGCCTAAACGGCTAAACGTAGGCACTTGAAATTTGGAAGGGACGTAGCTTAGGTACACTAAGAAAGGAATTCCCGAAATTCCCACGGAACGGGAATTAGCGGGAAAATCCTTTTGTATGAAAAATCTAAACCGAAGCGAAGCGAGGGCGGGTCGCTAGTCTAGCATATACCTAAGTGTGTGTGAGAAATATACAGTTTTTTTAATTAGTGAAACAATCGTCAGTCTTAATTGACGTATATGATTAATCATTCGCGGTTAACGAATAGAATATCGTCGTTACAAACCGGAATATCATATGTCACGGGTATAGGGTAACGTGTTCAGGACGCACACCCGCTGGAGGCGGTGGCAAAACCAACAGCTGACTCAGAGTTGTTTAATGTCGTCATTAAGAGCGGATTCGACCAAACGAGGATAAGGTCTTATACTTATACCTAGATTAAACGCGGAATTTGTATAGACTAATCTCGGAGTAAGTCTTTTTCCAGTTTGGTAAAATCGATGGTAAGTCGTTCCTTAGTGATCTAAAATGTGTAGTGTTCAAACAATAATTGCCTAGATGTAAAGGGCCATTGCAAGATGTATAAACTGAGTAAGCCATTTTCGAAATTTCAACGAGGTAAAAACAGTATCGTTTTTAAAGTTTTATCGTATCGTCAACGTTATGATAGCTCTTATTTACTTGACAGTAAACAATACCATAACAGGTCAAAGATGATTATGGTTTTTTACGCCTAGAATAGAAGCTCAGGAGTCGAGGCAGGCCAAAATAAGACTGGGGGGCACCCAGTGGAGCATAGTCATCAGCACACGGTGCCCCGGCTAACAGCCCTTGGAGGTTAACACCGGAGAGAGAGGTTTTAGACGGTATGCTTCCACCGCAACTCTCGCAGGGGACTGAGGTGGTTGAGACTCCGTCATAACACCCCCCCCCCCCCACATTAGGCTACCCTAGGGACTTTCCTCCTCGTAAAAAAGGCCAAAATAAGACGAGGTTGTAGCTAGGGCTGGCAAAAACTGCATGAAAGAAAGTTCAAAATAAAAAACAAAACTGGCATGATCTGGAGTAGGCCCACACTCAAAATAAGTAAATAGTGGTTACTTACATTTATAAATTATTTGAACTCGTGTTTAATTTAGTTCACTGTTTATTTGTACCAACGTAAAACATGACAGACAATCACCATACACAAATACAACACTAACTAAAGTGCCACCAAAATCGTCGAGCCACTTGCGCTTGCGCGTGTGCAGTGTCCGGTTACTTCGCGGTGGTTCTAAAAATTAAGTCATCACTCACACGACTTGTTGCCTTCTTTACCATGTCCGGACGGCGTTGTACCACACGCACCAACCTATTGGTTTTAATAGATAAATACTTATGACGTATACACATGGTAAACATCTTAGCCTGTTGTGCAAAATGTGGTTATAGAATTAACAACAAGTTGTTAGAGTTGTTGGTAATTCTGTAACTCTGCCTACCCCACTCTGGGATGAAGGCGTGACGGTATGTAAGTACTTATTGTAGGTACAGTCACGAGATTAATTAATTAAATATGTTACTAAAACACTAAATTGATTTAAGGTTTTTATTAGAACTTATTTGGTACTTATTGGTACATTGAACTTGACAAAAAATCGTAAGTACCTATCCTTAAAATTTGTCCTAAATGTCAGTGTAGTAGTAGTGTTACTGACTGATTTTAAAAGAAATTCACCATTGGTAAGAATTGTGAGAATCCTTCACAAAATCTCCTAGACAAATTTAGTGACATCGAAACCTCGAAAAAACCTCAACGACCTGGAAAAACCCCTAGGTTTTAGGGAAAACCTCTAATTCTGGCAACACTGTCTTCGTAGGCAAGACACTACTAACTATTCTAACGTCGTCAGAATTTCTAATCAACAAAACGGCATACATTGCATAAAGCCATCCAAACTCTTTTATAATCCTTATTTTGACAGCCAGCCTCAATGGAGATAAAAAAGGGTGGGAGGGAGACGATGCTATACGCGGGACGGGGACGGCGCTAGAGCTTCTCGCTGGGTGGCATAGTGACTCAAGCCGTAAGTGATGGGTAGCTAAAAAGGCTTAAGTGACTGGATTATGGGGTCAGGGTTCCTTGAATGATAGTGAACCATTTTATAGAACAAATTGATTTTTATATTGAAAAGTACTAGTACTCATAGTACAAGCATAGAACTTAGTTTGGGACTATAAGTAGCAAATCATCTGACTTTAGCAGTTAAGTCAGTACACAGGAAATATTAAAATATCTGAATATTAAACCAGATTACATGGATATTAATATTCAGTTTACTTTCACTTATTTCGAGATAATAATCTTGTGCTTTCATTGATAAGGATCTTAAAGATATCTGAGGAATTCACCTTATTGCGGATATAAATATTTATACCAAGACCCGCCCTCGCTTCGACCTAATTTATAAAAGTTTTCTGTAACACCCGTGCATAAACCAAAATTTATTATATATAAAAACCTTCCTTGAAAAATTATCTAACTGATGGTGAAAACCGCATCAAAATCCGTTGCGCAGTTTAGGAGGAATTAGCGGATATACATACAGACGTGGAAAGTGACTTTGTTTTATTAATACATAATTTGCCATCATCATCACTACATAGTAACAAAGTCGCTTCCCGCTGTCTGTCTGTCCCTATGTATGCTTAGATCTTTATAACTACGCAACGGATTAAGATGCGCTTTTTTTTAATAGATAGAATGATTCAAGAGGAAGGTTTTTATGTATAATAAACTCTGTTTTATGTACGGGTGTTACAGAAAACTCACGTAAACCGAAGCGAAGCGAGGGTGGGTCGCTAGTATATTTACAAACTGTTACATTTTACTTGCATCTAACTTTCTTAAGCTATACGGAACCTTCTGAGTTTACTCCGCTCCAGCTTAACTTTTTTTTTACCACTCCTAAGTGTTAAGATTTGGTTTGTTGTTCCGTATGCCGTATGTTTAAGTAGGTTTGTATAGAAAAAAACATTAGTTAAAAAAAAAGGTGTCGGAGCGCTACCGTTTTGGCGACAATGTTAGATTTTTTTGACTCCGAGTGTCGGGTACTTGTTTTTTTTTTAATTTATTGCGTATTTCCGTGTCTTTTGAACGTTTTAAGTATGAAAATAAAGAGATTATCACGTACTAACAATTTTAAACTTTAAAGCGACAGCGTTTTTTTTTAATGGCTTGTTGAATTATTCGAGCACAATGGCCACCTAATGGTAAGTGACATCTGAGATCCTTAAATACTTGCAGTCTTCAGACAACAATCTTGAGGCTGTAAATACGTTGCTAACCCTGAGGACTAAGACGGAATGCCAATACGCTAGTAATTTCAACGGTTGTCTTATACCCACAGGAACACAACAATGCGAACACTGGGTTGGGATTCTCAACAACGACGTTCGGACGGACGAACGAGTGAATGTCCAAGCGACGAGTTTGAGTAGTCCCGTCAGCGCGAACAAAACATATTTTAGCTCGTTCATTTTCAATTTAGCAAGGTTTTTATATACATACATATATAATCTCACGCCTTTATTCCCAGAGTGGGGTAGGCAGAGCTACAGAATTACCAACAACTCTAAAAACTTGTTGATAATTCTGTAACCACATTTTGCACACTTAGGCTAAGATGTTTACCTGTGTATTAGTGACAGGTTGCAAGGTTTTTAAGTATAATAAATACGGGTGTTATAGAAACCTAACATAAAACCGATCATAGGTACTTTTGATTCACTAAACTTAAAAAATTACCCACTTTCGTTCCTACGCCCACTGAATCGAAATTCTTCAAACGTTACTCATAACAACATCCATTGTTTTTCGAACGGAAGTCGCCGATAACGGGCGAAAACACCGCGAGTTGCAATATTAACGCTACGGTGCTTTTGGCTCCTTATCGGGTCAATTCACAATATTATTTAGCAAGTTGGGCATTGAATGCAGCTAATGCTGATTTTAATATAATAACAAATAGCTATAAGATAGGTTATTATAAATTTGTAATGCAAAGATCGTATAACAGCTTGGCAAAAATGGAGAATAAGTTTCTAAAAGTGTGGATGCCGGATTAGAATAGTGCCACTCCATGTCTTCCCGTGGATGTCGTAAGAGGCGACTAAGGGAATAAAGGCTTGTAGTACTGTTAGGCGATGGGCTTGCAACCTGTCACTAATACGCTGATAAACATCTTAGCCAAATGCAAAATGTGGTTAGAGAATTATCAACAAGTTTTTAGAGTTGTTCGAAATTCTGTAGCTCTGTCTACCCCACTCTGGGAATAAAGGCGTGAGTTTATGTATACGTATGTAAGTTTCTAAAAAAAATAACACATTGTTTGCTTTTGTATTCCATAATATATCGGTCGGAAGGGGCCGCCCTAGGCGTACTTTTTCGAGTCAAATCGGAGAAATACTAGAAAAGGGCCGAAACTTAAGTACCCGAAACCGACGTGCGTGCATGACTCGATGTATGAACGTGAAAGAAGCGAAAGAAATTTGTCAGGATCGTAGCAAGTGGAAAGAAGTGGTCTCTGCCTACCCCTCTGGGAAACAGGCGTGATTTAATGTATGTATGTAACATACCTGTGTGTCTGTTTGTAGCACTGTAGCTCCTAAACGTGTAATTACTAGCAGAATCTGTAAACACTAGAAGCATCTTACTCCTCCGTGTTGGTAACGCATTTACAGTCTTAGGATTGCATTCTTAAGATCATGGACTTAAAATGCAAATATCTATGAATTACAGAATCCACTTACCATCAAATAAAAATAATTTTGTTAATTTTAAATAAAGATCCGTTCAGCAGTTTGGATGTGTTAAGGTAACAAACAAACAAACAGTTCGCATAGCATTCCATCTTAGTCTTCGGATGGCAGTCTTAAGATGTCTTGGGAGTGAAAAAGTCTATGAGTTCGTCTTCCCATGCCATAAAAAAAATACATTCGCAAAAAAAACTTGACCACAATGCACCATAATAATTCTTAAGTATTTGACTTGAGTTCTAACGTGACTTCCTTATAATTAAAGCCACTTCCAATAAGAAACCCATAAATAAGAAAAAAACACTAATACAGAACATTCACGAGCTATCTCGGACAGAGAGACAAACAAAAAGACAAACGGAGGATATCTCAATTAGTTCACACAGCATAACCTTTTAATAGATAGCTACTTGCTTAACTAAAATCAACCTAAAAGAAATTGACATACATCTCAAAATATAAATTACCAAACCTTTCAAATTCCATTCGTAATCCTTTCTTAATAAACTAATGCAAAAGCAACCTTATTTCACCTGCTATACAGTTCAAAATAAATTTTATGTGTGATATTAAAGTGTGCCACAATTTGATATGCAAATTTGATTCATATTACAATGAGATAAGGTGTACATCGGTTAGTGTAATGGAGTAGAGTAGAGCAGTCAAGCTTGAATGTTTTGGTGACATGCGCGCGACGCACAGTTTGAAAAGACGTGGAGTCGCCTTTATTTTTAAATTATATTAGTTATTTGAAGCAAAAGTTGCAGTCGGAAATGTCGGTATTGACCACCCTAGATCGCGATGTAATACACTTGGGAGTAAAGAAATCGAGCCACTTAGTACTGAATTTCCTTAGAAAGTGGCTCTCTTTGCTCCCAAGTATATTTCGTTCATTGACGAGTTGAGTGGCGATTCGTTCAAAATAACGGTATCAAACTTCTAGGAAATCCATTTTATTATTTTGTTTAATAAATACAAGATTATTGTATACTCTGTCCCACTAAAAAAAACAAGACAGGTCTCTCAAGAATCACGTCAACTACTTGGATATTTTAAACCGTCGTCACTTAACTCACCTACCAGTTAAACTTGACCCGTCATTGTTAATAAACTTCAAGTTAGTTCGTGTCTAACTTTTATAGTTTTAGACACAGCCCCCTTTTTTCGACTTTAATTGTTTAATTCAAGTCTTTCACACTCTATATAACTATATACCGCTACCGTATAAAGGTCAATCGAAATGAAATGTCAATTTTGTTTTTAATTATTTAATTAAGTCACACTTGTACGCAAGCCTTTAAAGTAACCAACCTATTAAATCTATAACCAATTTTTTCTTTCTAACTACATATAAAATACAAATTTAAAAAAATCCCAGCGTCTCCATGCAGTTCTCCCGCGCAGGCGCTTGGGTGGCCGACCACCCGCGCGTGTTTGCCGACTTAGGCGCCGCGTGCGCAGCTCAAAATAACCGCGGCCGTGGACGGGACTTACCCTCGCTTACCCCAGTTACAGGGTAGTTTCCATGGCTGAATAGAAGAGACCTTAGTCATTACTGTATAATCGTAGACAAATCGCTTGTGAAAGGTCCGTCCGGATCGCTACCACCATCTTATCCATTAACCTACCGCCAAACAGCAGTGTTCGTATTGTTGTGTTCCGGTTTGGGGATAAGACAGCCGGTGAAATTACTAGCATAGAGGCATTCCATCTTAGTCCTCAGGGTTGGCAACGCATTTGCAGTCTTAGGATTGCATTGCAGTCTTGTGAATGCGAATGTCTGTGGGTCACAGTTTCCACTTACCATCAGGTGGCCTGTGTGCTCGTTTGTCTTCTCTACGCCATAAAAAAAAAATCGATTTGAATTTGAACACGTAAATTCGAATCCGAGGATTCCGAGGTCCGTAAGTGATCTTGAACTGGCTGAATGAAGCCGTTTTCGGGACACCTTATCCTTGCTTACCCCAGTTTCAGAGTAATTTCCATGGCTGAATAGAAGAGACCTTAGTCATTACAATAATAGACCAAAAAAAAAACACTGATACTAATCGATAATCGATTTGAATTTGAACACGTAAATTCGAATACGAGGTCCGTGATCTTGAACTGAAAAAGAAAAAAAAAAACAATGCCAGACAAAAAAAACATAGGTTTGTAGGGTAAAGTCACCAGTGGTCAGCCAGAGACCAATAGTCGACCTTATATGAGAAAAAAACATTGATACTAATCGATAATCGATTTGAATTTGAACACAAAAAATCGAATACGAGGTCCGTAAGTGATTTTGAACTGGCTGAATGAAGCCGTTTTCGGGACACCTTATCCTTGCTTACCCCAGTTTCAGGGTAGTTTCCAAGCAGAATGGAGTGACCTTAGCCACAATGGTAGACAAAAAAACATAGGTTTGTAGGGTAAAGTCTCCAGTGATCAGCCAGAGACCAATAGTTGACCTTATATGAGTGTGAAGAGTGGGTAATATATCTTGAAGAAGAAGAAGAAGACGAAGAAGAAATACATTTATTCACCAACCATCAGACACACAAATATCTTGCGTACTCTTCCCATTCATACAAAGTATAGGCAGAGGCCGACTACAGGCCTCTTGTTGTCTACTAGTGACTTTACCTTATCAAGTTGATTCATAGTCTCAAAACCAAGTCGTGTATATTGCGGAAACCCTACGTCTAGACTAGCAGTAGATGTGAATGAAGCCCATCGGAGAAGGCGTTTGAGATGAACTGTCTTTGACATCACTTGAACTTTGACGTGTCTTGGAACAGGGGGGTTATTATGACATAACTATGCAGTTCATTTGATGGTGAGTGTATGGGACAAAGCTATGGCAGTTATATAGCTCTATCCTTTTCTCTCAGCGTAAACAGGATTGCATAACTATCTCATAATAACCCCCCTGGCATCTGATTCTAGACGCTTTGAAGCCGAAGAATATTAAAAACGATGTAAACTTTATGACATATGCCTTTTTGTAGGTCCGTCCGGATCGGTACTAGTAGTACAATTTTATTTCCATGTCTATTTAACACAATTTTAAAAATATGACAGCTCTTACTGTCAACTGACAAGAGCATAACAACAATATGTTATACATACACATACACATACATAAACTCACGCCTTTATTCCCAGAATTACCTCTCTCTCTCTCTCTCTCTCTCTCTCTCTCTCTTAATTTAAGAGCCTCGCTCTTGTCGGTGGAGTAATTTCCAATCTTCTCTCCTCTCTGCCAGCTCCTTGACCTCCCTATACGATACGACATGCACCTTCTCTTTGATTTGGTCCATGTAGCTTCTTCTTGGTCGCCAGAATTACCAACAACTCTAAAAACTTGTTAATAATTCTGTAACCACATTTTGCACTTTTAGGCTAAGATATATATAACAAATATATAATATGTTATAACTCTCTATAACTCTTGTAAATAGTCCTCTCATTAAATATTTAGTTAGTTACATTCATAAATATAAAATTAAGTTATAAACATGTAAGTATTTGTTGTAATGAAACCGAAACGTTCTTTGTACTTACCTATTTTATTGCCCTATTCAAAATTGTTCTTCGTTAAAACGTGTGTCTTTAAACCTGACATTGGCGAAATCATAGTGGCAACACAAATGACATATGCCACTAAACAAAGATCCATCTAAATAACAATATTTTAAGGATTTCAGAGCAAGATGGGCTGATAGAATACAGCCGTTAAGTGATCACTTACTTACGTTGACTGTACGTTTGTCTTGTTATAATTTTTTCCTTGTCACCATATTCCATACAAAAGAGTCATGTACCTAACTTGTCAAGCAAAGGGTCATAGGTTCGAAACCGCGGCAGGCCTCTATTGTTAAAGACTTGTGTTAGAATTTTTTAATGTATAATGAATGACACTTTTTTTAGAAGCGGCGTTAGTTTGTATATTAAGTGACAGGTTTTGAGTTTTTCTTCACTGTACTTAATAATTGCGCAACTTAAAAAAAAAAACATATTTGCATTTATAATGGCATAAAATTGCTATAGGTTCTACATTTGTAGATCCATTAATTGCCTCTATACCTACTACTTGGTAAACCAATATTGACTTTGACATGTTAAGTACCGTAAAACGGGGTGAGTAGAGACAACCTAAAATGAAGCATAAATGTTACTAATTATAAGACTGAAATTATTTCCAATAGACGTAACGTTAATATCCATTTAATACTTTGTCTTATTTGTAACAAGTTATGACTTGTTTTAGGTTGTGTTCAAATAACTGTAGTTTGACCTTCTATTTGACCATAAAGCCAGCCAGTTTAGAACAGACCCTTGTAGTTTCTGATCTCCTGGTACTACAGCGACTGAAAACCCTCATCTGGGGCTCCATTCTTCTCTGTAATACCATAATGTTGTTTTTTGACTCCACCGCCATTACTGCCAAGTAAATAAGAGCTATTATAACGTTGACAATACGGTAACAAGCCAAAAGCAATGTGATCCCGAGCCCCCAAGTCTGATGATGTATGTACAATTGGAATAATCCATTGCCCACGATTCCATCCGCGTGAGTAGCTAGTCGTTTACAGCTATTACCTTGATAACTTTCTAATTTTCCGAGATAAAAATAGTAAGAATGCTTTTGTTACAACACTAGTTACAGGTACTTAGGTTTAATTAATGAAAAACAACATAAAATAATACAACAAACATAACACAATAACTGAAAAAGAAAACTAAAATTAAATAAAACTAACTCTAAATATATAAATTAACTAAAACATTAAATCTAAGAATGGCCCCTGCGTCATTGTACCAAAGATGCTGGCAGCATTTCCTCGCTGGATGGTTAAACTTATACGTTGAGCGAGGAAACTGCCAGCTCTTCGGTCTCCCGTGACGTCATTGAGCCTCTTCGAAACTTCTTTGAAGTAATAATAAATAATAAATATCTCGGGACAATGCCACAGTAATTGAACTAGTCCCAAACTAAGCTCAAGGCTTGTGCTATGAGTACTAACTAGACAACGATATAAATACTTAAATAGAGAAATGTATACTTAAATACATAGAAAACATCCATGACTCAGGAACAAATATTCGCGCTCATCACACAAATATCTACCCTTACTGGGATTTGAACCCAGGGTCACTACCAACTAGACCAGCGCGTCGTCAAAAAGTATTAATTTATATTCTTAGAGAGATTTAAAGCTATCTCCATAAACTCCTCGAGGTTTGTATTTATTTTACCACCCGTGTAACATACAATGTTTTTCATCACAATTGCGAGGAAATGAAATAAAATCAGACAAAACATCATATTTTTAACTTATTAGCGGCAGACCACAGATTATAGGATATGTCTCGGCAGACTACATCATTGTCTGTAACTTACCACAGATAACATCAAACGGGTTCGGAATCCGATTCTAGTGACAGTCGAGATCAATAGTTTATATGCGAGATTTTTAGGAAATTGTATGCAACTGACATTTCATCTCGAATGAAAGTTCATATCGAATGGCACAAGAGTTGGGGTCCTGACGTATTGTGATAGTTTGAGTCCACGTATAATATTAAAAAAAGAAGCTATTACGCACGATAGGGCGTAATGGTAAAAAAAAGGCCCGCGGGTATTATTTTGGATTTACGGTCGATTTTTCTAGCATGTTAGGACACTATTTACGAGCAAGTGTGATGAAAAAGACATTTATTCAGTAAGTAGACACCGCACGGGTACTTTTACACATCAAGAATCTACCAGCGCTTCCCAAGAGGAGACCACTGCTGAGAAGAAACATACTAAATTTCATCACAATCTGCTTAGATTTTTAACCGTAAAGCATAACCAACAGTCAGATAGAGCTATTTTCTCATTTATACTATTAGTATGGATACATTAAATCACGCAATATAATGCTAGATTAAGTAGTACCATTGTAATATGTTTAAAAAATGTCTGACTGCTGAGTTTCTTGCGGCGTTTCTTCTCAGCAGTGTCTCCTCTTGGGAAGCGCTGGTAGATTCTTGACGTGTAAAAGTGCCCGTACGGCCTACTTACTGAATAAATGTTTTTTTATCTTTTTATCTTTTTTATCTTTTTTATCTTGTTTCCCAGAGGGGTAGGCAGAATTGAAATACTGTAGATATACTGTAAGTAGAATGTTAAGAAACGGGCATATTACGAGTATGTCTTCGCTCTTCATATGAAGGTTGTTTCTACAGTCTCTCTTCTAGACGTTATAAACCATATCGTTATGGTATTGTTTAACTAGCAAAACTTTGACAATACGAAAACAGAACAGACGATATAGTTTTTAACGCTTAGAATCATGGCCCAGGATTCGAACCTACGACCGTAGTAAGTTATGTTGCTCAATGAACTACTAAGTTATATAATATTGTATGTTATAGTTACACGATACGGAAGACTAGTGACTCATTTTAAATTCCACGCCGTGAATCGAACACGGACCACCCGCAACCGTCAACTAATTAAGACATTATGGCATAATTGCGATGGTATCGCATTTTTAATTGGCCGCCATCTTTGATCCAGCATTTACATGTTACCAACATGGGAATTACTTTTGCGGTGGTCATAAAACAAAGAATTGGTTACAATATGTAAACGACCAATGTTATAAACATTATCAATATACATTAAAGAGAATAAAAAAACGCCGATGTAACGGTGACCCCTTTCAGCTAAAAACAAACCCGATTCAATTGGCTTTCTTTAGAAAAAGTCCGCATCAAAATCGGTTCACTCCTTTGGGAGATACAATGCCAAAAACAAAACATAATACACTGAGCCCTCATGTCTACAGTTTTGCCGTTCTAAGAGACCCGATTTGACAACTGTCAAAGCCGTACAAAATATAACCTCAAACACATATTTTGCACTAAGATGACAGCTGTCAAATCGGGCCTCTAGGCCGGCAAAACTGTGGTCGGGGATAAAAATAGACCATAATTACACTATACATGTTACAGCCTATTACTTCAATCGTGCTATATCACACAATCTTACCTGTCATTCAATTTAATCTTCCAGAAATCCCGCGTTGTGTGTATGTCAATGTTGGTATGAATTATTGTTGTGTTGGCTCTACCAACACAAACAACGCGTCCATCAAGTGATTTAATTATTTCCAAGCTCACATAAAACATTTATTTTATTTAAACATATCAAAAACATGAGTAAACTGGCAGTTTATCAATAAACTCAGTGTAGCCACAAGAAATAATTCAAAACCGCGGCTTCCGAACGTTTGATCTCGCCGCTGGCAACCCCGAACCTAAATAAACATTACCTTTAATTGCCACTAACGATTTATTATATTGTAATTAATTAACTTAACACACACAAAAAAGAACCATAATCCAAACCATTAAAGTCTAACTTAAGATTAACGAGAAACGCTAAAATGAATGCGAATGGCCTCAACCTGAAATATTTCTTAATTAAAAAAGCAACACAGTTCAAATTTCGATTTTGATTTTCGAATTTGGAATAAAAATTCGAAATTTCGAACGGGACGTTTGCATCTGACCTCGGTATTTTACTGCATACAAATAGAACTCTAAACGTTCGCTTTCAAGACACAAGTTCCATTGTGTTGCCTTTAGGTTCTTTATCAGCTAAGTAGTAATAATGGGTTGCTTATTGGAGGCAAATGTCTTCATTACGGATCGTCGTTGGTGGCATGTCCGGTTTTATAAAGAGGCTATAGCATCCCGCCAGACAGTTTGAAGAATTTTATTAGAATTTTAATTATTAACCAATCGGACATAGACATAAAATTTTCTATGCTTTTTGGTATGTTGGCAGTTTTAGTTCTGCGTTCAATTTTTAACAATCTTCACAAACCTAGTAAACTAAGTTTTGAACAAGGTGTGGCCAAATCAATTAGATACGTAAGGATCATTATAACGTATTCTAACGTATGATTTAATGAAATAAAAATACCTTTGGTAACTTGTTACACGCGACGCTCGTAATTCCATACCAAAAATAATTACCGCGATACTTACTTAACTTCTTTACACCTGCCTACAAATTATATAATCCAATTAAAACTCATTTACTTTGTGGTAAAAAAACGTTAATTACCGTTCTGGTTTTTTTTTCAGTAAAACCAACATACAATTACGTTTTACAACCATAATTCACCGAAAAGGTCGCTAATAATTGTCTCTGACTCAATAATTGACGTTCCCTTCACGCCAAACATGACACGTTAAAAAACCTGTTCTTTTTTTAATTTGTGATAATGAAGGACTTACGTGTGAAAATTGTATGTTGCGTTTTAATTGAAAAAAAAAGTAGATAGGTTCCTTTGATAAAAGTTTTATTACTTTAATTTTATTACGTTTTAATCAAACTTAAGTTATTAGTTAGTTAGTATGTATATGTCAAATCTTGCAAGTCAATTCTAGAGGCCGTATTAAGTGATTTTAAGAGCTGTCAAAAAATACCAGTTTCTTGCTCTATCTCTCTTATTGAATGGAACTTGGCAGGTTTTAAAAGCGGCCCGTTCCGAGTATCCCGTTAAACACGCTGAAAATGGAATTATGTATGTTTTCCAAGAGCTGATCGGATGATAGAACCAAATACCTAAAACTACTCGCGTAAATATTTATTTTCTTTTGTGGCGCTTGCAGTGGAGACCATGGGCTTGCAATGAAATTTTCATTAAAAGTGTGATACTTAGGCCCGTATTAATAAACTAATCTCAGCTCTAATGCTCGTCTCGAGATGTGTCAAAAATGACAGTGTTCCATGGTTTGACGTTTACTTTGACGTATCTTGTGACGCGCATCTCAGCCAAGATAAGTTTATTAATCTGGGCCTTAGTTTTGCGGGCCAGTGTAGTAGGCAAAGAAATCTTGTTTCAAAAATGTTATTTTTGTCAAAATCTTTTAATAATTATGTTGTTTTTTAATATAGGAAGTTAATATGTTTTCTTTATCACCATTTTATACGAGGAACTGGTTTTAGATAGGCGAAATTTAAAACTTGTT
Organism: Acleris laterana; assembly: GCA_963966035.1. Taxonomy (NCBI): domain Eukaryota; kingdom Metazoa; phylum Arthropoda; class Insecta; order Lepidoptera; family Tortricidae; genus Acleris; species Acleris laterana. Next base: position 8,006,048 of record OZ014465.1, on the reverse strand, counting down.
ATAACATTAAATATGTTAATATCAATTCAGCCATAAATAAATAACCAAGATGTGTTTAATAGCTTCATTATTCTGCCATCTTGGTTCTATTGGGCATAGACAAGACATTTTGTTTTTTAAGTATTCATTTGAATGGCCTTGTGTTTTGATGGAGACATTTAGCTGCATTTTTTATTTATTTTGTAGAAATATAACAAAACTGTTATTCATAATATCTTACTTATTACTGAACTAAGCTTACTTTTATAGGTATATATACATACATATAATTAGGCTAAGATGTTTACCAGTTAGGGACAGGTTGCAACCCCATCGCCTAACAGTACCACAAGCCTTTATTCCCTTAGTCGTTTCTTACGACAACCACGGGAGGACATGGAGTGGCACTATTCTTACCCGGCAACCACGCGGGGAAAACGCTCTTATATCTACGTTATCGTACAGTGGCATAACGCAGGGTAATTTCAGAATTTAGTTCTGTATAATTACATTCTGTTTCTTTTCTACACGGTTTTTAGATACTTATCAATCTATAGTCTGTGCCAATTGAAGTTGGTACAGATGTAAACACAACCAAACGAACCAATTTACCGTTATTACTCGATAATCATGTGCTTTTAAAGATCAAGTGAGGTCTTTGCAATGATCTATACACTTGATCTTTACTTTCACCTTAAGTTTACATACATACATACATTAAATCACGCCTTTTTCCCAGAGTGGTAGGAAGAGACCTCTTCTTTCCACCTGCTACGATCCTGACAAATCTCTTTCGCTTCGTCCGCATTCATATATCGAGTCATGCACGCATGTCCGTTGTCACCGTTAAACATATATAATTTTAAATGAAAACACATCATCATCATCATCATCATCATCATCATCATCATCATCAATATTTGAGGTTATGTCTCAAACAGTACTAACTTGTTTACATCTTTGACAATTGAATAAAGTTTTTTTTTTGAACTGAATCAATGACGTTACTTCGATAGAAGAAAAAACCGGGTAAGAGCATGTCGGACCATGCTCAGTGTAGGGTTCCGAAGCCGTAACGACAAACACAAAAAACTATCTCAAAAATCAACATGTATGAAACAATTTTCTATTTAAAGTTATTTGGCGCTGTCTTAGATGATTTTTAGTAGGTATAAACCCGTTAATCGCCTGTATCTCAAGAACTAATCATGTCTACTTAGCCGTGATAGTTTTCCTTTAAAATTCGTTATATGCGCTTTCGTTGAAGATTTTTTTCAGATTTTTAGTACTTGTAGTTTTGGCTGTAGGGGGGGGGACACTTGACTCTAACAAAAAATAGCGCTTTAAAGCTTAATATTTCATAAACGGATCCCTTAACCGAAAAATTGTTTTCATAAACCCGCAATATTTTTGAAATACCTATCCAACGACACCCCACACTATGGGATAGGCAAGAAAAAAAAAAGACGTCCCCACGTTACGTGTAGGGGAGGTGCATTAAAAAAAATATTTTTCAAAATTTAATTTTACCACTTTGTTGGCGTGACTAATATGTACATTCATGCCAAATTACAGCTTTCTAGTACTATGAGTCTCTGAGCTAGACTGGGGACGGACGGACGGACGGACGGACATGGCGAAACTATAAGGGTTCCTAGTTTGACTACGGAACCCTAAAAAGCGCACGCTCGAGGTACAAGGAGCCGAATTTACTTACTCTTTCACTAGCGATTGTCAACTGGTTTGTAGAATTACAGAAAAAAAAACGTGGTGACTGGTGGTACTACCATATTCTGAAGTGGCAACCACCATATTATGGAGCAGTTTTTTGTGTAAAAATTGAACCATTTAATGGTGCCAATTTCACTCTGAACCGGTCCCCATTTTATCTAAAAAAAAACAGCTGTAATATTCTTGTCAGCGCAGTTAGTCTATATGTACTTCAGAGGTTCCCAAACTCTTTTGTTTGATAGACCACTTTCAAAATTTTGCTGGATCCAGTGGACCCCCTGCAATTACATTACAACCAATTTCTAAACCTCGAAAAAAAAGTGAAGATTAGATCTATCTATGGAAACTTGCGTTGTTGCTGAGTTTCGAATTAACAGCTTTCGAAAAAAAAAGTTTAGAATTGATTGCTTGATAGGGCTAATTATGTAATAATAAAGTCGACTACGTGTTGTACTGAATATGGAATATGCAAATTTTTACAAGTAACAGTAGCTGAGCTTCTTAAAATATTATCTGCCTATCTACATTGATATGATAAATCAAGCTAACATTTTAGTTCTTCACTATCATGCACCCCCTCTTACGATTGTGGACCACCATTTTTGTCACCCCCAACGTAGACCCCCGTCGAGTCTCCCGTGGACCCCTGGGGGTTCACCTGGACCACTTTGCGAATCACTGGTCTAGTTGGTAGTGACCCTGCTCGAGTAACTAGTGATCCTGGATTCAATTCCCGGTATGGGCCATTTTCTGTGTGATGAGAGAGTATCTGTGTATGTCTTGGATTTCTTCTATAGTCTATGGTTTCCTTTATATAAATAAATAAATAAATAAATAAATATCAGGGGACAATGTCACACCAATTGACCTAGTCCCAAACTAAGCTCAAGGCTTGTATTATGGGTACTAGACAACGATATAAATACTTATATAGAGAAATATATACTTAAATATATAGAAAACATCCATGACTCAGGAACAAATATTCGCGCTCATCACACTAATATCTGCCCTTACCGGGATTTGAACCCAGGACCGCTAGCTTCGTAGGCAGGGTCACTACCCACTAGGCCAGCGCGTCGTCAGATATGATTAGATATGCCATGGATTATCATTGAATAGTACAGAGCTAGAGCTAGAGTTTACTTTGGGCCTAGGTCAATTTGGTTTATGTGGCATTCATATTGTAATTATACCAAATCAGCATTAAGGACCTATGTTGTCACTTAGGTGCGTATTATAAATAAATACATAAAAAATAAAATTAAAAAGCCTAATTTCCAGAAATTTACAAAAAATATTCACGCAACTATAATGCTATTTTTTTTTTTCATTTTATTAAGTAATATGGAATTACTTATTTATAGTGGTTAGTAAATAATATTTTTTTTGATACTTATTTAATTTACTCAAGAGGCCTTCCCAAACATGTTCATCAGTCTCTGTTTTGTGTTATTTGGGTCCATTTTGAGCTTCTAGGGGGTTGTTATGACCTAGCTTTGCAGTTCATTTTACGGCGAGCGTTAGCAGATAATATCCCTTCGTCCTTTTCTCTCATAATAACCGCCTTGTTCTTACGATATCATCTTGCCATGATATCAGAGGTCTCCCCTGCCTCTCTTGCCTTGCGGTCCTATCTATAATGTCATGTAACTGTCAGTTTGACACATCACTACATAGTATAAAACAAAGTCACTTCCCGCTGTCTGTCTGTCCCTATGTATGCTTAGATCTGTAAAACTACGCAACGGCTTTGGATGCGGTTTTTTTAATAGATAGTGATTCAAGAGGAAGGTTTTTATGTGTAAGTAATAAATTCTGTTTTATGTACGCGTGTTACAGAAAACTCACATAAACCGAAGCGAAGCGAGGGTGGGTCGCTAGTAATTATACAAAATCTAAATTACGTTAGTGAATGTGCATGACATTCTGCGACATGGTTCTACGACCGTTATCCTTAGCTATGTGTTAAAAAAACCCGGAACTCCTAACCAGGGTATAAATTAACCAACAGCCCTCCGTTTGGAAGGCACGTGGCATCCCCCTGTCTTTTTTTAAAGTAAGTTCGTTTGTATTTAAAAAGTTACCGTACAATCCATGCATAGCAAAGAATTAATTAAGTTTTAGAGCGGAAAGTTCTATTACATTGTTACTTTATTGTTTTCCGGTAACAGGTTTATGGAAATAACAATTTTATTTAATTAAAAGGAATTCCAGTATTAAAAACACCCCAAAATATAGGCAGGTGGCTATTTTTATTTGAGAAACGCAAGAGAAGTATACTGTACGTATTGAAATAGAAAACGTAAAAGTCAAGGTTACGTATCAGAACACCTAAAATTAATAAGCCCAATGTATCATAATCCCTAAAGGTTCATAATACCTAATGGGTTCTTTTATTAAAACCGTAATTTTTTCAGGATTGTTATAAAACTAACCTAACCTAACCTAATGAGTTCTACGCAATGGCTTTTTACAAAATCCTGAAAAGTTTTCGGTTTCTGTAAAAAATACCATTAAGGTGTTATGGACTTTTAGGTATTATGATACATTACGCTTATTAATTTTAGGTGTTCTGATACGTAACCGTTTTATAGCAATCCTGAAAAATGTACGGTTTTAATAAAAAAACCCATTAGGTATTATGAACCTTCAGGGATTATGATACATTAGGCTTATTAATTTTAGGTGTTCTGATACGTAACCGTTATTAAACATAAAGTTTTTGTTGTATAATCTAATCTAAGAATATTGCTCTACGATTTTTTTTCTTACAATTAATGTTCATGTATTAAGGCGTTTATACACGACATTATTTTTGAAAAGAACTTGTAGGAGAATGTATTTTTGTTAGACCAAGCCAAATAAATGTATAAAATAATTATAAACAAGGTTTAAAAACTCCTATACAATTAGTTAACTCGTAAAAAACCGTACAATCATTAATTTATATGCATAATTGGCTAAGTCCTTAACGGGTTATTGGATGAGCAGATAGTTTTTTTAGATTATGTGTCTTAAACCATGAATACAATGGTTTTTCTGAGTTTTGTTTTTATTTTGCCTTCAAAATTGTTTTATTTTAAGTGATCTAATTGTGCTTTCTCTTTTGTTTTAGGACGAAGTAAGTACGGGACCTCACGGCAGCCACGTGAGAAAAATCCATTTAATTTAAAAAAAATGTTTTAAATTGGTTTTTTTAATGTACATTCCATGCCAATAATCTAGAAATATTCTTTAAGTCTTGATGGAGTACGCGTTTTTTTTTAATTTACGCTAGGGATTGCATAAATTAAAAAAAAAAGCGTACCTCATTTACTACATCTACTTAGTATTTTTAATATTTATCCAAGAATGCTATAACCCCAATTTAAAAAGGATTTTGTGTAAAAAAATACCCCCAAAAAATCACCCGCTGGTTTTGTCAAATTGACGCAAACATTAATAATGTCAAAACTATGACAACCCACCCGTAAACCGTCTTCACACTGTCACAACAAAATTAAAAAAAAAACAAATTAGACACCTAAACGGGCATTCAAACACCCAAAAAACTAACAAAAAATTGTCTATGGAAACACTTCGAAAAAATACTGGCCATTGACCTCTGTCGATCCATCATAGATTTAAAAAAGTTGAGGCAAAAAAGTGTCATTCGATATCACAGCCTAAAGTATGCTTTAGTATTTTTTAACGAAATAGACAAGTCACTTTATAAAGTTTTGGGGAAATAAAACAAGTTTATACCACACAGACGCTTTTGAGATGTCTTTTTACTATAAGCAATTTAAAGGAAAATTGTTACATCGATAGTTAACAATATTCGTTAGTTAGCGTATACGCATGCGTATTTATAAATATTCTTCACACACAATAAAAAAAACAACAGTTACACTTAAAATTTTTAGTTAAAAGATCTATTGTATACTCCATACCAATTGCAAATTGTCTTATTTAGGTAGTAAACTATTTTATAACCACAATTTGCACACCATTTTCCTGATTTTACATCATAGATGATTTTTTCATGACAAAATTGTTATTCTAGGCAAAAAAGGAGCATTTTGAGGTTATAAAAGTGTTCACTACATTAGACAAGTCGATTGGTATGTAGTTTACACAGTAACATTACGCCTCAAATACGTACAATTTCAATGAAAAAAGGCGCTGCTAAGAAAACAAAGAAACGTAGGTATGTCACAATATGCACCTTCTTCGCACTCTAAACTTTCACTCTAAAAAGGTAAAGATAAAGATAAAGAGACAGTTCGCAACAATACAAAACAACATTAGGTACATAGATACAAAAAATAAGACACAGAGAAACAGTCGTGAAACGGTCCCAACTCAGCATTCGCTAGCCGTAGAGCCAGCTCTGGTCTTCCGTTGGAACTGCTTGAGGAAGAGACCGAAAGTGACACACTTAACATAAAATGAAAAACATCAAGGATCAAAATTGAAATCATTTGTTCGAGATTATCTCGAACGACCATAAAAATTACACATTTAGGTCATAGTCCAATCCAAAATATTTCGCTTTCAGTATCAAGAGGTTTGCGTTTTTTGATCTTATGAGACATTTCCATGTTTTACAATTAATTTATTACTTGATGCTACACAATAGATTTTTTAAATAAAATTACTCTGAAGAGAGGTCCAATAGCAATAAAAATTGCAGAATTTGATCGCTGTCTTACTTTAACTGCAGTTTTAGAGAAGAAAGGACCATTTTGTTGTCTTTTTTTCACCTGCAATTTTTATTGCTAGTGTGAACCTCGCTTTAGCAGTTTTAATACAGCAAAGTAAACGTCATATGTAGAAATGGTTTTACACTTTGTCGCTGTTACTCGTTATGACAATTTGTAGGTATGCCAATTTGAACATGACCTTATTATGACAAAGTACGAAATTCGTTACACAATTCAGGGTTACCAAAGTAATTCGGTTGGTAAAATTACAAGTGTTCTATTGACAGTACACAAAAGGTTCAAAGTTTAAAAAAAACTAATTAGGTACGCGTCAAAAGGCTATGACGATGACTTATGTCGGGTTCCTATATTCAAACCGCGGATAGATAAGGCTTACTTCGGGTTAAAATTTGACATTTGCCCATACAAAACCTGTCAAATCCGTCCGCAGATTGAATATAGAACCGGCCGTTAAGACTACGCCGAGCGTACGCCGGATGTACAGTGGCGCCCTCATTACTTTTATTGTGTTTTCTAATTAACTAAAGTATTTTCTTGAAATTGGATGATAAGTTTTTGTTCTACAAACGAAAACACAACTTATAGGGTATATCACATAGTTTAATAACAATTACCCTTCGAGTTATTAAATTAACGGAAAAAATTGGCCACCTTTTTCCGTTAAGCTGACTACTCAAAGGGTAATTGTTATTAAAGTTTGTTACGTATTCCATAAATTGTGTTTACTTGCACTACAAAAAGGTATCGTCTGATTTTAAGGTGATTCTTTAGTTAATTAGAAAACATAATAATAGTTGTGAGGGCGCCACTGGACGCTCGGCGTTTGCTCGGCGCAGTCTTAAACTATATGTAGTTGTAACATGACTTATAATGTGTTTTGAATCATATAATTATCATATTGTATTCAATTTCCAATTTATTTTAATTATCGGTAATCTCATTTTGGTCCTTTGTAAAATCTACATGATGAATTTTATTGGTCAGACAATTGACACTTGTCAGCATCGTGGAAGTTCTTTAGCCATCGACATTATGTTCTAAGTTTTACTTTTGCCATTATTCGGGGCGACGTGAGGAACATACATTTTATTTGGTATATTCATAAAAAGTGGCTTAACAAGGCTTAACAAATTACAGTCGGCTAAATAATGTGTCTGCCACATTTAGGTGGAATTATTATCGACTTTAGTGACGAAGTGTCATAATTTATAAGACCTCTTATTTGGCCAACTGTACCTTAACAATGTATTTTTTGTTGTCTGCATTTATGTTGTGTTTAATCTATCTGTGTTTTAAAATAGGTCAATATTTGGATATAAACATATTTTTTCACAGGTAACATTCAAATTTTCACGAAGATTTTACCACTGGCCACACCGCAACAAACCCATCAGGCAGTCGGTGAAATATTTTAACCAATTTTAAATTCGGAACGTTGTTGTTCGACCGGACACAACTGAATTGGTTAAGATATTGCATCGTCCGCTTGCAAGGGAATATCGTCGAGGGACCGCCTTTTGTTTCGTGCCTCTTTTGTGCTATTTTTATTTTTGTGTGTTATTTTGTGCTATTTTTATTTTCTTGTGTTATTTTGTGCTATTTTATTTTTATGTTATTTAAATTTTCGTGTCTTTTATGTACTGCTTTTTTGTGTGGTTTTTGTGTTTTTGTGTCATTTTGTGTCACTTATATTTTGTGTGTTTTTCTAATGTTATTTGTGCGTGTTTGCTTCTGTATTAATTTGGACTTACACTTGGTAAAGAGCTAGTATGCACATGAAAATATAATTTAAAATAAAACTACCTTTTAATTTTTGCTTATTATTCTTACTTTTTAAATTAATGAGAAGTATGAAGTTGGAATACTGTTCCATTATAATCTTTTAATCTAAAATGGCTGTTAACATAACAGTCATTATTACAATAATGTTAGATACAAATTTGAACTGGATTAAAATGAAACAAAATTCCACAAAATAAATCTAAAAAATATCGGATTTAGTGTTTTTTTTCTTGTTGCATTCTAGCTTTTTTCCATGCATTTGTTTGTGTTCATTGTTGTTTATTTGTTGTGGCACAAAAACACACAAAAAATTGTGTGTTTTTGTGCTTATTGTGTTTATGTTTGAATGCTATTTCTAATGATGTGTCTATTTATTGTAACTTTGTATTTTTTATATTTGTTAAGCTTTGTTACGTTACCGGTGATATCTAGATTTCATCAAATGAATTAAATTTTAATTAAATGTATTGTGGTCATGTTGCACACATCCCAATTTCATTGCGAATAATTATAAAAAAAAGTAGGTTACCACCTACCGGAAAAAACATTGCGGCAAAAAAGTACTAAACAATTTAATTAGCTATATTGATCGTTAAAACCGTAGGCATTTTTAAAATAAAGAAATATTAGGCTTGTGTTTAGAAACAACTCCTAAATAGCTCCGGCCTCCGTGCATTCTGAGATTGCCCCTGCGGCAGGTGTGTCAGTAGCCCGCTTTAGTCGGTTATGATCGTAATCCTGTATGTAATACTCGGCTAAATTAGGAAGAGTAGCAAGTAGCTTAACATTACCAAATTGTGACTGTACATAGCTATGTCATGGTAACCCCTGAAACCAAACACCTGGTTCTCTCACCCTATTTCTGAACTGCTCCATCTGCCCAGGTCCTCGCACCCGCCGACCCAAAAAGCCCCCCGGGGAGGCCCCCCCGAGTGACGAGAAGCGCCCCAGAACTGCTTTTTCTGGGCCACAGCTGGCCAGACTAAAGGTAACTTCCATCTAAGTTGTTTTAAATTTTACGTAACACCTGGCCATAATGTGAGTTTTATCGCACGCTGCGCGCACGGTAAAACTCGCATTGTGGCCAGGTGAAGACGTAAAATTGTGTACTCATCACGGGCAGTAAAAAAGAAAGCCCTCTATCGCATGTTTACAACCCTCGCCTACGGCTCGGGTCTCAAGTACCTGTGATTTCGGGCTTTCTTTCTTTCTTTTACAGCCCTTGTTAAGTAATGTACTATTAAGTAACAACGACACTTTAAACTTAATAGGTACTGTAGTAGTTTTTTGGTAAGTACATGAAGGATATGCCTGTGACAACCTAGGGACATCTAGCGACAACTTGTTACAACCAGCTCGATAGTGCCACTATCGTCAGACAGCGCAACTAAATCTGACAGTGCGCTACAATGATATAATATACCACTGGTTCCACTGTATTTTTACTGTAGCCGCCATTGTTATGGATAATCCTCTTGAAGTTCACATCAATGTCCATCATTATCGTGTTAAACCAGAGCACTTTTTTTAAGGGTATAGATCTCCACCGCCATCGGTTTGTGCTATGCATTCAGATGTTTCCAACATGGCTCAAAATTCAAAATTAAAAATATTTTTTTGTAAATTGGCCACATGAGGGCTCTTTTACACGTTGTTATATTTTATCCATCATGTAACAAACCGTGTCATCAATCATTATGGTTATTTATATCAACCATGAGGAGACTATAGAGACGGGAATGACTGTCTGTAGTTGGAACGTGTTTTTCTTAATTCAAATCAGTAACACGGCACATAATACTCACATCATCTGAAGATTTCAGAGAAGATCGTTTTGTGCGCATAATTTGGAAAACTCGCACCATCCCCAGTCATTAATACTCTCCTCTTCAGTCTTCTCGTGACCACGATCATTGCATAAACACCAAAACGTCCAGGTAAGCATCTTACATCAAAACCTAACCTCAAATTCCTCCACAGCACGAATTCGCCGAGAACCGCTACCTGACCGAGAGAAGACGTCAAGCCCTAGCAGCTGAACTGGGTCTAGCCGAAGCCCAAATCAAGATCTGGTTCCAGAATAAACGAGCCAAGATCAAGAAGGCTTCAGGACAGAGGAACCCCTTGGCTTTACAGCTGATGGCTCAGGGGCTGTACAACCATAGCACTGTCCCCTTGACCAGGGAGGAAGAAGAACTGGAGATGAAGGCGAGGGAAAGGGAACAGCAGAATCGGCAGTGATTGACGCGTTGAGGAAGACAAAAGTAGGTTTGGGTTTAGGGTTAACTAAGGGGTGTTGTAGGGTGCATTTGGAGTGCAAACAAGTGGACAGGCATAGTTTGATTGCGGAGCAGTGATAGTTTCCTTGAAATGAGCTTGTACGCTCACGTCGCGTAAATCGAACCACATCTTTTATACCTAGTATGATGTGAAAACGTCCTCTTGACGCCATTATCTTTTGGGTATTTTGGGTTACGAGTATAGGTTATTGCAGACATAACCGCTCGACACCAGATCAGCTCTAATGAAGACATATGCGTTACAGTATGGAGTTTCGTACAAAGAATACTGAACGGCTCGAGTTGAGGTGGTGCCATACGTCAAGCTTAAATTCCAATTACAGCGTGTTTTTGATGAGGATTCTTGAAGTAGACTTGCAGATTGTTTCCTAGCTTGCAGTCTGCAAGTAAGTGGCCTGTAGTTGAGTTGCTACCGGCTTCAATCCAGCTTCTAGCTGCCTAGCAGTTGTCTTGCGTGCAACTGAGATATAGCTGGCTCCAATTACCGTTTACGACCGGTGTTGCAATCCAAATGCATACTATTTATTTCATAAATGAGAAAAACACTTGGTAGGCAAAAATATTGCCATATGACATATATATATGAATTATGAGCCCAAAAAAAATATACTAGTTTTGTCTTCCTAAATGTAAATTTAATTTAAAACACATTAGAGAATTGCATTTGTAGATCTTGGACACAATAGTTTTACTTTATTAACCTGAACCTTAGCGGGTCATGCAACGAGATATAAAGTTTCCCTCACCGCGTCTCTCTCTAGTTAGTATGGAAGAAATAAGATAGCTATGTCAAGCTTGCTAAGCCCGCAGGTTAACCCTTGATCCTGTAAAATGTCAAAAATTATCAATATTTTGACGGTGTTACTGTCATTTTGTTTATTGTTCCTAAATATTAGTGCCATGACATAATGGACTTGATAATAATACAACCTCTGGTCCGCTTCGCATGGTAATGCTACGCATGCAATGCTACGCATGGAATGCTACATTCTCAATCAAAAATGCGATTGTCCACGCTTGTTGAGGCGCACCTACAAGTTTATATATACTATGGAGGTTGCAGAGCAATCTTTGAATTGAAGCTTGAAAATATAACCTTGAATTACATTAGGTATGTTTTGCATCTATTATCTATGAAATGAAACAGAAGATACAAGACGATTTGGTTTCTTTTCTTAAATCACAATGGATGCAAAAGATACGAAACGTAATTCAAAGTCATTATTTCTAGCTTTATTTCATTGTACGCATCGCCTTCTTCGTAGTATTTAAGCTTGCTACGCATGGATGCGTATTTATGTTCGTAGCGTTGCCTGTTGCATATGCGTTATGCGTAGCATGCCCATGCGTAGCACTGGACCAGCTGGTTACGGTTGCCACATACTCGCCAGCTCTTTGAGATAAAGCTTACAATTGTAGACCTAATGTGCTGTGTTTAAGTTCCATTTTAAAATACGTGAATTGGAGCTATGCGAACATGTGGCAACTATGAAAAGTAGCATATCTTTTTATAAGGTTTCATTCATGAACATCTATGACACTGTTTTAAATTGTCGTATTTAATTTTCTTTTTTTTTTCACTTTGTTGTTTTTAGCACTTGTTGATCGATTAATTGGTTACGTTGTGTAAATTTTTCCGAACATTGAGGGGTGTGTTACAAAATCCCTGCTGGTTATGTCGCATGTTATCGTTTTTCTTGATTATTGAACTGGATTCGATTTAAATTCTTAAATTTGTTAACACTGGGAATCTGGTGTGCCGTAAAACGGGGTGAATAGGGACACAACCAAAAATCAAGCATATTATGTTACTAGCTATGAGACTGCAATTATTTCCAATAGACGTAACGTCATTGTCCATTTAATACTAGTTCTTATTTGTAACAAGTTATGACTTATTTTACGTTGTATCCCTACTCTCCCCTTAATCCCTACTCTCCCCGTTTAACGGTATATTAAATGTGTGTAATAATAAAGAAAAACTTATTGACATTACAAGTGAACTATTTTATTTAACCGATGATTAATTGTAAAAATATTATTTGAGGTGTCAAATAAAACCTTTTCCTAAATCTTGCCATAAAAATGGCGTTGTAAATAAATAAAATAAGTAAAAAATAATAATATTAACAACGTTAGTCGAATAATGTCCCACACGATTGTATAAAAATAATTAACTTTGTAAATATTATATTTAATTAAATTTAAATGGATAATTAAATTAAATAAGTTATTTATTGTGCAATGTAGCAGTATTAGAAGATGAGAATTGACAAAAACTTGATGAAAACTTTAAAAAAAAACCACGTCCGGTTTTAGTGTAGACCTCTTTCATACAATCTCTAACGTTTTAGTCATTACCAGTTGTTACGCGGGTCATTCTTCTCTTTTACCGACAATGGCCTGTCTCTCATCTTATTAAACGCCTCATTAGACTACTTATTGATAATTATTTTTCGTGTTTTATATAACTCCATATTTTTATTTATCTATTAGTACTAAATAATTGTGCTCTTTCTTTATCAACCCAGTTTTTTTATAATCTTATTTTTCATAGAATGCCGTGACAGAGTGGTCATCTAAAAATTGGTCTCGGCTGAAAACGACCACTCTGTCACAGTGTTTCTGGTAAACCACTTTAAAAATAATAAAAGATTATCTGCAGGCAGGAAGCATCAATTAGTCGTAATAAAAAATTAATTTTTTTTTTTTAAATCGATCACAGAAACCATAATTATTGATAGTTGAAAAATCTAAAAAACAGAAAATCTATGTTTCATTGTCGGTAAAAAAGAAGAATGACCCACGCACCACTATTGCTTTCAGTGTATACACCATTGAGTTTCTTCATATTTAACGGATATTTTTAAATGTTTCTGGTTTATTTTTTTAATATCATAAAATAGATTGAAGACTTCATCAAATTATTGTCAATTCAAACTCATAACGTAGCAGTTTATAGGAAAAATATTATTAAATGAAGTTAAAAATATTTTTGTTTTATTCTCAACTACCTTCAAGTGGAATATTATTTGCAGAAGAACTTATAAAGCGACTATTTTAAAAGCTCTGGACTATAGTTGATTCAATCTATGATGGCCCTGTGACAGCTCATATACTTGTACACGTATGTACCCGAAGATCCCGCGTACAGTCGGCCAAGAAAGTGGTCTTCCAGTATTGACAAAAGTTTCTGTGAGATCTAATTATCGCTAAGGTTGACACTTGTCACTGTCATAATATTATTGCAAGGGATAATCGGACTTGCTGTATGATGACGTGTAAGTGAACTTGAACGATAAGGTGGTAGACCACATTTATGGCCGACTGTACATAAAACTTTACATAATACGGCCATTGAAAAGATGCGCTAAAAACATTTAACTACGAAAAGCCAGACCTAGGAATATTCGGGGCAAAATTAAATGACAGCTAGGGATTGCATATATCGATAAACTCAATTATCGATGCTATTCCCATATACTTACTAGTGATCGCTCCAAGTTTTGTTTGTAAAAATATTTTTTTATTGAAAGTATGCAATGAAACAAAATAGCAAAATAATTCTGGTTATTCTTTATTTTAAAAGGATTTTTTAACCTTCACTCATCATCATAATATATTTTTTCCTTATTGTGTATTTCAGAATGACTGTCCCATTAACTATTGTTAAAATAAACGACTACAATTTGTTAGGAATAAAAACAATATGACGATGATGAGTGAAGGTTATAAATCGTTTTAATATAAAGAATGACCAGAATTATGTTGCTATTTTGTTTAATTTGCATACTTTAAAGAATTAACTAATTTTACAATCGAAACTTGGTGCGATCACTAGTGTATGGGAAACGCATCGATAATTAAGTTTATCGATATAGGCAATTCCTAGCTGTCATTTAGTTTTGCCCCGAATATTCCTAGGTCTGATAATGAACGTTTAGCATAATAACTAATTGTATAATTTTATCAGGCATATGATCAAAATAGCATAACACTCATTTATCATAACGATAATTTTCTTGTTATTATGCATTTTAAGTCGGGCCGTCTTAAGTACCCGAAACCAACGTGAGTGCATGACTCGATGTATGAATGTGGAAGAAGCGTAAGAGTGGAAGGAGTGGAAAGAAGTAGGTATCTGCGTACCCCTCTGGTAAATAGGCGTGATTTGATGTGTGTATGTCAATCGATTTCTTCCTACTAGGTTAGGTTAGGTTAGAAATGTGATCACGTTAATAGTAATCAAAGATATTACAAAAGTCTTCTTTTTAAGCTATGAACATTATGATTTAAGAAATTGTGCATTTCGTTATTATGCATAATAATATTTATAACGATGGTTTACTATAGAGTTCGAAATTATACTATTTGTGTTATGCAAAATTAAAATTAGTAAGTACCTACATTAGTTTTTTATTTCAATATATCACAAGCGATAAAATATGGTTTTACCCAATAGAAGAAAAGTCTTGTACAGTAAAGTTCATAAATATGTGTACACTTTAATCGATGTGACAATTCATGTATGGCAGTTTAAACATGACATTAAATAGACAAGGTACCTACTAAAGTGTACATATATTTTTGTACAAGAAAAGTTTACAGTCTAGCGTAGGACAAAGAGCACTTCTAATCCCAGAAAATCTGTTAATTTCCGACAGGAATATAAAACAAAGATTTCTTTGCAGAAGTACTCGAATGCAACAGCATTTTTTAAATAACCCTAAGACAACTCTCCCTACACAACAAACCCCTACAAGTATCAAAAACACCCTTTAAAAATGCCCTCAAAAATACAAAATTAAACTTTCTTCGAATCGAACTGCATTCCCGATTCGCGATGCCGCCGCAAAAATTCCAATAAAACCCCCCCCCCCCCCCATGTGTCTGTCAGGCCGTGGCGAAAGGGTGCGAGGGCGAGAACGTTTATTGAGTTTAATAGGCATTTTGATTGGAGGGTTTGTTTTAAATTTAAAAAACAATGAAATGTTTCAATACTTATATTAAAAGAAGCACTTGTCCGCATCTTATTGCTATTCTCTTGAAAACTATTGCTATTACTCTACGGTGGCCGCATATTTAGGAACGCTTGCTTATCCCATAGAATTGCCCACAAAAATGAATTTTCAATCTTGGTAGCCGATCAAAAAGTTCGGAACCAATTTTTTGTTACATTTACCGTTAACTAATAAACTTAGGTTTAAATGTATGTACAATTTATCGCTGTTGAAAACGAATCTTTCATTTTACAAGCACTTGAAAAAAATGGCGTTCCTACAAAGTTTTAAAACGTAACGTCCGTATTTAACAGTACCTAGTTCACTGTCGGTTTGAACCTTAGTTGATGATCTAAAGTAAATTGTAAGTACTTTGAAATAAAAATGGTGAAGAATTTTTTGGTTTGTGGTAAAAATTTAAAAGTCATATTTGTAGGCAATTGTATGGGACAAGAAAGGGTTCCTAATTATCTGGCAACCTCTGTATAATATGTCTACCTTAGACTAGACAATCTTTGTTAAAAAACTACAATAACAACCGACTAGACTGGTGAAATTACTAGCATAGAGGCATTCCATCTTAGTCTTCAAGATTGGCAATGCATTTCCGGTCTTAGAATTGCAGTCTAAAGATTGTCTGAGTTGGTGTGCTCGTTTACTTTCTCCATGCCATAAAAACGGCGATCGGTTTAAGCGTTTATTAGTGAAGAAGGTACAAACAAACATACCTTTAGCATTTATTTTAATTGTAAGGGTATATGTAATAGATTCATATAAACACAAATATACTAAAATCCCTCTGAAGTAATTTTACCAAGCATCACAATTAGATTTTAATAGTGAATTAGAAATCATAGTTTTCATTAATACTTATACCTTTAAAATGTAAAAACTCCTTATACAGATATTTGCAAATATTACATACGACCACCGAAATTACATCCATCAAAACGCCACCGAAATTAAAACACATCCATACTTAGTCATCCTTAAAATTCGTTGTAGATACCTAACGCTGTGTTAAACTAACAGGCAGATAGATCAAGTTATGATGGCGTTAGCTATAAGTAAATTCACAAACACCCCAGCATTAGGGGAGCAATGAAGTAAGTATTAATTTCTAAACTTGTTAAAATGAACTGTCGCGGAGGAACCGATCGAGAATCGGCGAAAAAACAGTTAATTTCAAACGTCGTCGAGCACGCATTCCTCGCGTGCCGCGTGCCAGGGTTTACATGGAGCCACCGGAATTAGAAAGGAAATTTCAGTGTCCTTTTGGCTGGAGATAAAAAGGAATTTTAGTACACATTTTACTAACAGGCAATTTGGACAATTCAAAGATCATCTATATAATAAGTACTATCCATACTAATGATATAAATGTATAATAGAATAGAATAACGTTTATTGTTTAACAGTGTATAGGATGTGAAAGTAACATTGAATAAACCTTAGCTTCTTTGGAACATCACCTAAAATATTTTAATTTACGCCCAAAAGTTAAGAAAAAAAAACTGTGACACCTGTAAATAAACTAAAATTTATTATATATTATTAACCGATAACCTAACTCATGGTGAAGAACGTATCAAAATCCGTTGCGTGGTTTAGGAGAAACTAGCGGATGTACAGACGGACAGAAAGACAGAGATGCGTAAAGCTTTTATTACTATGTATGTAAAGAAGTACTACCCAATAGGGATTGCGTATTCATGCCTTTTTTACAGCTTCAATAACAACTGGTTCTGGTAACCAACAGTTGAGATATCAGAATAACCAAGATATGAAGCAATTAAGATCTCTTTCTAACAAAACATAATTCAACATGGAGTTTATATGGCCGACCTGTTACATGACGTCACAGTGCATATCGGATCCCTCTGTCTAACAATTTTTGCGAAATGCGATTTAAAAAATACATGCATCTTGTCAAGGCAAATTAAAAAGTTGCAACACTTTAGTGTCATCACTTTCAAATCAATCTAAGAAAAAAGGCACGACACTACAGTATTACCACTTTTTAATTTCAAGACTTTTTTGCCAAACTATATTTCCTATTGGAGACTCATGTAAACCCGCCCTTATCTCCACCCCGAATTCCGCCTCCTCTTTTATAAGGGTCTATACGTTTTATTGATCCACTTGTACTCTGCGTAACAACATTATTTTACAACAACGAAAAAATCAATAAAATCCGTGTCCTATAGTTGAGTCAATTTAAGAGGATCTCTGTGACAGCTCTTTTAAACACGTATTATGTCTTTACATTATGAAACTGGTGTATTATACGCCAAAAATATACCCATAACATATCCATTTTTCGAGCTTTTTCACCTTTCCAATTTGTTTCAGATGAATTAAAACTGTTTTATCACTCACGCCGAAGCCTGCCGCTAACTCTGACGTGGTATGCGATGGATCCGCTTCCACAATAACTGTTAATTCTTCGTTGTTAATTTGGGTCTCCTGACGTTCACGGGGCTTGTTTTCTAGGTCAAAATTTCCAGAAAGAAAACGTTGGAACCAAAAACGTACCGTGTTTTCTTTTACAGTAGCTGCCTCATGCACTTCATTAATCCTTTAGTTGTTTCTGCAGCCTTGGTGCAGTGAAACTCGTATTCGTAAATAACGCAATATTTTAGGTTCTCCATAATCAAAGAAAAAACAAATGACGCGATAACAAATGAATCGCTAAATTCGAAGCAAAAATACATGGTGTGAAACTGATTCATAGAGTAAGGAATGAAAAAGTCAGAGAGAAATGTGGAATAAAAGAAGATGTACTTAGTGACTAAGATTGAAAAGGGCATGCTTCGATGGTTCGGTCATTTGGAAAGGATGGATGAAAGAAGATTGACGAAAGAGAAAAACAGATCGAAAGTGGACGGGTTGGAAGGGGCCGCCCTAGGCGTACTTTTTCGAGTCAAATCGGAGAAATACTGGAATAAGGCCGAATCTTAAGTACCCGAAACCGACGTGCGTGCATGACTCGAAGTATGAATGTGGAAGAAGCGAAAGAAATTTGTCAAGATCGTAGCAAGTGGAAAGAAGTGGTCTCTGCCTACCCCTCTGGGAAACAGGCGTGATTTAATGTATGTATGTATGTAATACATGAGTAGAAATTTGAAATAAATTTGAATTTAGAATTCTTAGCCAAACACCAGATATTTTGAACCAAAGTGGCCAATACTGCCGTACTAAGCGAAAATGCAGTAACTAAGATAAACCTCCTGTAGTAATATCAATCTTATTAGTAACAGTATAGAATTGTATCTGCTTTGGAGATTGAATTTAAGATACTGCTTATTGGCTTAGGAGGGCAGCACACATATTTCTTTGATTTTTAACCGACTTCTAATAAAAGAGAAGGTTCTATGTTCCACTGGATGTTTTTTTTAATGTAAGTATAGCGATAAGATATATCGATTAAGATAGTTAAGCGACTATGACGAAGAACATTTAATTGTGACTTTCCCGTGGCGTTTCTTGCTTGAAATGTCTTCACGTTTCTTATCAACAGCTTATTATGATCACTAAAAAGTAAATTTTTGAACTAAAATAACTTCTTTTAAAATGGCGGTTATAGGTCAGTGCAACTGAAGTCGGCGACTAATTAAATTTTTAACCAAAAGCCGACTTCAATTGGACTGACCTATTAGCTGCCATTTTAAAAGAAGTTATTTTAGCGTTTCTGAAGGCGGTTTTTTGTTTTTCTTAGAACATTACGACGCATATCGTAAAGTATTTTTTTGTAGAATTGAGAAAGCAAACGAGCTCACAGGCATTAGATGATATTTGAAATGTAAAAAAGATAAAAACTTCTAGCTTACTTTTCCAATTATTAGAATTATTTCCGACATTTTCTAATAAAAGCTATCAAGGTACGATAACATGTCGAAGGCAATATCGTTTTACCGTATTGAATATACATAGAGATAAGAAATGTAGACAACGAAAAACATACGTAGAAAACGTTACATACATACTAAGAAACAATTAGTTACTCGTTCATCACACAAGTATTTCCCCTTACTGGGAATCGAACCCTGCATAGTTCTTTAGTATGTATGCAATCTAAGCACTAACATTAAAAACTTTTACGAACCCACCAATCTAACCAAACCTCTCCTACTTTCCCACATACAAAACCTCACAGCCCATAATAAACTGGTTAACTGAACCCAGTGTAAGAAGAGCAACGATTTCAAAGATGCAGTATGAAATGACAGGTCAACGTTTATTGGTCACGTAAAGTCTTCGTGGGTGGTCACCATTTTTTATTTTACGTCAAAAGGTCATTCACCTTGATAAACTTAAGGCACCTGTGTTGCTCGATTTGTTTTCACAGTTGGTTTTAACTTTAAGACATCTAGTTTAAAATCGTGTTTAGAATCCAGCGTGTAATTGGCTTATTATAGACTAGTATAAGTTTGTATCTTTTCCTGCTGTTAGGTAGGTAGGTACATAGTATTTTGATGATAGAATGTTGACTCATGCTGAACTTCATTATAGTATAATAGTGAACTATATGTTGACTAATCATACATACATACATTAAATCGCGCCTGTTTCCCAGAGGGGTAGGCAGAGACCACTTCTTTCGATTTGCTACGATCTTGACAAATTTCTTTCGCTTCTTCCACATTCATACATCGAGTCATGCACGCACGTCGGTTTCGGGTACTTAAGATTCGGCCCTTTTCCAGTATTTCTCCGATTTGACTCGAAAAAGTTCGCCTAGGGCGGCCCCTTCCGACCCTTCCACTCACTTTCGATCTGTATATCTCTTTCGTCAATCTTCTTTCATCCATCCTTTCCAAATGACTAATCATAAAGCTTTACCTTATAACCATACTTATGCTTTTTACCATATAACTATGGTCCTAGCTTGCAACAATTAGCCCAATTTTGCTTTTTCAATTATTCTAAAAATATGATAGCTATAGCTAGAGTTTATAGATAACGGTTTTAGGCCAAATAGTATATGTAGCAAGCAATAATAGCAGTAAGGTTTCACATTTTATAATAATGTAACGAGGAAAATTTAACTATTGTGTTTAGGGCCATAGTTGTATGCTTTTACGGTAGTTAGTATTTTAAGTTGTTTTGTATTTTGTATGTGTTATATGAAATAGAAATCTTACAAGTAGGTATAGAAATTATTTAAGTAAGGTTGTGATCTCAAAGTTTCAAAATTGTAGGTATGTTTTTTTTTATCCAAAAGAAAACTTATTGGTAGATATTGTTAGAACCCTAGCCTTTAAATTAATAAAAAAACTTCTTATGTGTAGGTATTAAGCTGTTCTATTTTGCCACTGACTAAAAGTATTGGTTTTATAGTATAATTATATACATTTTAAGGTTATTATTATCTTAACACTGGTAAACATCTTCGCCTAAGTGTTCAAAATGTGGTTACAGAATTATCAAAAAGTTTTTAGAGATGTTGGAAATTCTGTAGCTCTGCCTACCCCACTCTGGGAATAAAGGCGTGACTTTATGTATGTATGTGTATGTATTATTTTAAATTACTTACACTTTATTCGTTTAGCGTACGTCCGTCTGTCACTCTCGGAGCTGGCTGAAAATCAGCGCTGCAGGTGTCTAACACCTCAGCATTATGCTGAGCCAGTGTCCGAGTCACTGCCGCGAAGACACTCACTATTTTGTTTATTGTTGTTTTCTGTTATACTTTATTCTGTGTCTTGTGTGTGAAGTGAATAAATGTATTTTACTTTCTTTTCTATGTTATGTATGTTACGAATAAATGATTTTGTTTCTTTTTTTCAATTACTTGTTTTTACCATACATTTGGCACGTGTTTAAGGATTTATGACGTCATAGTTCCGTAACAATTTGTATGGGGCGTTTTTACCTATTACTAGAAATGTTGAACTTTGACTTTCATTTCTGACTTTTGCAGTACTCTGGTTGCAGTTGGTCCTGTATCCTATATACATTTGATCCTTCATAAAACTGAATCGGATGGCAGCGTATTTTTTTTCTCAATAGCCTTTTGGCTTAGTTGGTAGTGACCCTGCCTACGAAGCTAGCGGTTCCGTGTTCAAATCCCGGTAAGAGCATGTCCTGCTGTAACTCCGGAATAAAATGTTTTCCTTTTATATAAATACTAGAGGACGCCCATCGTACGGGTAGAATTACTTTTCCGCGTGTTGGGGGTTGAATTTCTAAAAATCTTTTCTTAGTGCTCACTTACATCATGAAAAGAACCCCAGGGTAGTGATTCTCTGAACAACGACGGTCGGACGGACGAACGAGTGAATGTCCAAGCGGCGAGTTTAAGTAGTTCCGTCAGTGCGAACAATACATATTTTAGCGCGTGCATTTTCAATTTAGCAGCATGGTTTCTGCCGATGGATCGTATAAGGCTGCTTAATTGTTCGCTCTGACGGAACTACTTAAACTCACCGCTGCGATTTGGCTCGTTCGTCCGACCGTCTGTTGTTTTTGAGAGAATAACATCCCTGTACCAAACTTCAAGTTTCTAGGTGCAGTAGTTTCGGCTGTGCGTTAATATATACATATACTTATGTATAGACAGTGAGTCAGGTTTGACTTTTATATAATATATAAAGTATATTATACAGATTAAAAAGAAAGTAGTACCTAATACAGTTTTTGCTTTTAGGGTTTCAAAATAGACCTAGAACTGAAATAGCTTTTCGAAGAGACGAGATCATTGAGGATCTCTTCCACATTGCATTAACCCATCTTGCTTTAATATTGTAATCATGTTGTTGATTCATTGACAGCTTATTCATCTGATAGTTAGAGCTATCATTATTTTAACAGTATGAAGATTGCTATATCGAAACCAAATGGCAAAAACCTAGTGATAAAGTGCACATGCACGTTGGACATATTTTATTTATTTAAATGTGGAATAAGCTTGGAATAGTTTTATGCCATGCTTTGTCACTTTCTGTCAGATGCAAATGTCACAATTACAGATAAGGACAAAGCATAAACTATTCCAAGCTTATTCCACGTTTATATGTAAGAGGGTAAGACTACAAAAGCATATAAGTAGAGCGTCGCTGGCCTAGTGGTTAAGGGGGTCGACTCGTGATCGTAAGGTACCGAGTTCGAACCCCCGCGGTCACCATGTACTATCAGCCCAATGGAACCCTGCCTGACCCACCATAGAACGGTGTCACAGTGACATTATAAAACAATTTATTTGACACTTCTTGTGACTTGAATCATAACGTCTCTGTGACACAGTTCTATGGTGGGTCAAGGTTCCAATGGTCTGATAGTACCAATGAGTTTTTCTAACTTAAGTGCAGTTACTCGATGATCTTACGGTCAAGGAAAACATCGTGAGGTCTGCACATTCGAACAGCTGATGTGTATCCGAAAGGGGCCATCTGTAAGATAAGATAAGATAAAAAGAAAGAATGAAAGAAAAACATTTATTCGTGACATGCATAACAAAGAACAGATTAACAAATACAAGAAGAAAGTAGCCACGAACACATATAATATGCCTGTAATAGTAACTAGAAAGTGATAATTATTGTCTGTTTGTTATGTTTTTACGGTTTAAAACGCTTCACCGACTTATTATGCATTAAAGACAGTTTAAGCTAGGTACCTATTAAAAATAAATAATAGTTCTCAAGGGAAAAACGGTAAACGTGTCATATCTAATATATTTATAGAACAGAATGTAAATGTAAGAAAAAAGGACGTAATTACTACTTTCTTCTTTATATTTTTTAAATGGCGCCATGTCTATTATACAGTATCAATAATGGAAACAAACATTTGAAAATCGAAGCCAATATACAAACTTAATTCTGCCTTCCAAAAATTTACTGCATATCTTAATTCAAACGAGTAGAGTTTATTTTTCGATAACCGTTAACTTTTGAATGTTATTATGTCTGCAGTAAATTAAACGCGATTGAACTCGATCAATACATAAAAGGAATTTTGAAAATAGAATGCGCAATGCGTTTAGCTAATTTGATGTTAGGGTTGTCAAAAATGTTTTTTTAACCTTTTTTTTTAGACACAGATATTACTTAAATTAAATATATATTTATGTGGTGTGTGTAGATTTTTGTTTGATGTACGCGAGTATTTTTTCCTGAGTCCAGATGTTTTCAATGTATTTCTCTAGGTATATAAGTATGTT
The DNA here is from genome assembly GCA_963966035.1 of Acleris laterana. NCBI lineage: Eukaryota > Metazoa > Arthropoda > Insecta > Lepidoptera > Tortricidae > Acleris > Acleris laterana. The sequence continues at coordinate 7,982,383 of OZ014465.1, read as the reverse complement.
TACCGTTGTCTATACTAGTACAAGCCTAGAGCTTAGTTTGGGACTAGGGCAATTGGTGTGACATTGTCCCCTGATATTTTTTATTACCTATTTAAATATGCATATATTTCTTGTACGTGCATGAAGAGATTGGTGAATGTAGAGGAAGCGAACGTTGTATGTTTAGACCGGTGCACTTGGCGTTCCATAATAGTCTCTGCTTAACCCATCGGGAGACAGGCGTGAAGGTATGTATGTGTATGTATGTATGTATGTATGTGTTTGTTTGTATGTATATTTCTTAATACAAACATGATTATCGTTGTCTAGTACCCATAGTACAAGCCTAGAGCTTTGGGACTAGATCATTTGTGTGACATGGTCCCCTAATAAGATTTACATACATACATTTACAATAAAGTCCTGCCTTCCATGACTTAAAAATGACGCCATACCCTCGATAATGGGATAGCACGAACTCGTGTACCTCATATACGGTACCATAACATAGCTAAGCAGTTCAGGTGACAGAAAAGGACAGAGGTATATAACTCCTATAGCTTTGTCCTGTACACTCGCCGTCAAATGAACTCCATAGCCATGTCTTGGTATGTGAGCGAATGAACGCACATTGTTGGTTATTTCTTTGTTATTGGGTCCCATGTATCCCATGTATTTCATCAGGACTCGCATCGCAGACTTCCTACTAATATTACAGAAAACTCACAATTACCGAACCGAAGCGAGAGCTGGTCGCTATAGTTTACAATGAAACATAATATATAAATAGTGGTATCTGTAACACCCCTTAATTTTGCATCCAATAAATTGCAAAATATAAAACTTAATACAATTAAAACAAGCGACAACCCTATTCCCCAACCAATCAGCGCGCAGCGTCGATCTATCACGCGTGCGCTTGCGCTCAAATAAATAAAAACCACGTGGGTGGCACGCAAATACAGCGTTACACACAAACGTCGTATGACTTGGCTGTTAGCATTCAAATTTGTAATTTATTACTAGTGCAACATGTTATAATTTTGAAGGGGAACGATTGTGGAGATATGTTTTCAAAGAGTATGAATGTGTATATCAGCGTACAATCGTGTAATACCCGTTGTTGGCTTAATTAATACGTTTAGTTGACAACAGATGGCAGGAAGATCGGTTTAATGTTTGATTTCCGGTTCATGTTACGAACTCGCCTATTTTAAACTCCTGACGTAAAAAGTGGAGTGCTATAAGTTTCACGTGTGTGTATGTGTACCTGTCTGTATAATTGTAGCTTCCAAACGGATTACTAGATTCAGCTGGAAAAAAAAACTAGTTTATTCAGGATAGTTACACTCAGAGAGTTTTTTTTAGTTGACATAAAATGAATTAAATTGTAACTAAACAACAAACATGACAAAAGCGAGTTCTTCAGTGATTCAAAAAACATCTTCGTCTTGTTAAGGGCCACGTCAAATGTCGTTGGTTTGATAAATAATATGTCAGTCAACTAAAGTCAGAAGTCACTTTGACAAAGTCGTATATGACTTTGGGCCTTACGAGGAAACAAGAAGCCTATCCATAGTATAAGCCTAAGCACAACAATCACAATCTTGTTTGAAGTTTTTTTTCACTGAACATACATAGGTAGGTACATATACTCACGCCTTCATTCCCAGACTGGATAGGCAGAGCTACAGAAATACCAACATCTCTAAAAACTTGTTAATAATTCTGTAACCACATTTTGCATTAGGCTAAGATGTTTACCAGTGTATTAGTGACAGGTTGCAAGCGCATCGCCTAACAGTACTTATCCACGACATCCACGGGAAGACATGGAGTGGCACTATTCAAACCCGGCAACCACACGGGAACGGGGGTTTTTTTCAGTGTAGGATTCATAAAAGTGGGGATTTTTCTTTTTTAATAATCATCATAGAGAAGGCAAACGAGAACAGCACGACTCTGAGGCTAAACTGCCCTTAAAAGCCGAAAGGCGGTATCTCACATTCAATAGCCAACGTAGATTCAATCCTCTTTCTTTAGTAATAACATTGCATTTGCTACAGTAGTTTTGTCTGAGATATCGCTACTTGGCTTAGCAGGGCTGAATAGACATTTGCAATCGCGAGCCTTTTTTTTTTTATGGCATAGAGAAGACAAACGAGCACACAGGCCGCCTGATGGTAAGTGGAAACTGTGACCCATAGACATTCACATTCACAAGACTGCAATGCAATCCTAAGACTGCAAATGCGTTGCCAACCCTGAGGACTAAGATGGAATGCCTCTATGCTAGTCATTTCACCGGCTGTCTTATCCCCAAACCGGAACACAACAATGCGAACACTGCTGTTTGGCGGTAGGTTAATGGATAAGATGGTGGTAGCGATCCGGACGGACCCTGCACAAGGTCCTACCACCCGCTAAAAATCTATCGATATGGATAAAGCAATCTGTTTCTTTCTGACCTACGTAAGTGCAAGAGTAACGGATGCTTTATCCACCGTGATAAAGGCGATCGTAATACGGGTCCTGAGGACTAAGTATTTCTATATACTAGTAATTTTACCAGTTGTCTTGATTATACTTTCCGACCGTTTAGGAGCGACGAGCAAGACGAGATGAGTCCTGTACGTTAGCGAGTCGAATGCTCTATCTCTATATTAATACTGCGAGGTCTGCGAGGGACAGAGCATTCGACTCGCTAGCGAGTTCGGTAATTGTAACTCATGGTAAGGGTACAAAGTCCCCTGCCAAGATGCATTACGCTAACTAGTGTTTCTGTGTGTGACTTTTCGTGTCACGTGATCTACCAGGGACGCGATTGGTTCAAAAACTAAACGAATAGAAACGCTACTTAGCGTAATGCATCTTGGTGAGGGGCTCAGTGACAGTGACAAAATGTGGATAAAAGATCCGTCACTCTTATACGTACAGTGATGGCCACATAATTTTGACGACGCACGATTTGGACGCTTGCATTTTTCCCAATTGCCTAAAAATATGGCTTTAGATTTTTTTCCCACCAATAAAAAAAACCTACTTTCCGAATATTAGAGAGGAAAATGTTATCGATACTCGACACACTGACTAGGTGATACTTACCTACTCGATGACTCAATGACTCGATTTCACTTTTCTCAATCTCTCAAGGGTTAGCTGGAAGAGATACCTTAATTAAATGAATATATTCGCCTTTTTTATCTTCATTGTATTGTTTTTTGTTTTTCTTATCACTACATAGTATAAAACAAAGTCACTTTCCGCGGTCTGTTTGACCCTATATATGCCTAAATCTTTAAAGCTACGCAACGAAATTTGATGCGGTTTTTTTAATAGATAGAGGAATCAAGAGGGGGGTTTTTATGTATAATAAATTCTGTTTTATGTACGGGTGTTACAGAAAATTCACATAAACCGAAGCGAAGCGAGGGCGGGTCGCTAGTGTACAATAAAGTTCTTACATACATACATAATGTACATACTAGAAAAAAAATCTCTCGCTTAGTAATTCGCTGACGAGCCAAAAGCCGAGATGTTAAACAACCAGCCTATTCTTCACAAGACATACCAACTATTATAAAAAAACAACACCCAACTTTGACCTGCGCATAGGCACCGCAACATACACCTAATTGGTCCAAACCACACCTGTCACGAGCCTGTCAAACTGTCAGACGTAGCTGTCAAAACAGTCGTTATCGATCTAATTGATCTTAACTGGATAGTGATCTTATATGGTCTTATTTAAGGCTGTTTGGTACACGAGTTATGTTGAGTGCCCGTGACTCGAATTGGTGTCGATTTTGTATGTGGAAATTGATAGTTTAAACTATGGAATTAGCTATGATAATGTATGGGATATTGATATATCTATACATTTTGATATATCTATACAGGGTTGTATCATTCACTAGTACTCATAGTACGGTCACGAGCGTTAATTACGGACCTATTTCAAGAAAAATATGCTTGAAGTCAATGTCATTAGAGATGTCAAGTCATTTGTAACTTTTAGGAAACTCAACGTTATTGTTGTAGAATGTCAGATTAACTTTGGACCTAATTTAATCTCGTGGCTATACTAGCCAAGAGCTTAAATAAAAAAATACGAGGGAAGATCTCACATAAATATATCTAGTCCCAAACTAAGCTTGTACAGTCGCCATCAAAAATATCAGAGCATAAAATATCTACACACACTCTTATGACAGTAACAATAGATTCTAGTTCAGATAATTTTGAGCACTTATTCCGATATATTTTATGGCGATTGTACTATGGGAACTAGACAGAGATAAACATACTTATAAAGATAAACATACACTCAGAAACCAAGTCAAGTTCATCACACAAATATGTGCCATTACTAGGAATCGAACCTAGGATCGAACTTCGTGGGCAGAGTCACTAGCAACGAGGCTGACCGTTTTGTTAATATATTTATAAACTAACAATTATTGTTTTTTAATCTTTTTAGTGTTATCTCACTTTAACCTTGTCTTGTAAATAGTTTAAACCAAAGTTTAATACAAAATTAAAAGAAATGTATAATTTATCAACCATAGTCAGAGACGTCAATTAAATTTAATGCTTGTTTAGTGACGTGTTGTCTTGTTCTATTACTATAGCAACGAAAGTGACAGCAGCAACTTTAATCAAGCGTTAAATTTAACTGGCGTCTCTGAGTGCGGTAGTAAGATACTTGAAATACTTTCAAGCTGTATACAAGTGGAATTATTAACCCCCGACGCAAAAAGAGGGGAGCTTTTAGTGTAACTTGTATATCCGTGTGATGCGAAAGAAAAGTTATAAGCTTCACTCGTGTTTCTGTGTGTCTGTTTGTGGCATCATAGCTCCCAAACCGATGGACCGATTTGGATGTAGTTTATTTTTGAAGAAAGCTGATTTAATCAGGATTGTTTTAAGCTAAGTTTCATGAAAATCAAATGAGCTGTTTCAGAGATATTAGCTCTAAAAGAAGGGGTCGCAAATGTATCGCTGGTTTTTATCTATTCGAATTGGAATCTTATTAGATAGGTAACTTAAAAAAAAAAGCACCATTTCTTTTATTCATACTCATCCTTATCCTCATCCTTACTAATATTATAATTGTGAAAGTTTGTTTGTATATTTGTTCCCTTCACAGTAAAACAGGTATACCGATTAACGTGATTTTTGGTACAGAGATAGTTTATAGGTGTATCCCGGAGACACTTATGATACCTACATATTATCCCGAAATTTGGGACAGTTTCCGAGGGAATAGCAATAAACTACTAACGCGGACGGCGTCACTATACGCATCACATACTCACATAAACCGGAGCGAAGCGGGCGTCGCTAGTTTTAAATAAATTCCAATCTTAAGATTGCAGTCTCAATGCAAATGTCTACGGGTCACAGATGCCACTTGCCTTGTACAGTAAGCCAAAAATTTGGTCTAATACCCTACGGTTGAAATTTGTTTGCACGTCATGATCATGATACAAGTTCGATTTCCCCTTGCAATAATATTATGACAGTGACAAGTGTCAACCTTAGCGATAATTAAATCTCACAGAGGGCCATTTGCAACGTTAAAAGATGGCGGATGTGTAATTTGTTTTAGTTTTATTTTTTTTGTGTATTTAGGTGTTCAAAGTTCTTTTCTGATAGTGATTTGTACTTTTTATGCCATTGTGTTGCACAGTGATTGAAAACTTGGACTTATTTCGCGTATCTGGCATCTTTCTTCTCGTTACAAGTGGACTCGAAGTGGTACATAGGTTAAAACTATCTTGACCTCTGTCCTACAAACTACCGAACAACGTCGCCCCCAATCTTCCCAGAGAAGATTGGATTGTACTTTATTGCTATATTGATTTATACTTATATACACTTGACACTGGCGAAATCACTATTTCGTGGAAACGCCATAGCCCGGCGGTAGTAGCTGTTGAAGTCGCCGCGGGGCAAAAAAAAAAAAAAAAAAATCTCACAGAGACTTTCGTCAAAACTGGTAGAACGCTTTCTTGGCCGACTGCACTACCATTTTTTGTTTATGGCATAGGGATGGCAAACGAGCACACAGGCCACCTGATGGTAAGTGGAAACTGTGACCCATAGACATTCGCATTCACAAGACTGCAATGCAATCCTAAGACTGCAAATGCGTTGCCAACCCTGAGGACTAAGATGGAATGCCTCTATGCTAGTCATTTCACCGGCTGTCTTATCCCCAAACCGGAACACAACAATGCGAACACTGCTGTTTGGCGGTAGGTTAATGGATAAGATGGTGGTAGCGATCCGGACGGACCCTGCACAAGGTCCTACCACCCGCAAAAACCACCATAAAATAAAGAAACAATCTCACATCACACAGTATGACCTAGTGTCAAACTAAGCTCTAGGCTTGTACTATGGGTACTAGACAACGATAAACAATTAAATTAGAAAACATCCAAGACTAAACAAAATGGTTTGTATTTATTAATTATATTACAAAATAGTTAGCATTTAATAATATTTTTGATGACACTATGAATGCTAAAACGTAAGAACTTGAAGCAATCTAACTTTTAAAAAAGTAAACACGCTTCTCTCATTATAGCGAGACAGTTGTTAGGTCATAAGTGCAAGTGTGCGAGGGAGAAGGCTGCGGAATTTGAGAACGCGCGAAAAGGAGGGCCGATGGCGAATGTGTAATGATAAAGGTGAAATGCATAGATTATTAAGGTAGAGGGAACATTTATTTTATGGAAACAACTTGACGTGGTAGGTATTCCATAAATCATAAATTAGGGTGCGTATCTACTCACATGGGTACCTTTTTAAGTCCTATCATGGGAAGTCCGAAAATGTTTCTCATACCATTTTACATCATAATGATCACTCTTCATACTCTTCATTTTTTTTTTAGTACTAACGATCGGAACTCATAATCATCTGAATTCATAACGCCAATATTAATGAAGCCGTACACTTTTCACCATTTCTTAAATATTTTACGTGTAATAAGGTTAGGTTAGGTTAGGTTAGGTTAGATTTATAAAAAATCTCAAAAAGTAACGATTCCTAAAAAAAAATGCATTATGAATTGCGATAATTATGACTTAAAAAGTATGAAGATAAAAGTATGAGGAAAAAAATTATGAAGAGTGATTATTATGAATACAAATCGGTGAGAAAACAAAAAATTTTAATAAGAATTTTATGTGAGTCAATATGGACCCCATAAATTATAGGTGAAAAACTTAAGTAGGTAAATATCTTATTGCATGTAATTGTGTACCAAACTAATATGGAAGTTACGTCAAATTTCAAATATAGAATGTCTATATACCAGTTGTGTTGCAACTACATGCAAGATGTCATTTACTTAAGTTTTTCACAAATACCTACAAGACTTGGCGCTTCATGCTACTCGGTAAAACTGTATTGCATTTCATATGCTAAATAAGAGCTATGATAGCGTTGACAATACGATAACATATCAAAAGCAATATGGTTTTCTTGAGAAAACAGCCCCTGAAAATAACAAACAAATACTTTCTTAATAGGACCCATAGAACTTTGCAATCTCGAGACTGTAGTCTCAAGGCTGTAAATGCATTGCTAACCCTGAGGACATAAATGCCTCTATTAATTATCTGATGGTAATTTATCTCGGCACCGGAACACGACAATGTAAACACTGCTGCTTGGTGACAGGTTAAAGGATAAATTGTTTTCTTTTATTGAATAGGCTGTGTAAATAATAAATATGAATAACAGTAATTATTCAATCACGCATACCTCTCTGAAAAATACTTACTCTTTGCCCCCGAAACTTCAGCCAGAGCGGGACGCAACTTCATTTAGCGGTGCGTGCGTAAGAGACGGAACACAGCGGACCACCCAAGTCGAAGTATTCCATGGCGATTTCATTGCGTATAAGTCTTGATAGTTGATAGTTTTTTTATTGCGCAGTTTTTTAAAACGCTCGTGACTAATCTTGATAGTTAAGGATTGAGTGTACTCGTAGCTTAGTGGGAAATGTTATTGTGTTGTGAAGAGGAAATTTGCTGAGAATTATATAACGTAATTAAAGTATTTTGGACGCTGTGTATGTATGTTATTCTACTCGTATACTTTACTATACAGTCACGAGATTTAATTTGGGACCGACCTTAGCTCCAAAGTCAATCTGACATTCTACAACAAAGTTACAAATGTCTTGACATCTCTGATGACAACGACTTCAAGGATATTTTTCTTGAAATGGGTCCCAAATTAACGCTCGTGACCGTACCAATAATTCTCATTAAGGAAGGGTGGATGAAAGAAGAGTTATGGGGAGGGAGAATGAGCGGAGATGTCGGTAGGGGACGTCGTAGACGGACGTACGGTGGTCAGATTCGCGATGGACTGAGTAAAGGCCAAATCAAAAGCACCCGAAACCGACGTACGTGCATGAAGAGATTGATGAATGTAGAGCAAGCGAAAGTTGTATGTTTAGATCGGTGCACCTGGCGTTCCATAGTATCTGCCTACCCCATTGGCAGACAGGCGTGAAGGTATGTAGGTATGTCTCAATCAGAAGATACCAAAACACCCAGTTTTGATTTAAGCCACAATTTTACATTTTCTTGATATGTGTAATAATAATAATAATAATAATAATTTATTTGCTTAAACAGGGTAGGTACATTTCAGATGTCAAATAGTAATTGTAAAGTTTCACATGATTAAGTCTGTATAAAATGGATGTCAAAAAAACCCTAAAAACGAGTAACTTTTCATAGTCGTGATATAAAAAATCTGTCATTTCTGTTTTAATGTTAGTGATGGATGACCAGTTGCAGAAATATTAATTCAATTTAATGTCACGTGCAAGTGACAGAAGATAGCTTAATGGGACATTAGGGGTACCTGATAACCGTATGGGCAACTGTATGTAAGACTATTTAATTCATTCTTCAAATGGGTTATTGTATGTTTTTTTATACAGTTTAATTGACATTCTGACTAACAAGTAAAATTATCGTCTTAATTGAAATTAATTGTTTTTATTAATTAAATACAATTTCAAAAAATAAAAAACTTCTAAAGTCAATGTGTTTTATTTTTTAACAATAGCGACTCCATGGCATTCTCTTTGGTTACATGCAAAACCTAAAAATAGATCTTTTAATCAATTAAAACTAGCACTAATTGCTAACAACATCACGCTATGATTGAGTAATAAAGAATAGTTATATATCGGATCGCATTAGCCACGATACGGTAACTTAGACAAGTTAGACACGATAGACAATTGGCTAAAAAAAGTGGCGAAAAAAAGCAATGTCAAGGAACTTGTTACACGTGCATGGAAAAAATTTATTTTTGTATAATGGCTGAACTTTGCACTGGCAATTTGGCTCATATTGAGCGTGGTAGGACCTTGTGCAGGGTCCGTTCGGATCGCTACCACCATCTTATCCATTAACCTACCTCCAAACAGCAGTGTTCGCATTGTTGTGTTACGGTTTGGGGATAAGACAGCCGGTGATATGACTGGCATAGAGGCATTCCATCTTAGTCCTCAGGGTTGGCAACGCATTTGCAGTCTTAGGATCTTGTGAATGCAAATGTCTATGGGTCGCAGTTTCCACTAACCATCAGGTGGCCTGTGTGCTCGTTTGTCTTCACCATGCCATAAAAAAAAGAGAAGTACCTTGAAAAAAAATTGCTTGGTATAAAAAATTTGCTAGGTGTAAGTGGGAACTGCACGTAGAGGGTTTAGAAGGTACCCTTTATGTATGGGGACGTTTGATTTTTAATTTTATTGAATTTTCATTTGTTTTTATAGCGGCAGAAGAACAACGTATTTTGTATAGATACCATATTTCGAGTGTCTACCTTTATAGTTGGAGCTGCCGTTGGCGGCTCCTCGAAGCTGGGAAATATGGAGCTGAGACACTGACCGTGATGGCTTCTTTACTCGTAGATTTCCGGAGATTTAGGCTTGCTCCAGGACCGGCGAGGCGCGGTTAGCGCGGCAACGCGCGTCTCCAACGGCGTTAAAGCGCTTCTCCCTTTTCACTACACTAAGTCACCGGGTCGGTGCACTGGAAATTGAGTCTGATGGTGGTCTAGGTACCTAGATATCACGGTTTAAGGCGAATATGGGCGGAGAACGGTGATGCGCGCGCGGCTCGCTCATTTAACTTGACTAGACTCGTTTGCAGTGTGTAGTTCCGCTTCTATCCGCGGCGCGGCGCTAGCATCGCCGTCAAAGAGCCGACACGTCCCGGTTTATGCGGGAACAATGGTTTATGAGACACAGCCGACAGACAGACAGGCGGACAGTGGAGGCTTAGTATTAGGGCGTTAGGACTCTTCGGGTATGGAACTTCACGACAACTTGACAGATCGATTTTTATTTTTATTATTATTATTATTCTTGCCTGCTTTGGACGAGAGGCTAGAGACCGTGGTGACGTCGTTTTGTTCGTAACCGCGTTACGTAGCACTAGCTGTGACGTAGAAAAGACCATGAGGCGCTTAAAAAAATAATACGTTTTTAGATAAATCTCTATTAGCATTTTTTTTCTTAACACCTTTTTAGTTCCAGTTATTGCAAACTAGTTCAAGTATCAAAACCGTTCAATAGCCGTCAAGTACCAAAACCGTTCGGGCGCTGCCGCTCGGTCTGCGCCAATACATTTTTTGATCTCGGCTGGTGATTGTGCGATGTAAGGACCGAGGGGACACACGGAGGCTAATCCTGGGCGTTCACTCAACGTTTCGACGAGATCACCTTTCGAATTTACTGGTCAAATAATTCAGGGTAGTGATTCTCTGAACAACGACGGACGGACGGACGGACAAACAACCACACTCGCATTTATTATCTTCGTCTGAACGAAAAGCTAAAATACCTATTAGTAAAAAAAATAGTCAATTTTTAGTCGCCGACTGTGCTCTTTTTGCAGTCATTATCTGCTTCAAGGCCAAATTAATGAGTTCCAACTACATATGTGGGTGTGCGTTGAGTATATCCCATCATCAGGGACGGGTGAATCTATCGGACAAGTGAATCTCCAAGCGGCGAGTTTAAGTAGTCCCGTCAGTGCGACCAAAACATATTTTAGCGCGTGAATTTTCAATTTAGCAGCATGGTTTCTGCCGATGGATCGAACGTACGACTTCTCGGCCTAAATCCCTCGGGAACTTTGAAAATTTCCGGGATGAAAAGTAGCCTATATTAACCCAGGGTATAAGTTATCTCTTTTTCAAATTTCATCCAAATCCGTCCAGCCATTGCAACGTGAAGGAGTAGGTAATAAACATCCATACATTCATACATACTTACAAACTTTTGCGTTTATAATATTTTACGTTAATTTATAGCATTTAATTCTAAGTCATTTTATTCTATAGTTAATATGGTAGACCCTAGTTATTTTTGTATATATTTTCTCGTAGAGGTTGAACTAATGACTCGATTTTGTCAAACAACAACTACAAATTGTTCTGAGTATGATAAAAGCAGCGGGTCAGAACAAATTTAAAGCCCGTATGTTTAACAAATATTTGTTTAACGTACTTATAGGAAATCTCTTTTAATCACTCTCTTATGTTTGATAATTTGATTGATGTGGCTAGTTTAGATGCATTAGCTAGAGAAAACATCTCGTTAAGTAACTTGATTGTGAGTCTTAGGACTGCGGTCTTGAGATATTTTAGTCTAGGAGAAGAAAAACGAGCACACGGTAAAACAATTCAACACAATATTGTTTTTAATATGTTATGCAAACTTCGAGCGTCCAGTGGCGCCCTCATTACTATTTGTGTTTTCTAATTAACTAAAGAATTTCCTTGCAATCAAACAATGTGTTTTTGTAGTGCAAGTAAAAACACAATTTAACGGATACGTAACAAACTTGAATAACAATTACCCTTTGAGTAGTCAGCTTAACGGGAAAAGGTGGCCACGTTTTTCCGTTAAGTTAATAACTCGAAGGTGAATTATTATTAAACTATGTGATATACCCTATAAGTTGTGTTTTCATTTGTAGTACAAAAAACTACCGACCAATTTCAAGAAAATACTTTAGTTAATTAGAAGCGCAGTCTTAACTCGACCGCCATTATTGTTGAGTGAATAAAAGCTATCGTAACGTTGACGATACGATAACACGTCAAAAGCAATATTGTTTTCCTGTATAGAATAAAGGTTCATGGTCGAGATTCTAGGCAATAAAAACCATATAATTTTTTACATGTTATCGTATTGTCAACGCATTTATAGCTCTTATTTACTTGCCAGTAAGACCGAGTTAAAAACAATGCCATAACATGTCAAAGAAGATATTATGGACCCTGCACAAGGTCCTACCATCGCTACCTCCCAAGTAACACAAAAAGCCGTTATAAGAGCTATTTATTGGAATTTGTCTACGCTTACAGCTGAATAACTTAGCTGAATAAGAGCTGAAAAAGCGCGTTTTCAGCCGTTATGCATCTAAATTGGGCACAAATTATTCAGCCTAAAGTTCACTAGGTCATTTTATGCAGAAAATTTATGAAGCGATCCCGTAAGGGATAAGTCTATATTTCATATGAATACAAGATCATGATAGCATAGTCATATACAACTGTGTCATACGTTATCTCATATCTGTTAGAACGACTACTTTAAACGATTGACTGTTGAGTTTCTTGCGGCGTTTCTTCTCAGCAGTGGTCTCTTGCGAAGCGCTGGTAGATTGTTGACGTGTAAAAGTGTCCGAGCCTACTTACTGAATGAACATCTCTTATCTTTTATCTTTTTTAGTACCAGCAGGGCTAAACGGTGATATCGACTCGTGTACAGATGTAGTGAATAATCCTTTCCCATCGTTTTTGGTGGGATAACTTCGTATTTATCTTGCTTACTCAGTTGGCTTATTGATTGCGACTGAAGTTAATTGAGAAAGCAAGATTAATACGAACTTACCGACAAAAATGGGAAAGGATTATTCTCTACATCTGTATGTGGAGTTGGCATATGAGTCGAAGCGAACTGTCATCAGCTAACATCAATATACATCTTGTCGATTTTCGAAAAATCCTTAAAACAATGCAAAGTTTTGCGACAGGTTAAAGGATTAAGTCTCACGAAAATTACAAATTAATTGCAGTTGAGTTTTCAAAGATACCTAAAAACATGTTTATTTTCCTTATTTTTTATACATATGTAATTCCATTGAATTACTCTTACTAAGAAAATGACTGACGTATCACGGTAGGGTATTACCAAACGATCTTTTGACCCTATGGTTTTTGGAAAAGTTATTGTTTTTGCCATGTTTTCGAAGGCTTTCTACGAAAAACTTATTACATAACTGTATTGACATGACATAATGCCATTTGTACGTAAGTCGTAATGCAAGCCGTGATGCATGTTTTACTGGTGGTAGGACCTTGTGCAGGGTCCGTCCGGATCGCTACCACCATCTTATCCGTTAACCTACCGCCAAACAGCAGTGTTCACATTGTTGTGTTCCGATTTGGGGATAAGACAGCCGGTGAAATGACTAGCATAGAGGCATTCCATCTTAGTCCTCAGGGTTGGCAACGCATTTGCAGTCTTAGGATTGCATTGCAGTCTTGTGAATGCGGATGTCTATGGGTCACAGTTTCCACTTACCTACCATCAGATGGCCTGTGTGCTCGTTTGTCTTCTCTATGCCATAAAAAAAAAGGTTTCTTTTCATCCTCCCCAGAAGAATTAAATGCAAAAGATGCATGAAGTAATTAATGGATATATGTTTTCTACCTTCTTTGCACTCTATATCCACACTTAATGGTGGTAGGAGTGGTAGGACCTTGTCCAGGGTCTGTCCGGGTCGCTGCCACCATCTTATCCTTTACCCCACCGCCAAGCTGCATTCGCATTGTTGGTCCGTTGTGGAGATAGACCACCGGTGGTGAAATGATTACCATAGAGGAATTGAAACTCAGTCAGAGTTGGCAACGCATTTGCAGTCTTAGGGTTGCAGTCTTAAGATGAACGCAAATGTCTATCAGTTCTGCTTTTGACATATTATCGAGTGTCCCTCAAAATCCCTAATAACGTTTGTCCTAACACATCGTTTGTCCGAATTTTCATTTGCCCTAAACTGGTTTTCAGATGAACTTTGAAAGGTTTGTCAATGATATCTCCGGTTCGGTTAGGTTAGGGTTGTATTATAACAATAAGTACTAAAAAGTTTTAAAAATTAAGCGGAATTGGCGATGGAACGGAAATTAGACGATCAGGGATTCCATATTTGCTCGAATTTTCGCTTATCCTATGGTAACCTAACCCCAGATACAATTGCAAAATTTAAAAAGTGGCCTGCTTCATCTGAAAACCAGTTGAGGGCAAATGAAATTTCGGACAAACGATGTGTCAGGACAAATGTTGTTGGGATGAGGGACTCCCGACAACTACATATTCAAAACTCGTGGCAATCCGACTTGATATAGGGGGTGAAAAACGTTATCTCCCGGAGCAAAATTTGTATGGAAACTTTTTGACAGCTACGCGATTTAAGCCTCTGTTCACGACAGCAATCATTATTACATTTTTTTTATGGCATAGTCAAAAACAGTTGACAAACGAGCACACAGGCCACCTGATGGTAAGTGGAAACTGTGACCCATAGACATTCGCATTCACAAGACTGCAATGCAATCCTAAGACTGCAAATGCGTTGCCAACCCTGAGGACTAAGATGGAATGCCTCTATGCTAGTCATTTCACCGGGTGTCTTATCCCCACACCGGAACACAACAATGCGAACACTGCTGTTTGGCGGTAGTTTAATGGATAAGATGGTGGTAGCGATCCGGACGGACCCAGCACAAGGTTCTACCAGTTCTACCACCCGCAAACTATTATATGCTATGCTTTGTTACTAAGAATGCGACCAAATTAAAAAGACACGCACTAAAACTCTATATCCTATAGGCAGATTTTAAATTCGTCGAGGAATTAAAACCCTACATATTTTAGGTAATCTAGCTATACAGCATACAAGAATGTTGGTCGTAACGTCGTAACTGCTTCGTACCGGTCGTGTCGATTTCGTCTCGTGACGTAAAGCTTTCGAATTGTTATTACGAATACCCGTTTATAGCTCCCGGTGCGGGACGACAGGATAATGTGGATACGACTTACTATATTACTATGCAAATATTACAAGAATATGATTGTGTATGTCTCAAATCTCACATACCATCAGACCCTTATTTTACCATACTGACAATGACAGGTGACAGGTGACATTTGAGTGTACATTGCGCAGCCTATATGAAATCCAGTGATGAATCCACGTGTTAACTTTTCAATGTATATCGAATTGTCACCTGTCACGAGTCATTGTCAAGATGGTGAAATAGAATCGTTTACCATGTTGACATATAAAAATATGTAAACACATGAATAGTATCCAGGGATGAAAGGTATCCCTACATTATTTTGATATTTTGCAATGTTTACAAACACGTTAAAGGACAATAAAACTTTACTATCTCCGTCCCCTTCTGGAAAAATTATTAAAAACGCTTTATGATTTTTTTCTTTACAGTTAATTTTATCACACGTTTAATAATTATAGACTTTCTTGTTATATATTACTTAACTTAGGTTATCACTTTGTATGCTTCTATCCGGAAAAATAGGAAATTTCTCTTCGTAATAGCAGGAAACTTCTGTATAATCCTATAACTTTCGAAATAAACCGGTCAACTTGAAGCCTCTTTTACATATTTATTTTTGCCTGTCTATTTATTACAGTTTATGAAAAACAGCCTGCCGATGGCCAGACGGACGAACAGCGGAGACTTAGTAATAGGGTCCCGTTGGCACCCTTAGGTCCGGAACCCTAAAAACGATCTTCGGGTTTGTGCATATCTCTCACTCGCTCTTATGTGAGTCTAACCGTCTTTATCCAAACCCGAAATATTATTTAAGACCTCTTGAACTGTATATAGCTAGTCACTGGCTTAGATTCTGTCAACGAAATCACTTTTATCTCGACACAAATAATCCTTCTTATCCATACTAAGCCATCGTCCGCGTCGTGTGTGGTCGCTCCACTTCGACCGGCATTGCACTCCTGCTCACCTCCAATAACACTTACAAACCTAAACCTTATTATACACTAAATAAGGTTGGAATTATAATTACTCGATTAGGAAAAGATATGAGTTTGAGATAGTTCGCGTTTTTCGAATACATTCTTATTAGAAAAGGTATTAAATATGTGTAAAGAGATTTTGCGAGGTTTTTTTTGACATTTAAATGAGTTTTGTATGATGAATGGCTTAGGTAAGATTTTAAGACATTATGTTTTAAACTAGATTTTGCTCGATTTGGTAAGTCATTCAATTTCTTCAGCATTGTTAATCTACTGCCAAGCAGCAGTGTTCGCACTGTTGTGTTTCTGTGTTGGGACAGGACAACCGGTGAAATTACTAGTATAGATGCCTCTATGCTTCCTATCTTAGTCCTCAGAATTGATGCATTTATTGCATTAGGATTGCAATCTTTGGATTGTAGCTTTAAGAATGCAAATGTCTATGAGTCATAGATCCCACTTACCATCAAGTGGCCGTATATTCGATTGGCTTCTCCATGCCATAAAAAAAGATACCAAAAAGAAACCCACTTGACTGCTGAACATGGCCTGCCGAATCTCCCGATCTTTTTAGTAACATTGTATTTGCAACATAGTCATTAATAGGGAGCCTCCCCTCGTTAAAAAGGGGGGGGGGTCTGTGTCTGCGTATTTGTGTGTCTGTCTGTATCGTACCGGACAGACTAAAATATAAAAAAAACTTGTTTGATCGAGATACTATGTAACTATGTTTGTAAACACTTTATTGTACAAACAAAAGAGATACTAATTATAAAATAGTTTTTTTTTATCAGGGATGTAAAAGAGGAACTTATACCTTTAAGGGATCTCTTCCAGTTAACCTTCGAGCGATTGAGAAATAATTTAATGAAAATGCATAGCCAAATAAGTACAACACAATAAGCAAATTCCATAAATATGAAGAGATACAATATATAAACATATAAATACATGAACAACTGTCAAGCCAGAACTAGCTATAGTAGTAGTAGGTAGTTCTTAGCAAAATTTCATGAAAATCGATTCGGCCGTTTATTAGATATCAAGGGTAAAAGAAGAGGCTGCCATTATTTTTTATCTATTTAATCGTAACCATAAAGAGAAAACAGAAAAACCTTTGTACAAAATGCCCGCATTTTAAACAGAAAAATCAAATATAACTGCTATAGTTGCCTAATTATCACCAATCACAGGCCTTTACATGCCGAAGCGCCCCGATGTTTGCCGAGCGCTCACGATGTTGACCGAACACTTCCGATGTGTATCGAACATGATCGGGTTAAAATCTAAGCATACTATTGACTTTTTTCATAGAGTAAAAAAACAAACTTACATTTGCGTTCAAGCTATTGAGAACTACTTCCAAAATTCAAAGTTTTGACTGCATTTTTAAATTGGTTTAAGTTTCACGATTACAATATTTGCAATGCGGTTTGTTTTTAGATTTGTCAGTTGTAAATGTATGACGTTTATCGTTCGTCGAACGCAAAGTTAAGTTTGTTTTAGGTACAGGCATCTTAAATATTGCTTTTAACAATAATTACACATTGTTCCTGTAATTATTATCATTAGAAGTGTTGGTTGGTTCGTCGGAACTGATTTTTGGTCAAACATGTCGGTCATGACTTGTGATTGACTGGGGCAGTACTTTTTTTAATAGGCGTTAATACATAAGTACAGTATGGGGAAGTTTATTTTTTAAATTTCATTCCAACGTTAACGTTAACTTAAGCTAACTTTACGTGGTCAATACGGGATCCTGCCGTTTTGCCAAAATTATTTTGGTAAAATTTCATTACCCAAACATTTTTTTTTTGCCAGTGCAATCTTTGGCATAACTAATATAATACGCTAATTTTCATTAAGCAGAGTTTAACTTCGGATACAGACATTTAGGCATTTGGTCTTTTGGCAAATGCTTTATTAAGGCATTTAGGCGAATTTGTTTTGTTTAAAAGTTACTAATAAACGTTGAGTAGCGGTGGTATAGCTATACAATGTTTTGTCCTTATCTGTCAAATTCAAATGTCACAATGACAGATAAGGACAAAACATTGTATAGCTATACCACCGTTACTCAACGTTTATTAGTAAGGGGGTAAGTAATAATTTTGAACAACAGTAAGAATTTACCCCCTGTAGCAGGGGGTAAATTCTTATTTTACCCCTGTTAGGTTAGGTTAGGTTAGAACTTTGACACCCAATAAAAACGAACTGCTACAAGAACAGTAGGTTAGGTTAGGTCAGAAATAACTGGTAGTTTGACTAAATGAAATTGTTAAATAAATAAATACGTCAAAATTGACGCCATGTTATTACTATGACACATTCTTTTGTTTCCGCACCGTCTGCGAATTTTGCGCACCGGTGTGGGTGGAGAGCATGCGTCAAAAACGGTGCTAATACGACGCGTCACTGCGATTTCGTACCGTCACCGTTTTTTAAGCATTGGTGTGGTCGCTGCTTTATTCTACTTGGTTATAACTCGGAAGCCATTACTGTCAAGTAAACAAGAGTTATCAAAACGTTGACAATACGATAACAAGTTAAAGACGATATGGTTTTAGCGTCTAGAATACTGGCCCAGGTCACATACGGAATGGAACAAAGCAGCTTTTCTGGATGAAATTTGGCACAGAGATAGATTATAGCCAGGAATAGCACATTGGCTACTTTCTAGCCCGGGAGATTGGAGTTCCAGAGGGAATACCGGCAACAGAACTACATAACATACATAAACTCACGCCTTCGTTCCCAGAGTGGGGCAGAGCTACAGAATTACCAACAACTCTAAAAACTTGTTGACAAATTCTGTGAAAATTTCAACTGTCTAGCTATCACGATTCATGAGATGAAGCCTAGTGACAGACAGACAAACAAAAAGTCTTAGTAATACGGCCCCGTTGTTACCCTTTGGGTAAGGAACCATAAAAAACTATAGGCTGCATCTATATCATCTGCTTTTATACAATAGAAGAACAGAACTTAAAAAAATATGATGTTTTGAAGAAAGTTTAAGTAGTAAGTGTTCTGAATTTAAATGCAACAGCAACTCATTTTGAGATGCTGCACTCTTTCGTAAAAGCAACGAATGTGTCAAATGTAAATGGTGTGGGGATAAGACAGCCGGTGAAATGACTAGCATAGAGGCATTCCATCTTAGTCCTCAGGGTTGGCAACGCATTTGCAGTCGTAGGATTGCTCTGCAGTCTTGTGAATGCGAATGTCTATGGGTCACAGTTTCCACTTACCATCAGGTGGCCTGTGTGCTCGTTTGTCATCTCTATGCCATAAAAAAAAATATATATATATATACTACAAATTGGCTCTAGAATCGATGGTTAAAATTTGTCGGGTTACTCGTTCCCACGGTGTATATCATGTGTCAAATGTGGATAAAATATCCGTCACTCGCTTAGGTACTTATTTACGTGTCAGAAGGAGACGGATGCCTTATCCAAACTTTGTCACGCGATAAACTAGCCATATTAGGCTCCCTGGTGGCTTTTGGTCTGATATAACCACTTCATTATAGTATCTCCTATCCCCTATAACTTATAAAGTAACAGTCTATCTGTGACCATTCCATTTACGGCTGTATATATTACGTTTTATAAATAACAGTTCGTAACGCCGGCAGTAAGTAAATCTGTCAATACAGAACATTCATCATAGTAGGTAAGTGGCGGTATTAATAGAATGCACGGCCAAGTGTTAGTTTGTTCGTTATGGCTATTTTGGTTAGTGACATGGTTTTGCAACTACTAGGCGTACTTTTTCGAGTCAAATCGGTGAAATACTGGAAAAGGGCCGAATCTTAAGTACGCGAGACCGACGTGCGTGCATGACTCTATGTATGAATGTGGAAGAAGCGAAAGAAATTTGTCAAGATCGTAGCAAGTGGAAAGAAGTGGTCTCTGCCTACCCCTCTGGGAAACAGGCTTGATTTAATGTATGTATGTATGTATGTAAAGTCACTGTCAATAGAATATACAAAAGATGTAAGTAAACAAAACCAAACAAATAAATTCACCATGATTACTCGATGATCACGTACTTGCTTTTAAAGATCAAGTGAGGTCTTTGCAATGATTTATACACTAGATCATTATTTTCATATTGAGTTCACCACCACCACACTTTACGTCCTAGACCTCTATTTCATGTGCGCTTTGCCCGCACAAATGACTCCCGACATACCCTTTTCAGACGAGTTCCTAAATATTATAATAAGCATCTATTTAACATTGATCCTTTCCATGTTTCTCTTACTAGCCTTAAAAGGTTATTAAAATGTAAATTGTTTTAGTATCCAATATAACTATATTTTGTTTACCAGTACCTATCTTATATTGTCATCTTCAGTGTTTCTTCACTTCATTCGTATTGTTAGTTTAATCAAGCGCATTTTTTAATTATTATGTGTATTCACTAATGAACCTCCAGGTCTTTTCGTACTTATATTATATTGTTTAGTTCAAAGTACTTCTATATTGCATTCAAATATGACTGTATGTGTTCTAAATAAATAAAAAAAGATGAAACAACTATTCACTTACGATACTTTGAATAAAAACCACGCTTGGTGAATATTTGAGGTTATGTGTCAAACAGTACGAATTTGTTTACATCGTTCACAAGTTATATTGACGCCGACTTTACTTGCGGGTACCGTCTCTGTGGTTGCCGGGTTAGAATAGTGCCACTCCATGTCTTCCCTTGGATGTCGTAACAGCTTCGTTATCTACATGCAAATCAGTTTCTGTCAAAAAAATCATTTTTGCGACAAGCTTTCGTTGCTGACTGTTTTATTTTTTGCACACTCATCATCTAATTGTCAAGACGATTCTAACAAACCCCAACACGACGGGTTTATCATGTGTAATTTAGGAGTTCCTATGGCCCTGAGTCTCCATCATCAGACCAGCTCGATGGTACTATACTTATTATTGTACTGTCATCAGAACTAAAAAGGCGTATGCAAATTTTCAGCTTCATCGGAAACCGGGAAGTGGGTCAAAGTTAACTTGCAAGATTTGACCCTTACATACATACATACATAACATACATACAGTGCAAGTTAAATTTTAATAAAAACTTGTGAAAATAAATTTAGTTCATACGATTATTCCAAAAACATTTACTAAAGCTAAACCAAAGTTTATTTATATTTAATATTTTAACCCGTCCGCTGACAGGAACTGTCTTTAAGTATTAATTATAATACGTCAGTGCGTCTGTCTGTCACTCGTTATCTCATGAACTTAATATATCTCTTAGCGGGGCGGTTAAAACGTCGCTAACCGGTTTCAGGAGTTGCCGGGCCGATGTTGATTTAATCTTCATACTTAAAGTGACAAGGTTACTGTAGTGAATTGTTTGCGCATTTTAATATCTTTACCAGTATGAGATTTAAGTAAGTTGTTTTTACTTTATTAATGCACATTTTTGTCAATAGATTTAATAGAGAAAGTAGGTCCTATTTATCACGTTTTTAGGGTACCGTACCAACGGGGTGCCAACGTGGCCTATTACCTTCGCTGTCCGTCGGTCCTTCCGTCTGTCTGAATCGGTGAAAAATTCTATAACAAAAAAAAGTGGGCCAACATAACGGTACGGAACCCTTCGTGTTCGAGTTCGACTCGTACTTAGCCGGTTTTTTATGTGAAATTCATACATCTCATACATCTCCGCTATATAATACGATACTTGCTAGTTAACAAACTTTAATAACAATTACCCTTTAAGTAGTCAGCTTAACGGGAAGAGGTGGCCACTTTTTTCCGTTAAGTTGATAACTCGAAGGCGAATTGTTGTTAAACTATATGATATACCCTATAAGTTGTTTTATCATTTGAAATACAAAAACTTACCGACCAATTTGAAGAAAATACTTTAGTTTATTAGAAAACACAATAATTATAGTAAGGAGGGCGCCACTATACATCCGGCGGAAGACAACATATTCAAGGGTGGGTAGATTTGTTTGAAGAATATTGTCATTACTTTTTTCAGCGGCCAAGTATGATTTTTACATACTTAGTTATTTGGAGGACCTCGAAATACACATAGATATATATAATTTATGGCGTTTAATAATATCGGAGCCGAGATATATAAGATTTAAGTGTTCAGGTTTTGGTACTAAAAGTACGCCCAGGTAATATTTAATATTAAGTATCTCGACTCCGATGCACTTAAGAGTATTACAGTATACAAAAAAAAAAATTATTTTGAATTACTCTATCATAATTAATAATAATATAATTTATTTTTATTCATTTATTTTATTTTTTATCTTAAATACCCGAAACTGACGTGCGTGCATGACTCGATGTATGAATGTGGAAGAAGCGCAAGAAATTTGTTAAGGTCGTAGCAAGTGGAAAGAAGTGGTCTCTGCCTACCCATCTGGGAAACAGGCGTGATTTAATGTATGTATGTATGTATGTATGTATCTGTAATTTACCACTTTTACTGATGGCCGCTCACCTTGAAAATGTATGACTTTTACAAATGACAACACTTTTACCCAAACCCCTTTACAATTTTACCAAGAATTTCTTAACGCTGGCGAAATAACTCTTAATTCTCCCGCCCATTTAACCCCAAAAACGCCGTCTCGCGGCATTAGACCCGAGCATTTCACGGTTAAATATTATGAAATATGGCCACCGCCTAATTGGTGTCCAATTAGGAGTGTCACAAGAGATGCACGGCTTGACGTTACGCGTATTTATAGATCCTATTGGTTAATATATGAATAGCTTGGCATGCGCTGCAATGCGGTTTCTCAAAACCCTTCTTTGTATGAACGAACTAATAAAAGATAAAAAGATAAAAGATGTTTATTCAGTAAGTAGGCCGCACGGGCACTTTTACACGTCATAAATCTACCAGCGCTTCGCAAGAGACCTCTGCTGAGAAGAAACGCCGCAAGAAACTCAACACTTAGTCGTTTTTTAAATATACAATTATAAAACTTAACCTAGCATTATATAAAACAATGAATCTAACATAGATAAGAAATAAATGTATTCACGCGTAGTTGAGCAGGAAAATCTGTCAAAACTCTGAATTTTCTCCAGAACTAATTAGTAGTAAGTAAATAGAAAAATAATTATGAAAATTATACTTAATTATGATGGTGTAATACAACTACATAAGAAGTTTCGATACATTCTCCTACAGAAACCGTAATAATAATAATAATACTTTAACCTGGTAGGTACATTTCAGATGTCAAATAGTAGGTAATTGTAAAGTTCCACATGATAACTTTATAGGCATGCAAATATTCTTGTTAAGTCTAGTTAAAATATTACAGATATATGATACTAGCTAACCTCTAAAGTCTAAAAATTCACGCACGGTGTAGAAAGTTTTTTCCAGTAACCATTTCCGTAATGTTGTCTTGAAGGGGTTTAACAATTTTAGAATGTCGTATGGTATTTTATTATAAACGATAATAGTCATTATGTAACAATTGTTTTTTAACAAGGAGGATGAATAGATAGATAACAACTCGTGAAATAATTCTGCCGTAGCACCAAAAATTCTAAGAGGCTACAACACTAAACCTAGTTTGATAAGACTACCAGATGATATAGGACCGGGTGGTAGGACCTTGTGCAGGGTCCGTCCGGGTCGCTACCACCATCTTATCCATTAACCTACCGCCAAACAGCAGTGTTCGCACTGTTGTGTTCCGGTTTGGGGATAAGACACCCGGTGAAATGACTAGCATAGAGGCATTCCATAGTCCTCAGGGTTGGCGACGCATTTGCAGTCTTAGGATTGCATTGCAGTCTTGTGAATGCGAATGTCTATGGGTCACAGTTTCCACTTACCATCAGGTGGCCTGTGTGCTCGTTTGTCTTCTCTATGACATAAAAATATATATAATAGTCACGTCATTAATGGGGGAACACGAAATGGCGATGCTGCATTGCAAAAAACCTGCGTACTTAGTGATTCTCTCAACAACGACGATCGGACGGACGTACGAGTGAATGCGGCGAGTTTAAGTAGTCCCGTCAGTGCGAATGAAAAATAGCAGCATGCGGTTTCTGCCGATTGATCGAACGTATAACGCTGCTTAATTGAAAATGCACGCGCTAAAATGTGTTTTGTTCGCTCTGACGGTACTACTTAAACTCGCCACTGCGAGTCCGGCCGTCCATTGTTTTTGAGAGCAGCCGTGATTTTTCTTATATAGAAATTGATGATCTCTCAGATGAGCTTTGGTTTCTTGAGGAGATCGATCATACTAGATACTTAAGTACGATGCGTCGCTTATCATGGTGCTGCCACAGATTAGACCAATCAGGGGGCTTGCAGCACTGCATTGTCGTATCGTCCTACCCCTCCCCTGTTCCGAAGAATCAACGAAACTTGGGAGTCTTATCATACTAGACATCGGAGTTATAAAAATAAAAAATGCTCTGCCAGGTTTGCATTGCAGGATTGACATTTCGTGATCAATGACGAGACTAATTATATATATAAATATCAACTCTTATCGAACTAGGTAGTAGGAGAAGAAGGAGGGTGTAACTACATAGCCATAGCAAAACCATTTTAAACTTAATACGGTTACTAATAGAGTATAGACTCTACTACTGCATAAATTGCAGTAGGCCGTATTCTTTAGTAGTACGGCACTATTGCGATCCTGCTTTCAGAGCTGATTATAGTAAGAGGCGACTAAGGGAATAAAGGCGTGTGTACTGTTAGGCGATGGGCTTGCAACCTGTCACTAATACACTGGTAAACATCTTCGCCTGATTGTGCAAAATGTGGTTACAGAATTATTAACAAGTTTTTAGAGTTGTTGGTAATCTGTAGCTCTGCCTACCCCACTCTGGGAATAAAGCCATGAAGGTATGTATGTATGTACTAACACAACATATGCCTATAGGAACATTATTTAATAGTTAAAAAATATCGCCCTATGCAGAGTCCATTCGGATCCCTACTTTAATAGAAAACAAGATGCATATAGAACTAACGTAAACGAGTTTCGATAACCGTCAAAATGTATCGAATTGACATAAGTCGACGTGACCTTCCGACAGCTTACCTTAATCATTAGACATTTTCGATAATGATATTCTCGCAATACGAGGGTTCTCGTACATCTTGTTTAAGACATCCTTTAACCTAACGCTAAGCAGCAGTGTTCACATTGTTGTGTCCCAGTGTAGGAATAAGACTACCGATGAAATGACTGAAGGGTTTCTACCTTAGTCCTCAGGTTTGGCAGTGAATGTGTAGTCTTAAGATTGCAGTCTTCAGATTGTAGTCTTGAGAACTTAGTTTTTGAATAGGTTGTTTATTTTTGTTTTTATTATTATAATTTAAAAAAACCGTGTGTTTGCCGGGTTGGAACAGTGCCACTCCATGTCCTCCCGTGGAAGCCGTAAGAGACGACTAAGGGTATAAAGGCTTGTAGTAGTCTTAAGATTGCTGTCCTGAGCTTGTAGTCTTGAGAGCTTAGTTTGAGACTATGGTATTTATTTATTATTTTATTTTATTCACAAATCAAATTTCCATGACAGTACATTGTCTCTGCCAGATCTGAACCCCACACCGCTATACTTAGATCAAAGACCGTGTCGTTAGCGTCGTTAAGACGCGGGTTCGATTCCCCGAACCACACTTAAATCATGGCTGACTTAACGCCTGATTTACTGCTTTGTATGATTTATTCCAGTTGACATGAGAGGTATTTAGTGATGGTAGTAATTTCGAGTTCGCGAAACCTACCGCATTTAATAACTGAACACAAAGTTTAGGCGTTAAAGACGTTGTTGATAACGGTTTTATAGGTCAGTAAAGTGTACGGATTAACCCTACCCCTTGTAAAAAGTTTGGTATCCACTGTTTTTAGGGTTCCGTACTCAACAAGGAGCTCTTATAGTTTCGTCATGTCCGTCTGTCCGCAGTTTAACTCAAAGACTCTGCAACAACTGCATAAGTGATCATTTCTGTACCTTGTCGCTTTCAATCGTTTAACAATTTTGTGTAACATTTCAAACACGACGTTAAAGTGACAAGATTCATAAATGTTCGCTTATTTATGGTGTTGACTGTACTACAAAGCTGTAATTTGGCAAACCGACAAAGTAGTGACTTTAAAACGATGAAAAAAATTTTTTTGGGTTGTTTGACACGTCATGTAAAGCAAAGGTTTTTTTTACATTATATCATCTTATGAGGATATAATGTAAAAAAAAAAATGATCTGTACAGACGTTATCATTTTTTAAGTACATTTGGGGGTTGTTTAGTAATTATTGAAAAAAAGAAAGAAAATAAATTTATTCAGAGAGAACGCACACAGAGCGAAAGTAACAATGTTTTACAGCACAATTATATTACAGTTTGTCGAAAACTTGGAAGTTGAAAAAAGTGATTGTAATAGTGTATTATAACATACTATTTCAAGCTGTTTTTGCCTAACCCGTAATATACACCTAGGAGGGCTTCAAGCCGAAAACGAAAGTCAAACAAAGGTTAAATATACTTTTGTCGAGATATCCAAAATAGATAAATATTTCAAAAACTTAATAATGCAGAACGGCTTTAAAACCCTATTCCTCGAAATGGTTTTCGGATTGGATAATTTGTAAAAATATGAACAATCCCAATTATTTCAGATACTAATAATAAGGTTCTGGCAAAATAATTTTTGAGTCAGCTGTTGCCGACTAAACTTTTTTTCTACAGTCATAATCTACTTCAAGACAAGCCCAATCTAACGAAACCCAATTCGACGGGTCTAGGTTATGTACTATGAGACGGTGGCCACCGTGGCTCTAGACAAGAACGTTAGTTATAAAAATGTCGAATGATTTTACCTGCCAGACGGACGCGTCAAGCGGTCATATCGACCTTTATGCACCGTGTCAGGACTGCATAGAAGAAAGAAGAAAAATATTGATTTGCTTTTATTTTCCTTAATCCTTCTTGTGGCAAAGGAGAAGGTACACGAGCACACAGGCCACCTGAAGGTAAAAGGAACCTCAGACCATGGACATTTGCATTTTCAAGACTGCATTCCTAACTAATCTCAACTCTAATGCTCATCCTGAGATGCGTCAAAAATGACAGTGTTCCATGGTTTGACGTTTACTTTGACGTATCTTGTGACGGGCCTCTCAGCCATAATGAGTTTATTAATACGGCCCTAAGACTCCACATGCATTGTCAACCCTGAGGACTAACATGGAATGCCTCTATGCTAGTAATTTCACCGGCTGTCTTATCCCCAAACCGGAACACAACAATGCGATTGCTGCTTGGCGGTAGGTTAATGGATAAGATGGTGGTAGCGAGGTCCTACCACCACTGAATCCTCAGTATGATCACGTGGCGTACTGATTTAGGTCAGCTGACCAGGGGTGTTATTCTCTCAAAAACAACGGACGGTCGGAGGAACGAGCGAAATCGTCAGCGGCGAATAGTCCTTATACTAGCGATCCGCCCTCGCTTCGCTTCGGTTCATGCGAGTTTTCTGTAACACCCGTACACAAAACAGAGTTCATTATACACAAAAACCTTCCTCTTGAATCATTCTATATAATAAAAGAAACTGCATCAAAATCCGATGCGTAGTTTTATAAATCTAAGTATACATAGGAACAGACAGACAGCGGAAGCGACTTTGTTTTATACTACGTAGTGATGTGTAGGTCAACGGTTTTCTATAGCCAGCGGGCCGAGTATGGTTGCGGTTATCGCATGACAAAATGTGGATAAAGCATCCGTCACTCTCGTACATATACGTGTCAAGATTTGACAGATGTTTCATCCACATTCTGTTACGCTATAAACGCATCTTACGGTCCGTCCGGATCGCTACCACCATCTTATCCATTAACCTACCGCCAAGCAGCAGTGTTCGCATTGTTGTGTTCCGGTTTGGCGATAAGACAGCCGGTGAAATGACTAGCATAGAGGCATTCCATCTTAGTCCTCAGGGTTGGCAACGCATTTGCAGTCTTAGGATTGCATTGCAGTCTTGTGAATGCGAATGTCTATGGGTCACAGTTTCCACTTACCATCAGGTGGCCTGTGTGCTCGTTTGTCTTCCCTATGCCATAATAAAAAAAAAACCATATTAGGCCTCCAGGTCGAATTTGAGTCCTTTTTTGACTATCCAAATTTTCATGATTTACGTACAAAAACCATTTTTTTTTAAACAACAGCGCCTATATTACTCATAATGTTTTCTAATAAGTAAACTAAAGTATTGTCTTGAAATCAAAGGATGTGGATCGTTCAGTTTTAATTTACACATCGTTGCTACTTTGAAAAAAACTCGTATCTGACATTTTGAGATGTACCTATGAGTTTGAACTTAATTCTTTTCAGTTTTAAGTTTAAATTCGTACGTCACGATATGTCAGAAACGAGTTTTTTCAAAGTCATGGTGAAACTGCAAAAACTCGTAAGTAACATTTTTAATCAGGAGCAAAATACACATTTTTTTCTAAGAAGTCAATGTTTATTTTGCTCTATCACCGACGATATCTCTAATTATTAAATAATCATCAAAATGGCGATCCCTTCTTTCAGAGTTGATATCTTACAACCGATTTTCATGAAATTTAGTTAATAACTATCCCTATTAAACTAGATATCTTTGATCAAGCCAGCTTATTCTCGTAAGACCCACTGTGCAATAGGATGTATATAATCACAGCAATTAAATTTGAACTATATCGATACCTTTAGACTCAAAGGGCGTAAATGCCAAAATGCCACTTTTCAGGGGAAGCAAAAAACCAAAAAAATAATAAAAAAAATTACAAAACTTTTTTGTTTTTAGAGTTATAAAGATCATTTTGGGCCCTAATTCTTAGATTTTGGAGATAAATAACATGGTAATATAATATTTAGGAAAAAATAATAAATAAAGAAAATAAGAATCCTATACGCCCCAAAATATGAAACAAAAAGTCATTTACAACCCTTAAATCCGCAGTATCTGTGAAATGGTTAGGGTGTAAATATTACTGAAAGCTACTTTTATGTCAAAAAGGGGTGTATACGACAGTCATTGGAGAAGTAATAAGCTAATAATTCGGTATGAATATCATTTTTTAATTTATATTTTTGCATAAACGTCATAATCCTGGTCATTATTGATGAATAGCCAAAATAAAACTAAAAAATTATTACTGTACTTAATACAATACAATACAATACAAAACACTTTATTGTTATTTTTACAACTCTTTGGGAATTTAATTCGTGTGTAAAAAAGTATTTATTACAATACAATCGTATCTACAATTCAAATTTAAAAACTAAACTTATTTTAATTAAAATAAAACTAAGCTACTGAAAAACAAAAACATTACAGAGAAACAGCACAATTAAAAACAACACAGGTAAACAACAGGCGGTCTTATCGCTGGTCTTACGTACTTATGTTCGTAAAAACTTCTACTCGGTTTATGCAAATACAAAACATGTCATAGGAAAAACATGACTATAATTTATTGTGTATTTTTCTAGAGCTAGAACCTAGAGAAGGACTCTAACTAATATTTTCACTATAGGTATAGTTAAAGGAACAAATCATAATAAAATATAATTAATCATTAGATAACCTTTATTATCATTTGGTATGACAAATTACCAACTAGAAACGTTAACAATAAGAAAAAAAAAACAATAAGAGTATTTATTTTTTAAGAATGTCAATTTAAAGTATTTACGCCCTAATCTTCATTCACTTCTTCATTCTTTTCGTCATCGCTATGAGGAAAAAATTCACAAACAGTATCTTTAAAAGGAATTCGACGATGCTCATCGTGATAAGTCTTCGGAATAGTCCCATTTTCACAAAGTCTCATGAGGTCTTTATATTTAGCCATCGATATAGGCAATCTGACATAGTAGGCAGACTTTATTATAGAGCCTGGAACATCTTGTTTGGAATCATCAACAGTATCCTGTGTATTGTCTGTACTTGCCTTTGATTTCCCTTTTCCTTTACCCTTGCCCTTAAACTTACCTTTGCCTTTTTCTGGTCCTTTCCCTTTTCCTTTAACATGCTTTGTTTTTAGATCACCTTCATGCAATATAACTCTGATTTCCTCTGCTTCCTCAATCATAGAATATTTTAGTCTCATTTCATCTGGATACTTTTTCTTAAACGTTGCTGTTCTCATCTGTTGAATACGCACCTTTTTCTTCTCGTCTATCTTCCGTCGCAGTTCAATTACCCGTCGCTCATGCGCTGTTTTACTCGCACAAATCGGCGGTATTCGCGGACGTAAGAGAGACAACTATATAATACTAGCTCAAATTGTTATGAATTGAGATCACACGCCAGAATGAGAGTCGTATTTCATTTGACAAACACAACTCTCGCTCATAAGACCCTAACTTGATCAAATTTTGTATAAAAAAATGTCGGTCGTAAAACGTTAAAAGATAACTATGGCAACATAATTATCAGAGTATAGGGCACACTTGGTTTTTAGACACAAGCAATGTTGGGTCGTATGAGTCAACTTCAATTTTATAACAAAACATTAGGGGCGTATGCACAATTTTTGGTCTAGGAGCGATGATACGACCTAAATTTATCGACATTAATGTTTGGTCGTATGAGTCAACTTAATTTTTATACAAGAATAATAAGGGCGTATGCTCAATTTTTAGTTGACGACTGACTATACGACCTTTGAGTTCTTTTATCCATTGCGTATAATACGTAAATAATTAATAAAATGAAAAATCATACCAATTACGACCTGATTCTTAGTAAAATCTTGTAAAAATATTGGGTCGTATTTGCCTTAATTTTGTGAATTTCTCAATTTTAACTACATACATCGATAGAGAAAAAAAAACTGAACAAAACAGCATCAAAAAGTGATTTTACCCAAAATGGCTTTTACGCCCTTTGAGTCTAAAGGTATCGATATATGGTTAAAGAATCTTTATTCTCATAAGAATTTACATAAATTCACTTACATTTGCGCGTTTGCGGGTGGTAGGACCTTGTGCAGGGTCCGTCCGGATCGCTACCACCATCTTATCCATTAACCTACCGCCAAACAGCAGTGTTCGCATTGTTGTGTTCCGGTTTGGGGATAAGACAGCCGGTGAAATGACTAGCATAGAGGCATTCCATCTTAGTCCTCAGGGTTGGCAACGCATTTGCAGTCTTAGGATTGCATTGCAGTCTTGTGAATGCGAATGTCTATGGGTCACAGTTTCCACTTACCATCAGGTGGCCTGTGTGCTGGTTTGTCTTCTCTATGCTATAAAAAAAAAAAAAAAAAACATGAGATCACAATATACATTTTTTAGAGTTACAATTAAACGTGCGTGCTTACATTCTATAAGATGAATAACAACCCACTTAAATTAACCATGTGGGTACTTTCATGTTTCATTCAATACGGTAGGTTGCTATGCATCGATATTATACCAAGGACAGAACGCTTCACGATTTTGCGTGTCATCCTTGCGCAGGGGCCATGCTAATCTTCTCTGTATCGTTCCAATTTTAGTATATTATGTACTGCCGAAGCAAGTACTATATTGCAATGGAGATAAAGTATATTATCCTATCTTCATAAACTGATAATGGCATGGTCGAACAAACGAAATTGAACTTTATGGCCTTGTGATCCTTACCATAGTATTTTGGGCCTTACGTGGTTGAGAGTCCAGGTTCCTGTGTTTTTTTGGTTATAAAGAAAATAAAACAAAATATTGAATTAGAAAACCATAGATATAATTTATTTTTTACAATTAAAACTAAAACAGTCAAGCCCGAACATCGAATAATTGATTTATTTATAATTAAATATTTACAAAACGAAAATGGAAGAGAAATATGACTAAGTTTTTTACAACTAAATAATATACAAACAGTGTCACAAGT
Source organism: Acleris laterana (assembly GCA_963966035.1). Taxonomy (NCBI): domain Eukaryota; kingdom Metazoa; phylum Arthropoda; class Insecta; order Lepidoptera; family Tortricidae; genus Acleris; species Acleris laterana. The sequence goes on along the minus strand of OZ014465.1, from coordinate 7,950,371 downwards.
CTAATTTCCAATTTAAAAAATCTTCGAAAACCGATTAAGTATTTAAATGAACATCTTAAAACAACGTAAGAAACTTCAGCTGTTGAGTCACATTAGGAGTAAGGGACATTTATTATTTAATTCATTTTTCTCGTTATGGTATTTTAAAACTCAACAGTGAATGTTGGAGAAGTTAAGTAAGTAATTATTCAAAAACAGTAAATTATATTTGCACATAAAACATATGAAACAGGCTAATAAATCAGCATTATTCGTAAACTTACAATTATTAAGGTATATACCAATAGTTAAAATCTATTTCTAATTGTTTTTTTTTATGTGACGCATTTAATTTGTCTTTTTTATGAAACACTCCTAATACTATTTGGTTATCATATCGCATCTTTTAGGGCTACTTGCAGCAAAAAGATTAATCTAGATTTTGGCTAAAGCTCAGATTCATATTCTAATCCAATATGAATATGGACCGTAATCCTAAGATCGGAAAGTTCAAAATGTATGCAACTGTCATTCTAAAATGTAGTTTAAAGATTATCACTAGGTTTGTCATTTGCGTGCAACTTGCCCTTACAGTTTTCAATTGCCTAAAATCTAAAGAATCAATTTCAGAGTATCTAAACGTGGTTTTTGATAAAAACATGGCGTCAATTAAGTGATGTATAGAAAGTATTGCGTATTTAAACTATATCTACTATTCACTATAATAACTTACTCTTAAAGTTTCGCATTAAAGACAAAAATGACGTAAGTCACATTGCGAGTTACGACATTTTTGCTTTTCCCGTTACTTCGTTTTGATATAATAATTTAAGACACAAGTGCTACGTGTATGTACATAGTTGAAATGAGACGACCAATAAATAATTATGAAATGACACTTTTAATAGCACTCATTGTTTCAATCGAATAACTGATTAACGATATGAATAGTTTGCAAAATACGCAACATTGAATCCTTCGTGAATCGTGATTTACCTACTTACGTCGATAATAAATAATTGATAATACAAACCAATTCCCAAAGTACTTTTATGACACTTACGTTCTTCATGCATACTTTTTTAAATATATAAATTGAAAAGAGCCTCATATACTAGTTAAAGTAAAATGTTAAATATTTACAAAAATCGTTTAATAAACTTCGGTATTTACCTGTTTCAAGGTAAATTACACATAAAACCGTCAAATAACAATAAAAACATTTTATCATTTAAAATTAAAAAGATGACAGAACTTAAATCATGAACAGGCCGAATTGCAAACTGTTTACCTTTACAAAATTCAATCTTTTGTCTTTTTTAAGTATTCCAAGTTTTCCAAGTTCCGAAATCATCCAATAAAAACACTGTGCATCATGGTGGTTACATTGTTTTGCCTCCCAAAAAATACTGCTCTTTACGTTACACTAATTTCCTCTTCCTCATCACTCTCAGTCGCAGTGGTATGGTTGTAAAGCCCTTGGGCCATCAGCTGTAAAGCCAAGGGGTTTCGTTGGCCAGTGGACTTCTTGATCTTGGCTCGTTTATTCTGGAACCAGATTTTGATCTGGGCTTCAGCCAAGCCGAGCTCCGCGGCTAAAGCTTGCCGCCGACGCTCGGTGAGGTAGCGATTCTCGGCAAACTCGTGCTGTAGACAAGAAGATACCATTAACAACTGTTTATAGACTGTTTTGTTATGACACTGATTTTTTTAATTCAGGTTTGTTATTCAAGCTCCTTTTATTTTAAAAAAAAGGATTAAAGGCCAGCAAATATTTCGATTATATCTTTTAATCTTTTAATGATGTATGATTGAATAGTTAAGAATGAGCTTTAGGATTCTACCAGACGCACCGGCCGCACGGGCACTTTTACACGTCAAAAATCTACCATTAATTTTATGTCTGAAACTTTGAACTAAACTTTATTTCTAAGCCAAAAATTACTGTCACCCCAGTCACAGAGTAAAAATACCTATTTTATTTAAAAAAAAACACCACATGTATTAACAAAATGACCATGCAGATAGGTATTTCTCTAGTTCCTGACTCATGATTGTTTTCTAAGTTTTTCTCTATCCTCGTGCTTACCGGGGTACTTTTTAGGGTTCCGTACCTAAAGGGTAAAAACAGGACCCTATTACTAAGACTCCACTGTCCGTCCGTCTGTCTGTCACCAGACTGTATTTCATGAACTGTGATAGATAGACGGTTGAAATTTTTACAAATGATGTTGCCACTATAACAAGAAATACTAAAAATGGAATAAAATAAATATTAAAGTGGTGCTACCATACAACAACAACGGCAACTGGCAGTGTATAATGTTCTATAGATAATGGTACAGAACCCTTCGTGCGCCAGTCTGACTGGCTTTTCGCCGGTTTTTATGGAATTAAATATATTTTAAAACTTTAAGATGACATTGCTTGGGGCTTAGTTTGTCATGTTCCTTACGTCCTTTGCAAAGAACGTATGTACACACGACGCTATATAAGTATGTTTATCGTTATCCAGTACCCATAGTGCAAGATTAGAGCTTAGTTTGGGACTACGTAGTGTAAAATTGTTTCCGGATATTTATTAAACTGCCCTTACCTTTAGTCTAGCTAGCTGCGCCGCGCTGAACGCTGTCCTCGGTCTCTTTTCTTCAGGAGTATCTCTTTTCTTCATCCTCCGGCTTCTTGGTCCTGTTGACAGTAAAAAAAACATCACACTAATTGACAGGACACGTGGAGGAGTTATAATGTTTTGATGGTCACAAGTCTAACCTAACCTACCCTAACCTACGTAGCCCATGTTTAAGATTACGTAAAACCAATAAGGTTTCAGCAGAAATTAGCTTTCGATGAAATTAAATTCGATCAAATTAGAGTGATTCAAGGGAATCCCAAAAAATTGTACCAACTTTTATAATTATGGTCCTCTTTAAAAACTATATTATTATTATGCAAAGATACAATTACTAAAAGAAAAATGGGACACTTCGAAACATATTTTGTAACCCTTTCACCAAAACAATAATTACACATGATGCCATAAGGCACTTACATTAATTATTACATCACCCCTATTACACTATTTGGGGATTACAGTTGGGCGATTAAATTTATAAATTTGATTGAGGACGAAAACAGCAATTAGGTGTAATTAAGTTAATTACTTTTAAAAATTGGTTGAATAAAATGACAACGCGCTGGCCTAGTTGGTGTTGGTAGTGACCCTGCCTATGAAGCTAGCGGCCCTGGGTTCAAATCCCGGTATTTGTGTGATGAGCGCAAATATTTGTTCCTGAGTCATTAATGTTTTCTATATATTTAAGTATACATTTCTCTATATAAGCATTATATCGTTGTCTAGTACCCATTGTACAAGCCTAGAGCTTAGTTTGAAACTAGGTCAATTTATTTAAAATAAAAATGAAACTAATTACGAACATAATATTATTTAACAACAACCTATCTAATTAGTACGAATCAAATGACACCCCTCGAGAACCTACCAGCTTATTAAAAGGAAAGTAAAATCCTAATAGAAAAATTTAATCCATTTTTCATTTAATAATCTACCCTACTTTATTTTAATTCTACCACGATCCCTATTCGTTACGCGCCCTACATCAAAACCTAATAAACATTACATGGAATAACGTAACAGATACATCTTTCACACCATTATTGGACGGACCCCACCCACACCAATTAAGAAATAGGGGTTCCCGCCTTCATGGAAAAATGATGTAAGTGACATTGCTGGTAATATAAAAGTCGGATTTGTACTTTTTTTTACAATTAATAAATTATTATGTTTTTTTATTTATACATTTTAAATATTAGTAAGTAATGAAAGAAAATACGTGCTAAAAAAAATTACTTAAAGAGCATTGTAAGATACGTCATTTTTGCTTGAAATGATGTGAGAGTTACAACGTTTCTGTTTTGTGCGGTTTAATTGAGCTTCAGCGTTTATTACGTTACTATGATGGTGGGTCGGTATGTTAGTTATTAAATTATTAAGTAAGTGGAACTGATTCAATGAAAAACAATGTTTTCATTCGAGAGTACGTACAGTCAGGGTAATAAAAGGTTCGTCACTTTTCGACTCTATTGCAACGCTGTTAAGGTCCAAAAGTGACGAACCTTTTTTTACCCTGACTATACAACGATTTTTATTATTACCTATGTAGATAGATGTAATACGAGTCATGACCTATTCAAGTGTTTGAACATTTGAATAAGCACAGTTTTTAAGTAATGCTATGGAAAATATTTATTTAAATTTATTTTAGCTAGAAATGGGTTGGTGATACTTCAAAACCGCGTAACTAACAAATTTATAATAGAGCAAAATAAACCTTATTGTTTTATTTAAAAAGATGCATTTTGCTCCTTATTAAAAATGTTATTTAAGCGGTTTTGCAGTTTCACCGTCAAAATGCTACCTATTTTAACAAGCAATTAACTGTAAATTTCAAAAGAATATATTCGTAGAAAACACCCGCATAGCGGCAAAGCGCTGTAAGTGTGAAACTTAAAGAATCTAGGAATTCCAATTTCCGTGTGAAATATATCAAACGATTTGCATAAAGTTAATGTGTTTTGAACACGAGGTGTTAGAGTCGGAATAATCGGGGCTATGAATAAAGAATTTGAATATTATGACTTATTTTATATCAAAGTATTATGTTTATATATTTTTACACTTCAACTCCTACTAATATTATAAATGTGAAAGTTTGTGTTTGTTTGTCAATCATTGACACTACAACAGCTGGACGGATTTGGATAAAATTTGAAATGCAGACAGCTTACACCCTGGAATAACACACAGGCTTATTTTTATCACGGAAAATTAAAAAGTTCCCGGAATAACGATAGTTGACAAAGTCATGGGCAGAAGCTAGTTTAGAATAAAAATTGTACTAAAATAAATACTTTTTATTTACATACATACATACATACATAATCATTAAATCACGCCTGTTTCCAAGAGGGGTAGGCAGAGACCACTTCTTTCCACTTGCTACGATCTTGGCAAATTTCTTTCGCTTCTTCCACATTCATACATCGAGTCATGCACGCACGTCGGTTTCGGGTACTTAAGATTCGGCCCTTTTACAAGATATAAATTTATTAGTGGTAGGTATAAAATTTTAGTATTAGTTCACCTTAATGATAAACAATAAAAGGTGCGATCGTTGCGTAAAGTGAAACATAGGTAGTTACTTAAAGCCAGCATTACAACAATTTAGAACCAAATTAAAGTTCACTCGAACAATACTCGGGTATTAAACGTAAAGGACACTCAAATTTAAAAAAATACATGTGACAATGTTACACAAATTGACCTAGTCCCAGACTAATTCTAGGCTTATTCTATGGGTACTAGATAACGACACAGTAGGGACATATTTAGGTCTTCTAATGGTGCAAAAGCACCAGATTAATAGGTACTTACGACTATTACAAGTCCTTATCTGTAAAGTTATTTACATTAAAAAATACTAACACAATACATCCATTAGTTAAGATCAAATCTTGCACTCAACTAGATTTCCTAAGGTTAATCTGTTTTAATTGTGCTAACAACACTTTAAATCACTTAACAATCGCCAAATAGATCTAACAGTTTCGCGTGTGACTGTACTCGAAATAAATCTAACTGCATTTAAATTTCAGAAACACTAACCTAACATTTGCATTCCTTGCGTTTTCACTCTTATATCCTTATGTATAAGACGGAATATCGTTTACCCTCAACTGCAGTTACAACCTTTTAGTTTCATACAGTCGACCTATCAGCAAAGGAAAAGCTATAAACACTTCTGTGCCTTCCTGTACTGAATTTATTTTCAATTTTTCAGTAAGGAATGTAAACGAGTTTAAACTGAAACGCTCAAGAGATAAGGTGGACTTTTAATTGGCAGTGATGAATATAGTAAGGCATTATCTTTATCTCACTTACGTTTTAAAGCATTTTGTTTTTAAAAAATGAATTTTAGTGGAAAAGGATGTTATTGTGAGCTATTGAAGTATTTTACTAATTTTCATAATAAATGGAGAATTTCCAGATATCCAGAGAAATTCCAGAACGCGCTAGAGTCGTCATTAGGGTTAGGACTTTTGGTGGCATATCGTGGTTCTAGAATCCATGGAGTCGCTATTTCCTAATTATTATAATACATGACAGTTTGATTTTGGCCTTCAATATGGTTATATTTCAAAATGAACTAAACCCCCCCGCGTGGTTGCCGGGTTAGAATAGTGCCACTCCATGTCTTCCCGTGGATGTCGTAAGAGGCGGCTAAGGGAATAAAGGCGTATAGTACTGTTAGGCGATGGGCTTGCAACCTGTCACTAATACACTGGTAAACATCTTCGCCTAAGTGTGCAAAATGTGGTTACAGAATTATCAAGAAGTTTTTAGAGTTTTTGGTAATTCTGTAGCTCTGCCTACCCCACTCTGGGAATAAAGGCGTGAGTTTATGTATGTATGTATGAACTAAAGAAAATTTTTAGTTCGGTTATTCCATACCTACTAATAATATACTTGTTTGTGACGCTTTCATTGGTTTAGTGGTTTAAGGAACAAATTAATTTTGAAATATTAAAATACTAAAGGTAAAAATCAAATTGGTGTCTATTATAATAAATAAGAAATAGTGACTTCATGGATTATAGAACCACGATTTGCCACCAAGACTCCTAACTCTAGTCATCATAGACTATACATATTATACTTAGTAATAAATTAAGGGTGCATCATATTAGTCGGATTTTATTTGAAGCTGTCTTGCTTTCGTATAATATTTATTTCGCATAAGAAAGTAAATTATGTTTTACTACTAAGACGTAAAGCACAATTTATTTGTTTTATTTTTAAAAACGACATCAATCCAAACACTTGCGCACAAATAAAACAGCGGTTAACATTTTCTAAATTGACGCCATTTTTTTTCAAATAAAGAACGTTCTCCCGCCAACGTTCCCAGCTTAATGAAATTTGAATTTTATCGCTTTAAGAATAGAACCGGAAATGTTCTAAACACAAATCTTTTCGGCCGTTTGAAAAATGTTCACTGAATTGCTTTGGAACGTGGACCGAGTTAAACCCTTTTGGGTCAAGTTAAGGTTGCATTTGCTGTGGCCGTTTGAAATCGTTCCAAGCAGTTTATCACCCGATAAAATGGCGTCTAACTTTTTTTATTCGTGTTTTTAATTAAACAAAACGTTTGCCAGAGAATTTTCCGTAACGAGGTGTAATGTTTTTGGTATTCGGGTGAAAAATACAGCTCGAGTGTTTTGTTTCTTGAAAAAAATGGAGGCGTTTTGCCGATTATTTTCCTTTTAGATTTTGAAATTATACGTTATGTTGGTAGACGTGATTGAGTATAGTTTATGAAATTATTTTTTAGTAAAATAATCAATTCAAATACAACATTGGCAAATCAAAACAGAATTTGATGTAGTACAGGAACTACAATATTCTCAAGCGGCAACCACTAAATTTCAAGACAAAAATTGGTTATAAATCGGATCATGTTGCCAATTTCACTCCTAACAGCGCAATAGCATATTTGTTATCTGTGCCGTCGCGTCATTAAGGGACACATTCAGCACGATGTCGATGCACGCCCCAGGCGCTGATTTTCAATAGGCCCTTTACTAACTTTTATCAACATTAAGTTGTTAAATGTAATAATTAATTAGATTTCTAACTACTTCTTGACTCCAAGTGGCAATAACGTATTTTTGACACATTTTTTACTAAATTTGCCAGCCAGTGTTGCCAACAAACAAAACAAATCAACGGGGTAAAAAGACATAACTCTGCTAAACGGCACAAGTTGGGCAGTTAACATTCCTCGCCGACCGTAATGGGCATTAGGACTAACCCGGCAATGTTAGCAGCAATTAAAAATATAACAGGCTGTATGTTACTTCCGGCTATTTATACTTTAATTAAAAAACATTTTTTTTTATTAAATTCAAAATTAATCATAATTCGAAACGTCATAATAAAAAATGTGTCAAGATTTTTTTAGTGGCCAAGCTTTTGTTTATTGTTTATTTTAAATATTTGCATTTTTTTTTTTACTTAGTACAGAATTTGAAGGTAACATCTCAATTTTGCCAAGTTTGTACTTTTAAGATTATTTAGTAGGGTTCCGTTCCAATTTGGTAAAATGTCAGTGTCCATAATATCTGTTTCAAATATGCACAAATTTTCATTATCAGTTAGTTTAGCATCTACTTAATCTATTTATTAACCGCCATAAAGTTTTTTTTTTTTAGTTTTATACATTTTCGAAAAGAAACAAAACGTCCTCGGTCTTACAAAGTGTAGCAATCGTAGCCGACTGTACACAAATGGGTCTGATAATTTATTTATCCCGAGATAAATTCATCACCGGCAATTAGCTCGCGGGGCGAACTGGGGTAAGTCGCAAATTAACGTATTGTTGTTTATTTGCAACTTCATTTCTAAACAACAAGGAACTAATCCTCTTGTACCTTTTTCACCAGGAAATAAACGGCATTTGTTTTATTTTTAGTGTAAGAATTTCTAGTAATCTTTATATAGTATAAAACAGAGTCTGTCGCTCTGTATATACGCTTAGATCTTTTAAAAAAAAGTGTTCTTATTTTTACTGTATTAGATTCCTCAGCATTCAACAATCGCTGTTAAAAAAAACCAGCAAAGTATGAGTTGGACTCGCGCACGAATGGTTCCGTACCATACATACATACATACATAGATAAACTCACGCCTTTATTCCCAGAGTGGGGTAGGCATACCTACAGAATTTCCAACAACTATAAAAACTTTTTGATAATTCTGTAACCACATTTTGCACACTTAGGCGAAGATGTTTACCAGTGTACCAGTGTAATGGTTCCGTACCATCTATTTCAATGAACGAAATATTCAGCAAAAAACGTCAAAAACATCACGTTAGTTATAATAAAGCCCCAAATATTTAGTTTTTTTACAGCGGCAACAGAATTACATTATCTGTGGAAATTTCAAGCTATTTCTGTGTAGCTAGTAGCTATCACGCTAGTGACAGACAGACAGATGGATAGTGGAGTCTTATTTTACCGCAATAATGTCACTATATGTTATTCATATAGCTTTTCCGTAATTTAATATCATTGTTGGATGTAACGTGCGTTTAGTAAAGTCCGTAATAACAAAACAACATACAATAACGAGGCGCATAATAAGCAAAGGTTTTTTTCCAACAAAGTTTTTTTTCACTTAACCAAGTCTCAATCCCGTTACACAAGTTACCAATCTCTTTAACAACCTAATATATTTTACTCAAAGGCTGTTTCCCCGGCGCGTTAGAGCCTCAAATTACGTTATATACGCAATAAAAACATTTTTCTTATGGAAACGACTACATAATTGTTGTTTTCACACAACATGATCGCTCGGTTGCGTGTTTTGTTAAAATTAGCCGAAATTAACGACGAAACTAAACGTGATATTGCAAAATCAATAGCAATGGAGATTAAATATGACATTGTGTTTTTTTGCTTAGTTTTACGTGTTTATAAATACAGAAACGTCGTTTTACCACAAACTCTTACCTATTGTCTTAATTAATTAATTGTTATTTAAATCTTTTTAATACTTTACATTTACATTATTTCATGCATTTATTTTGCTAGTTGCAGAAACTAGCTAACCAATATGTAATAGCTAAACAATATTATTATTTAAACATAGATATTAATTTACCTTTAAGACAGCAAAAATAGCATTAAAAGCTTTTTACCCGAAAACGTCCTTACGTTAACGAATCGCGTGTAACATATCTCTTGTAGGTTATCGAACTCTGTGTTTAGGGAAAAACTGCTTCAAAATATTTTTATGACTTTTTTGTACAAAATTAGGTTAACAAGTTGTTATATTTTTATTACAATGTTTAATAAGACATTTAACTAGTTCCTTTTTTAAACGTGTGTTTGATTTTTTTTGCTAAAGATTGTCATAATCGTTATTAAGTAACTCTATACCACAATGTCAGTGACCGAAGTCGCTAGCGAGTTGAATGCTTTGTCCCTCTCAGTTCTTTATTAGAGTGATGGGGACAGAGCGTTCTACTATCTAACTGGAACGATCATTTGACTCATGGTAGTCAGTGAGGTGTACATAGTAAATATAAAATAGTAATTATAGTCCTATTCTCAGACCTAATGTCAAATAACAAACGGCGTAAGGGACTTTTTTTTACTATGTAAAGATTAGCTTCTTCCCGTGACTTCGTCCGCGTAAACTTTTAAATTTTCCTAGATAAATATCTTATGTCCTATTCCAGGACCTACCCTAAATGTGTGCCAAGTTTCATCCCGATTCGTTCAGTGGTTGAAGCGTGATTGAGCGACAAACATCCTAATTTACTCATTTATAATATTAGTAAGTTTAGTACGGAGTATAAACAGCGTCTAGGTAAAACTGTCATAATAAATCCGCAAACTATATAAAGGGGTTTGGATAAAAGTGTTGTCATTTGTAAAAGTCATACATTTTCAAGGTGAGCGGCCTTTAGTAAAAGTGGTAAATTATGATAGAATAATTCAAAATAAACATGTTTTGTTATGTAAAAATACTCTTAAGTGCATCGGAGCCGAGATATTTAATATTCTTACATAGACGTACTTTTAGTACCAAAAACTGAACGCTTAAATCTTAAATATCTCGGCTACAATATTATTAAACGCCATTAATTATATATATCTATGTGTATTACGAAGTCCTCTAAAAAACTGTGTTAAAATCATCAGTGGCCGCTGAAAGAAATGACAGTATTCTTCAAACAAATTTACCCAATGCCCTTTAACTCAAATTATTATGAGCCTTAAAAAACCAACAAAGGTAAACACGTTAACGAACGTCAATTTACAAAAAGATAAATTTTAATATAATTTGAGTTGTGCGGTTTTGCGGTGCGGCGTCTCAGTTGTCATTGAGCGTTTATTTCTCTTTGTTTTACTATACTTAGTTTAATTTTACCGAGGTAATTTGACACATGTCAGAAACTTATTTTTTATGAAGAAGGCAAAGGTGTACGGCCATCTGCCAGGTGATTCTTTTACACTGCTCGGTTTTTAATTCGTCGACGAGTTATCGAGCTCAAGTTGTTAGAGCATTATTAAAATTATAGTGCGTATTTTTTTTAAATTGTCGTAGGTTTCGTTGACGCTGCAATTCAAGGAAAGAGTTTGGTAACTTAACAGCCTTAAAACTACGCCGAGCGTCCAGTGGCGTCCTCTATACTGTATCACTACATAGTTTTACACACAGTGGCTTCCCGCTGTCTGTCTGTCCCTATGTATGCTTAGATCTTTAAAACTACGCAACGGATTTTGATGCGGTTTTTTTTAATAGATAGAGTGACCGAAGTGAGTAAACCGAAGCGAAGCGAAGGCGAGTTGCTAGTTTTCTAATAAACTAAAGATTGTTTTGAAGTCGAAAAGTGGTTTTTGTTGTACAAATTGTTATGGGTTGGGACTGATAATGAACAACACACACAGAAATTACCAACTTATATTTAAGGTTCCTTAAATAATCTAGCCTAATGTAAAGTGATAAGACTAAAATCTAATCTATAACTAAAATGTAACTAAAACTATTGTTGAGCGCCAGGAGGGTTTTGCACTCAGTCTGGAACCCTGCCAATCCTAAGCTGCCACCGGCTAGCTTCCCTTGTGCTTTGTCCTTATAAATATCGTCGGGATGTAAAGGGCGTCTCGTTAAGCTAAAACGTAACATGAACTTGCGTTAACACTGTGCTTTCGATGACCCTTAATCTTACATTTTTGAACCGTAATCTTACAAATCTAAACTTACCCCTTTTTATAACTGACACCACACAAAAGCAATATATCAAACTACACTTGACATATGTAAAATAAGATACTAATTAAATTATAAGCTCATAATATGATAACTAGGTAAAATTGCCTTAATGTCGGTAAGTATTGCAATTACGTTAACCTCACAAATACGTGTCCACACCTTGAGCTCTCATGACGAATGACCCGTGTAGTCACCTACCTACCCTATCCTAAATTATCATATTTCTAGAAACTTAACTTTTAAACAATTTTTAAAATACAAAAAGATTGCCGGAATCGGATGGGATTTGAACCGCGGCACCCTAGCGTTATAGACCTGCTCTCCCCCGCTAAGCCACCTATAACTTATAAATGCGGTCGAAAATGGTAATCGTTACGGTAGCTGCTGACGTCACCACGTATTATTACATTTCTAAACATAACATATTCCCCCTTCCTCAATAAAAAAAAAAAACCCTAACTAGTTTTTTTTTTTGTTACCCGAGTGGTTTCAAATCTTTAGCATGCCAGAACCCAAGATCTTTACCATGAGGATTGTTTAAACGAAAAACGTTTGTAGATGCTTTGCTTATAATTACAGCTTTCTCAAACTTTGGTGCTAGCTTTGCCGTGAACTTAGTGGAAGCTTTAGAAAGAAATTTAGTTCTTTTCCAGACGGTGTCACCTACGCTGAAGTTCGAAATTCTTCTTGTGCTGTTATAATACTTGCGACTATTATCATGTGCTCTCCTAAGCCTGGCCTGAACTTTGTTATTAACCGTGTTTCTGATACTTATGTTATTGATGTGGTCCGCTATGTTTATTTGACAACTATTTCCTGCACCTAACGCCGGGTTTCCTATTTTTGATAAGAAGTCAAAATTCGGAACTGAAGCTTCTCTACCCAAAAATAAGTATGATGGTGTGTAGCCCGTACTTTCGTGGACCGCTGCCCTAATGGCGTGACCTATCTCTTGCAGATGGATATCCCATTCGTTGTGTTTCTTGCTCGTTGTGAAAGTTGAAATCATCGTACCGATTACTCTGTTGACCCTCTCCGTAGGGTTACTTTGCGGGTGGTAATTAGGGGTAAACCAGATCTTGGAATTGTATTTCAGAGCCAACTCTTTGAATGATTGAGATACAAATTGTTTGCCATTGTCACAGATTATAGCCTGGGGTGCACCATATAACAAGAACTGATTTTTGACTAGTTCACAAATCTTATCAGCTTTTCCTGTTCTTAGTGGGAATAACAAGGTGAATTTGCTAAACCAGCACGTAATCACTAATAGCATTGTATTGCCGCTCTTACTCTTTGGGAATGGACCCATCAGATCCAAAGAGACCACCTGCCAAGGCTCCGACACATCTCGATGCTCCCCCATTAGTCCCAGAGGTGACTGATGTGATACTTTATGTCTCGCGCAAGCATTACAATTTCTTACATATTGCTTTACCTCGTTTAACATCTTTGGCCAATAATATTTTTGTTTTATTTTGAAGTATGTCTTGCGGATTCCTAAATGTCCTGATGTTATTTCGTCATGACATTCATTCAAAACTTTCTGTCTGAGGGCTTCTGGAATATAGAGCTTCCATACATTGCTCTTATTGGGAAACTGTTGCAGTGGGTTCTTCCGTAGCAAAAGTCCATCATGAACTGTCCAATCAGACACTTTAATTTGCTTTTCCACTTCTTTGACCTTCTCTCTGTACCAGAGATCTTTGTGTTCATCTAATATTTCTACCACGCTGATTTCTGTGTCTGAATAACTGCATCTAGACAATGCATCAGGGACGACTTGGTTTTTGCCGGGTCTGTGGACGATATCAAAGCTGAATTGCTGAAGTTTCATAGCCCAACGAGCTAATCGGCCATGAGGATCCTTCATTTTATGGAGCCACTGCAAAGCGCTATGATCAGTCACGACGGTAAAATGTGCTCCATCGATGTATGGTCTAAATTTTTCTATCGCATACACAATGCTAAGCAATTCTCTCTCTGAAGTCGAGTAATTGGCTTCGCGGTCATTTAATTTGCGGCTTAAATATGCAATAGGTTGTTCAGCATCGTCCACCCTTTGGCAAATGACTGCACCCACCCCCTTGCTTGATGCGTCGCATTGAATGATGAACGGCTTGGAGTAGTCAGGGCATATCACCACCGGTGTGCTAGTTAGCAATGTCTTGAGCTTCAGGAAAGCGGTCTCTGCCTCGGCAGACCACACCAGTTTCTTGTGCTTACCTTTAGTCAGGTTATGTAGGGGTGCCGCGACTATTGAAAAATTCTCGACGAATCTTCTATACCAGCTTGCTAGCCCAATAAACCTCTTGAGTTCCGTGTATGTGGTGGGTCTTGGAAAATTTAGGATTGCCTCTACCTTTTCGGGATCTGTTCTCAGACCACACTCGTCTATCACATACCCTAAGTACTTTAGACTGGGCCTGGCGAACTTACACTTATCTATATTTATGGTAAGTTTGGCGCGTTGTAGAACAGTCATTACTTTTCTTAATAACTCAAGGTGTTCCACAAAACTTGCTGAACATATGACTATGTCATCTAAGTAAGCCCATATTTTGTCCTCACTGCACTGAAACAGTATGTCCATCAACCGTTGCTGAGTCTGAGATGCATTAACAAGTCCAAATGGCATTACCTTAAAATGAAAAAGGCCTCGTCCTGGTACTGCAAATGCTGTTTTTTCTTTACTGACTTCATCCAGTTCAATTTGCCAAAACGCTGATTTTAAATCGAGAGTAGTTAGAAATTTTGCATTGCGTAAATTGTCTATTACACTAGATACCCTTGGTAATGGATAAGTGTCGCGTTTAGTTACTTTGTTTAACTGCCTACTATCTAAACACAGTCTATTGTCGCCATTTGGCTTCTTTACTATCAGTACTGGTGAACACCACGAGCTATAGGAGGGCTCAACTACATCCTTACTCAGCATATCATCCAGTTCTTTTTCAATAGCTGTTTTTATGACCGGTGAAAAATTATATTGTTTTTGATGTATTGGTTTACTATCCCCTGTATCTATGGCATGTTTTAGTACACTAGTCCTACCCAAACATCCACCTATTGACTCTTTCATTTCCGACACTAAATCTGTCAATTTCCGCTCGTCTTCTACACTCAGCCTGTCTCTCGCAACAACCGCTGATTTATTTAGTGCTAAGGTATTCAATTCAGTAATGTTAAATGTAGATTCAGTCTTGAATTGGAACTCTATACCAAATTTGTCAAAAAAATCCTTTCCTAGTATTAACTGTTGTGATAATCCTGGCATGATCATAGCCGAAATAACATAAAACTGATCATCGAAACTAACAGGAATATCGATAATGTCCGTAATGTTATGCTTTACCCCATCAGCGGTGGCAATCTCTGTAGGTCTGATTTTGGTTGGCGTAAGGCCAAGTTTATTCAAAGTTTCTGCAAACTGTGCATTCATGACTGTACGATTTGCCCCAGTATCCAGAAGTCCTACACATTGATAACCTAACACGCTTAACAGAACATATGATCTGTTGTCATTCTCCTTTTTAATCCTTACCGGACAGATTTCAGCATCCTTATGCGAAAAAAAATTACTGACTAATTTTAACCACGCCTGCCACTCTTTATTTTTATTTTTAAAGGGGAAACTTATTGAGCAGGAGTTGAAATTTCCCCCTGAGCGTTTCCCTTACATGAGCAGTCTGCTGATGTAGTCCCGAAGCGACCACACCTAAAACAAAACAAGCGTTGCTTTGGCAAACTGCACTCCCTAAAAAGATGTCCACATTCTCGACAATTCCAACACCGTGACCTAACAGCAACCGATGCATTACTCCCAGCCCCTTCCTTTATTTCATTGACCTCCTTTATACTTAACGGTAATGTCCCTTTATAAGCCAAGTCAGGTTCTAAAGAATTGGTATTACTTTTTGGCTCTTGGAATTTGTCACAGCTTAATTTGGTACGTTCTATAGCTCTTAGTACCTCTGCCAAATCCGCAATGGAAGTGAAGTTGTCCCTACACGTAGCTCGTTGATAGTAAGGCTGTATATTTCTCACAATGATCCTAACCTTTTCAATCTCTGTCAACTTTGCTGGTAGCCGATTGAACATGTTCTGCATGATTGACATATAAATAACTATGGACTCGTCCCGGCCTTGAGTTCGCTCTTTGATTTCTGCTAACAGCTCGTCCTGATAATATGGAGATTGAAAAGCACGCTTTAAGAGAATAACAAGTTCATTCCAGCTACTAGCATATTCTTTATTCGCCCTAAACCACACTAATGCATCTCCCTCGAATAAATCTATCGCATACCGAAACAGATCAACTTCCGATGCGTTCCTGGCCTCCTTTAATTCATCAACCCTTTCTAAAAAAGCATTGACGCTCATCGTACTCTCACCCGTAAACTTTATTTCCCACTTAGAAATCGGAACTAATTTCCGGGTAGGATACTCCTCATTCACGGTAGATGTGCGTAGTAGTCTCCGATTTTTACTGCTTATTTCCCTTTCAAAAGTAATTGACCCAAAATTTACACTTTTATTAATTTCGCTATTCCCCACCGATTTATCAACATTTTCCGTTTGCCTTTTCTCAGCAACTCGGTCTAGACTCCTTTCACCTTTGTGATCTAACTTTTGTATAATTTTGAGACCTAAGTCCCCTAGTGACTCATGCAATACCTTTCTGTCCTCCGAAGTTAATTCCTCACTGTCTGACGTTTGGTCGTCTTGTTCTTCTAATTTACCAATCAGTAGATAAGCCTTTTCTTTTAATGCCGATTTTAAATCGCCTTGGCTTTCACTACCCGCTGGAGAGAGGGTCAGCCGGTTTATGACGTGACATATCCTAGACACCAATCGTTTGAATATAGCTTTTTCCGGTTTCCCTACAACTTCCCCTATATAGCTGTCTAGAATATTAAGTTTTGATCTACACACTTCAAGTTCTAAAGTTAAACTCTCATCAGAATAAACTAAAGGTTTACTTTCCCGCAAAGACTCACCCGACTGTTCACTTGACATTATTTCTTTAAGCATCTTTTTCATGACGGGGACCGCGCTTTTAAGTTCAACGCCACGGCACGCGAGTTCAAATTCCAACTCATCCTTAAGCAAAAAATTTGGATCCATGATATTTAGCTAACAATAATCTTAACTACTACTTTAACCACAACTTTACCCTAAATCCGTAACTAAAAATATAATCAATATTCCGCGGTACGAAGAGATAACTTTTTTTTTTTAACCACTCAGCATAAACAAAATTATCCGAAATTAAACAAAACTAGTAGAAAACTATTAAACAAAACTAGTAGAAAACTACCACAAATATACAAAATTATCCGAAATTAAACAAAACTATTAGAAGAGGAAAATGTAAACGTGTAAATATTTTAGCCAGTAGATAACGGTAACTTAACGGTTCACTTATTTAAATCATATTTCGTTTAGTGACATAATTTTTACTTTGTGATATATGAAACACCAACCTAACGACCTAACGACCAGAACCTAAAATTGAATACTTACTAAGCTACTTAATACTAATATTCAACCAACCCTTAAAATATTTTACGTTGGGCGCTATTTGTTATGGGTTGGGACTGATAATGAACAACACACACAGAAATTACCAACTTATATTTAAGGTTCCTTAAATAATCTAGCCTAATGTAAAGTGATAAGACTAAAATCTAATCTATAACTAAAATGTAACTAAAACTATTGTTGAGCGCCAGGAGGGTTTTGCACTCAGTCTGGAACCCTGCCAATCCTAAGCTGCCACCGGCTAGCTTCCCTTGTGCTTTGTCCTTATAAATATCGTCGGGATGTAAAGGGCGTCTCGTTAAGCTAAAACGTAACATGAACTTGCGTTAACACTGTGCTTTCGATGACCCTTAATCTTACATTTTTGAACCGTAATCTTACAAATCTAAACTTACCCCTTTTTATAACTGACACCACACAAAAGCAATATATCAAACTACACTTGACATATGTAAAATAAGATACTAATTAAATTATAAGCTCATAATATGATAACTAGGTAAAATTGCCTTAATGTCGGTAAGTATTGCAATTACGTTAACCTCACAAATACGTGTCCACACCTTGAGCTCTCATGACGAATGACCCGTGTAGTCACCTACCTACCCTATCCTAAATTATCATATTTCTAGAAACTTAACTTTTAAACAATTTTTAAAATACAAAAAGATTGCCGGAATCGGATGGGATTTGAACCGCGGCACCCTAGCGTTATAGACCTGCTCTCCCCCGCTAAGCCACCTATAACTTATAAATGCGGTCGAAAATGGTAATCGTTACGGTAGCTGCTGACGTCACCACGTATTATTACATTTCTAAACATAACAAAATGAATACACAACGTATAGCATATATGACAAAATTTAATAACCTTTAAACTTTAAAAGCTGCTCATTCATTGGTCAATTGTTATTTGATTTTGACATATCCATACTAATATTATTAATCTAAAGAGTTTGTTTGTTTGTTTGTTTGCTTGAACGTGCTAATCTCAGGAACTAGTGATGCGATTTCAAAAATTATTTCCTTGTTAGATAGCCTATTTATCGAGGAGGGCTATAGGCTATATATCATACTCACATAAACCGAAGCGAAGCGAGGGCGGGTCGCTTACATTATAAATTGTGTTTTTATAGGCGGCCACAATAGCTCTTACTCTTATTCTATGTATCAGAATGAGATGTCTGTACAGATGAAGGACAAGTATTTAAAAAAAATATTAAGTGTACCTTTACGCACCTACAAGGCCGTGGTGGCTACTTTAGTTTGCTGATTAATACTTCATCGACGAATTAATAAGTGAGATGTCTATGAAAATACACTCTTAATGTATTTATTTTTAAACGTAAATATATAGTGATATTTTATCAGATTAGATTACCCTCCCCTTGTTCCACCTTCAGCAGGAATAGGTAAAAACAGAGAATGCCACCCTAACACATTTACCTACCAAATTATACCCCACGAAACTACCCGTTTCCGGTGGGATAGGCATCGTTAGCATTGGGCTGTTACCTATCTAGGAGAAGGAAAACTCCGAATTCAAACCCGGCGGGATAGGCGTCGTTAGCATTGGACTGCTACCTATCTAGGAGAAGGAAAACTCCAATTTCAAACCCTACCCTGCATATGGACCATGCGAGCACCATTTAAAAGGTTTATACCCCAGGAGGGTACTGGCAATGCCAGAGAATCCCTCTCCAGGCCTAGCCTGGGCAGCCCTTCGTACTCTGGGGGGGGCAAAATAGTGCGAGCATGTTCAGATCCCTCCGGGGATCGGAACGGTGGCGATGCCGTTTGCCACGCGTCACGCTGTGTTCGTAGGGGGGTTGGCAAAAAGCGGGCCGCGGAAAGCCGCCTTGCTACGATGAATGTGTGTGGAGGGATGGAACATAAATTAGATGAGGTGTGTATGATGATGAAAGAGAGAAAGCTGGATGTTCTATGTGTGACTGAGACGAAGAAAAAAGGGGTGAGTACGTCCACACACGGAACCTTGACGGCATTATGGTCCGGGGTCCCGGTATCCGAGTACGGTCGTCAGGGAGTTGGTATCGTACTCACAGAGCGAATGGCTGAATGTATGCAAGAGCATGAATGTGTGAGCCCAAGACTTCTCTGGGTGAGACTCAAGGTAGGTCTCACCCGTTTATTCGTAATTGGGGCTTATGCCCCAGATATGAGTAAATTGAAAAAAGAAAGGGAGGAGTTTTGGGAAAGTTTGCATGAGGTTTCAACAAAATGCAAGGAGAATGAAAGGATTATTTTGCTAGGCGATTTTAATGGTTGGACAGGCGTGCAAAGGGATGGTTATGAATCAGTACTGGGTAAGTATGGTGATGAGCGAGTGAACGAGAATGGCAAATGCCTTCTCAATGTATGTTTGGCTAAGAATCTCTGCGTGACCAACACTTTGTTTGATCACAAAGAGATTCATAAGTATACGTGGAGACGTCAGAATGAGAAGTCAATGATAGACTTGATGATTGTAGATGAACGGTTGCGTAGCAAAGTTGTAGATACCAGAGCATTTCGAGGGGTTAGCGTAGGTTCAGATCACTACTTAGTGGTAACACGAGTAAGTTGTCTGTTCACACGTTGGCGCCATCGTGTTCCCGTACCGACCACTGCGTTAGAGAGGATAAAAGTAGAGAAACTGGATGATGAAGTTATAAAAGATGAGTACGTAAGAAAGCTGAAAGATTGTTTTGAATATGTTAATAAGATGGATGATAGTGAAGTTGAGAATGATGTAAATAATGTATGGGAGATTATGAAGAATGGCATGGTCACATCGGCCACCGAAGTATGCGGTGTAGTAAAAAGAAGGAAAAGCAAGAATGAACGTCCGGAATGGTGGGATAGAGAGGTAGATGATGTAGTGAAAGAGAAGAAAAAGTGTTGGTTGGATTTTGTAGCTGTAGAGCCAGGACAAGATCTAAGCAACATAAAGAAAAAAGAGTATAATAGATCAAAGAAAAGAGTGAAAGAAGTTGTAGCTAGAAAGAAAGATTTACTGAATGAAAAGTATGATAGGAGTTTCTCTGACAACTTCCGGTCGAATATTAAACTCTTTTGGAGCTTGATTAAATCGGCTCGGGGGAAATCAGAGAAAACTAAATTAAGCGCGGTGAGAGATGAGTCTGGAGATTTAATATGTGAGGAAGAAAGAATGCTTGATAGATGGAAAACTTATTTTGAAAGCTTGTTTGAATGCGAAGATGTTTGTCTTGAGCCAGAAAGCACGAGTAAAGATGCAAGTAGCGAAGATGAAAGTGTGATTAGTATGAATGAAATTATGAAAGCTTTAAAAAGTATGAAAGCGAGAAAATCACCAGGTTGTGATAGAGTGTCGATAGAAATGCTGAGGAGAGGAGATGGCGTGGTGGGTAGTCTGTTGTACCGTCTTTTCAATGCATGTTGGAGTAGCGGCCGAGTCCCGGAAGATTGGGTCAAAGCCGTTATCGTCCCTCTGTATAAAGGAAAGGGGTCACAGCAAGACTGCAAAAACTACCGCGGTATCAGCCTCCTTAGTGTTGTCGGCAAAGTATATGCGAAGATTTTAATTGAAAGGGTATTGAATGTTACGAATGACAAAATCTGGGATGTACAAGCGGGATTTCGAAAGGGAATGGGATGTACGGATCAGGTCTTTTCACTACGGTCCATCACAGAAAAGTTCTTGGCTGTCAACCAAAAAGTTTTCTGTGCTTTTGTGGACCTGGAAAAGGCCTATGATAGGGTAGATAGAAAGGAGTTGTGGACGGTGCTGTCTATGTATGGAGTGAGCAGCAACCTGGTGCAGGCTTTGAGGTCCCTTTATGAGGGCTCCAGAGCCTGTGTCAGGATCAATGGGGCATACTCGGCCTGGTTTAATATCTCTAAAGGTGTTAGACAGGGCTGTGTTGCCTCACCGTGGCTGTTCAATTTATTCATGGACAGTTGTATGCGAGATCTGAAAGAGTATGATAAGGGTTTGCGTATGCAAGAGTTGCTAATCAAATGCCTCTTATATGCCGATGATCAAGTTATACTTGCCTCATCGGTACGTGAGTTGCAGGAGATGGTGACAGTGATGAATGAGGGATTTAAGCGAAAGGGGATGAGAGTAAATGTTGCCAAGACCAAGGTCATGGTGATAGAGAAGGACGAGGAGATGACTGAGTGCGTGATTAATATAAATGGTGAATTAGTAGAACAAGTGAGCGAATTTGTGTACCTGGGAAGTGTGTTTACAAGAGATGGTAAGTGTGAGAAGGATATCGAGAGGAGGGTGAATGCGGGGAATCAAATCAATGGGGCCCTGTACTCCTTTGTGAGCAGACAGGGCATTTCACAAAAAGCCCGACTGGCTGTTCACAATGGAGTGCTGGCCCCTACCCTGATGTATGGTAGTGAATGTTGGGTGTGGCAGGACAAGCATAAAAGTCGTGTAAATGCCGTTGAAATGCGCTCTTTGCGTAGTATGTGTGGTGTGAAACTGATTGATAGAGTAAGGAATGAAAAAGTCAGAGAGAAATGTGGAATAAAAGAAGATGTATTGACTAAGATTGAAAAGGGCATGCTTCGATGGTTCGGTCATTTGGAAAGGATGGATGAAAGAAGATTGACGAAAGAGATATACACATCGATAGTGAGTGGACGGGTCGGAAGGGGCCGCCCTAGGCGTACTTTTTCGAGTCAAATCGGTGAAATACTGGAAAAGGGCCGAATCTTAAGTACCCGAAACCGACGTGCGTGCATGACTCGATGTATGAATGTGGAAGAAGCGAAAGAAATTTGTCAAGATCGTAGCAAGTGGAAAGAAGTGGTCTCTGCCTACCCCTCTGGGAAACAGGCGTGATTTAATGTATGTATGTATGTATGAAACTACCCTTAGAAAATCAGAAAAAAATCAATTCTAACAAATGGTTACCCTGAATTCTAACACCCTGTATGTGTTTTTCTACAAAACAAAATCCACTCTATTTCTTTACCATAAGTGTTACATTAGTTTGGCGTCTTGTTGGTAATGGCAAAGTTTCGATATGCTTGGCTGTTAGATAAATATGGACTTTATTTTGAGAGTGTTAGAGTGGTTTTTGGGTGTATGGCGCAAGTTAGTGTGGTGGAGGCGTAAGGATGTGTATTGAATATTTAATAGAAGAACGTAGATTGATGAATGTGGGATTTTGGATGCGGTTTTTTTACTTTTGTTATTTGAATGCAATGTTAAAAAAGTTAAAAAGAAAACATTCCTTATGATGTCAATCCCGAAATATTAGTATTTTGGTCCCAAAATGCACTCTGCCTCCATCTAAAATTTTGAAGTAATATCAACCCTGCCCTTTGTCTTGACTGCTGTATATAACTCAAGCATTGAATGGCAACATGACCACTTCAGTTACCTCATCGCCGCATTCCATTCTGTTTTTGGTACACAATCACTTTAGTTCCGAAAGTGTAATCTTAGTATTCTCCCCTCGCACGTAGCTTTACCCTTACAATGAGTTACAATTACCGTGGCAAGGGTACTGCTACTAACTCTAAATACATTACAACAACATGTTTACAACTGTTTGTAAATTATTGGGTATCATTTTTCTTTCAAACCATAGCAAACTTGACTGTTATTGTTCAATTTATTGTGCTGTGGAACAGCGGACGGTGGAACTGGGGTGTTATTCTCTCAAAAACAACGGACGGTCGGAGGAACGAGTGAAATCGCAGGGCCGAGTTTAAGTAGTCCTGTCAGAGCTAACAAAACACATTTTAGCGCGTGTATTTTCAATTAAGCAGCGTTATACGTTCGATCCATCGGCAGAAACCATGCCGCTAAATTGAAAATGCACGCGCTAAAATATGTTTTGTTCGCACTGACGGGACTACTTAAAGTCGCCGCTTGGACATTCACTCGTTCGTCCGTCCGACCGTCGTTGTTGAGAGCATCACTACCCTGAAGAGAATAATAATAATTACCAGTGAATTTCTATCTGCGTTATGTTTCTGAGAATTTAATAGTTTATTAATTTCTCTGAGACTTTGCTACGTGTATGCTTATATTATTTTGACAAAATAATAGTATTTGGTAGTTAGTTATGACAACACCACGTTGTAAAAATACCACATCCATTGATTCCATTTCTAACATGCACGGAACAATCACTTGGTTGCCGAAAGTGCTTGTAATCTAAACGTTTCCCCCCTGTTTATTTGTGGGGGGGTGCATTACAAATGTTTGTTAAAAGAACAGTGTTTGTTTCGTTTTGAGGTGTTTTTGAGGAGTCATCTTCTCTCTGTCTCATATTCAGTCTTCACATCTGATTTGTATGGAAATTAACGTATGATGTTATTAATCCGCGACCTCACGCCCCTCTACTTTGTTTTAGGGTTCCGTACCCAAGGAGACCGACTCTACTAAAGTGGTTACACTGTCCGTCCGTCCTACCTTTAAATAATTGTAGGTTTTGAACCGTAATAGATATAAGGTTGGTTTTTTTCTTCAGAATAAATTATTATTACTAACATTTTTTTTTACTTTTTTATGGATTACGAACCGTTTACATTCGTTTTACGTAAATTAGTGATTGAATTTAATAATTGTTTACCTTTATTTGCAATAAGGACAGCTCCCTTAAAACGACTCGAAATTAAAAAAAAACCTGCTGTAAAAGAAGTAGGAAATGGCGACTCCATGGTTTTTAGAACAACAGTGGTCCTAAGAATTTCCTAGTCGCAATAATTACATCTCCAACAATGTTAATCATTCTTCAATAATAACCCGATCATGAAATGTTATTCCAAATAAAAAAAGGCTTTTAAGAATTAAAAAAAGCGACTCCATGGTTTTTAGAACCAGAATGGTCCTAAGAATTTCCTATCCGTAATAATTATATCTCCAACAATGTTAATCATTCTTCAATAATAACCCGATCATGAAATGTTATTCCAAATAAAAAAAGGCTTTTAAGAATTAAAAAAAAGCGACTCCATGGTTTTTAGAACTACAATGGTCCTAAGAATTTCCTATCCGTAATAATTATATCTCCAACAATGTTAATCATTCTTCAATAATATTATTCCAAAAAAAAAGGCTTTTAAGAATTAAAAAAAAAGCGACTCCATGGTTTTTAGAACCTCAATGGTCCTAAGAATTTCCTAGCCGTAATAATTAACTGCAACAAAGTTGATGATTCTTCAATAATAACCCAATCATCAAATTCCCTACATTACTCATTACACAAAATTTGTCCGTCCGTCTGTCCAGCCCACCTAAACCGAATCAAGTCATTACTGGATGCTTGCCGGCAAAAACTAGATCGGCTGGTGGGCTGTTCTTAGTACTGTAGGGAGGGGAGATTATCGATAAATGTGTACGGAGAGAATAAGGTATCGATAGTTTACGGTTCGTTACAACCTAGGCGAAAAATTTATTATTAAAAAAAAAGATAATAGATGTTTATTCAGTGAGTAGGCCGCACGGGTACTTTTACACGTCAAAAACCTACCAGCGCTTCGCAAAAGACCACTGCTGAGAAGAAACGCCGCAAGAAACTCAACAGTCAGTCGTTTTTTAAATATACAATTATAAAACTTAACCAAGCATTATATAAAACAATGAATGTGACATACGATAAGAAATAAATGTATTCACGCGTAGTTGAATATTTATTTGATACTTATTATTTTCAAGTCATTTTTTTTAGGTTTTCGCAATTTCATATTAAAAAGGAGTTTTTTTTTGTGTTCAACAAAGTTGTATTTGAAGTGAACGATAACAATACGATAGCGATGTATATTGTGATACTAAGTGGTGTGGTCGTGTGGTTGCCGGGTTAGAATAGTGCCACTCCATATCTTCCCGTGGATGTCGTAAGAGACGGCTAAGGGAATAAAGGCGTATAGTACTGTTAGGCGATGGGCTTGCAACCTGTCACTAATACACTGGTAAACATCTTAGCCTAAGTGTGCAAAATGTGGTTACAGAATTATCAACAAGTTTTAAGAGTTGTTGGTAATTCTGTAGCTCTGCCTACCCCACTCTGGGAATAAAGGCGTGAGATTATGTATGTGTATGTGTATGTAATTTTTTTTTAGGTTTTCGCAATTTCATATTAAAAAGGGTTTTTTTTGTGTTCAACATAGCTGTATTTGAAGTGAACAATAATAACAATACGATAGCGATGTATATTGTGATACTAAGTAGCATAGAGCTGTCTGTAAATTTTTAATAAAAAAAATACGGAAACATAAATCTTCTCTTTAAATGGAAAATAGCTAACTAACAGAATATTAACTTAACTACTACTTAGCTCAAGTTAATTATCGTTTAGTTAAACGCTAATTAGAGTTAATTACGAGTTAGTGGAGTGTAAACTGTTAGCACTCGGTTTAATCTGTTAGCACGTTATCGCTTTTGGATAGCTTGTGTAAGTCACAGTGCTAGGTTACGTAAATGTAAGTAGCTGGGCAATTGTTTTTTGTCATTATGGTTAGTTTTATAGGAATTATTGAGTGTCATAATTTATATATCGCTGGAACTATTTTTTTTTCTGAATTTCATGTAAATAACGTTACATTTGAGTAAAAATCTGAACGGACCAGGGTTTACTTTAACTGTTACTGTTGTGTTCCGATGTGGGGATAAAAGAAACGGTGAAATTACTAAAAGGCATTTTATCTTAGTCCTCTAGGTTGGCAACGCATTTGCAATCTTTCTGGTGAAATGAGGTCGTTATAATCAATACACGGCACGGACTGCCTTACATACTTTGGAATACAACGATGCGAACACTGCTACTTTTTATGTAAACAGGCCACTTGATTATAATCTGATACCCATAATATGAACTTCCAAGACAGTTTGTCTTATCCCCTGACTGAAACACAACAATACACTGCTGCTTTTTTTTTTTTTTTTTTTTTTATTGCATAGAGAAGACATACGAGCACACAGGCCACCTGTCGGTAAGTGGAAACTGTGACCCATAGACATTCGCATTCACAAGACTGCAATGCAATCCTAAGACTGCAAATGCGTTGCCAACCCTAAGGACTAAGATGGAATGCCTCTATGCTAGTCATTTCACCAGCTGTCTTATCCCCAAACCGGAACACAACAATGCGAACACTGCTGTTTGATGCTGCTGCTTAGATGAAGGTTAATGAATAAGATGGTGGTAGCGATCCGAATATAAAACTTCTTTATTGATTGTAAAACAGTATTTACCTGTAATTATACTCATTGAGGTAATAATGTCGTATAATGACTAATTAAGATGAAATTAGAATCAATAAACACGCTATTCGGCCATTGACAGCTATTGTTAGGTTTTAATATCATAATTAGTTATCTACTGCGAAAGTGACAGAAGTGTTTGTTTGTTCTTTGTAAGAAACTAAAGAATATTTTGCTACCTACTTGTACATTTACATGTATTACATGTATGTGTGTATGGCTTTTATTTCCTCGAAGACACTAAAAGGATGAGACAATCTCGACAAGAACGAACAAGCTGTCGATAGATTTCACTAGATACCTAATAATATGCCAAAACGACGAATTAAAAACAAAATACATTTAAAAAAAAAGCTTAACTCCATTGTGTAAGTTCAATTAAACACAGGAATATAAACGACTACATATGTGCAATTTTATTCAAAG
Organism: Acleris laterana; assembly: GCA_963966035.1. NCBI lineage: Eukaryota > Metazoa > Arthropoda > Insecta > Lepidoptera > Tortricidae > Acleris > Acleris laterana. Next base: position 7,923,339 of record OZ014465.1, on the reverse strand, counting down.
TATACACTTATCCCGAAAAAAAAACCCCACGGAAATAGCTAATAAAGAGCTCAACGCAGACAAAGCCATGCGCAAAAGATAATAGTTAATAAAACTACATTATTAGCCAAAGCTGTCCTCGCCTTGTCACCGATAAAAAATGTCGTTTTTATAGCCCTCTGTAATGTCATACTTATCGAGTCACGATTATAGGAAACCATTGCAATTATTACGATTAAAAGGTATTAAATTACTTTTAAGTATTACAGGAGCATTTAAGTGGTTTTAGGGTTGCGTCGGAGTGAACTATTTTTTTCTACTTAATTTTTCAAGCGAACTGTTTCACGTCTCACTATGAAATTTTTGTGAGTATGGTCTGGAGTAGAAATTTATGATAAATGGAGGATTAAGTTAATAAAGGACGAACATTGATAACTTATTCATTGATCAATTTCATTACAAATTTAAAACCCCTTACAGACAATGTCTAAGTCACATGTTACCCTGGTAGGGCATGGAATTTTTTTCAATTGTTTAATTTTATTTAAGTCAACAAATACGTAATTTAGGTAAGATAATAACCAAAAAACTTACTATTTAAAAGATAAACCAAGCTATATCTAGAACATTGCGGCATTGTCCCCAAGATTCATTAGAAGAGTGCATTTCTTCCATATTTAACTTATGTCTAAATTATCGATATTTTTATCGACTACTGGACAACCCTGGTTCGCCTTAACCAATTGTCGCAGTAGCGGGAAGAGCATTCATTAACGAATTTGAAGTTGGACAATCGAAACGACAAGTGACTAGATATCCCACAACGTCTTTTTTTAAACTCCCGAAGGCTAAAAAGGGGGGGTTTGTGGTGTGTATGTCTGTTTGTAGCATCATAGCTTTTTATTTATGACTTAAAGAAGACAAACGAGTACACAGGCCACCTGATGGTAAGTGGAAACTGTGACCCATAGACATTCGCATTCACAAGACTGCAATGCAGTCCTAAGACTGCAAATGCGTTGCCAACCCTGAGGACTAAGATGGAATGCCTCTATGCTAGTCATTTCACCGGCTGTCTTATCCCCAAACCGGAACACAACAATGCGAACACTGCTGTTTGGCGGTAGGTTAATGGATAAGGTGGTGGTAGTGGTGCTTTCACATGATGTCCGTTCATTTGACCAAAACCGCACGTTAAACTCACACTAAAGTGCCAGCCTTGTTGGTATTGCCTGCCTACGAAGCTAGCGGTCCGGGGTTCGATTCCTGCTATGAAAAAATTTTTAGGTGATGAGCACGAATACCTGAGTTTCTGAGTTTTAAAAGTTTTCTACGTATTTAAGTATCTTACGTAAGTCGTTGTCTAGTTCAAAAAAAAATCTAATTCTAATTCAAAATATTTATTCAGTAAATAGGCCACATGAGGGCTCTTTTACACGTCGGGAATACAGGGTGAGTCTACCAGCGCTTCGGACAAGACCATCATTGCGGAGAAGAAGCGCCGCAAGAACCTCCAGTAGTACCCATAGTACAAGCCAGTAGTAACTACTTTGCGACTATACCAGAAAGGTTTAGGTAGGTACTTAACTAAATGTAAACAAACCAAACCACGTGACTCTGTTAAACAGCCAATCACAACTATTTTGTCGAGCTTCGACGTGTCAGTGCTCTGCTGTTATTGGCTGACGAACTAAATCACGTGGCTTTTTTGTTTACATTTAGTTAAGAACCTAAACCTTTCAAGTATAGTTCATTTTATGCGAAATGAAAGTTTGTAAAATGATTTAGTTCGTCAAATGACGATAGCGAAAAGCAGCAGTGTTCGCAGTATTGTGTCCCAGTGTGGGGATAAGAAAATTAGTGAAATTAATGGCAACGAGACATTTCCATCTTAGTCCTCAGATGCCCCCCCAGAAATTCCGTATATTGCTTAAGAGCTACGGTGCTACCCTACACACAAACACACATACACACATATACACACAAACGCACAGACATAGCGGTCAAGCTTATAAAACCCCTCTTTTGCATAGGGGTTTGGAACAGTGTTTTTTTTTAAAAGGCCTTGACGTTGCGGGTGGTAGGACCTTGTGCAGGGTCCGTCCGGATCGCTACCACCATCTTATCCATTAAACTACCGCCATGTTTGGCGCAGTGTTCGCATTGTTGTGTTCCGGTTTGGGGATAAGACAGCCGGTGAAATGACTAGCATAGAGGCATTCCATCTTAGTCCTCACTCTCAGGGTTGGCAACGCGTTTGCAGTCTTAGGATTGCATTGCAGTCGTGTGAATGCAAGTGTCTATGGGTCACAGTTTCCACTTACCATCAGGTGGCCTGTGTGCTCGTTTGTCTTCTCTATGCCATAAAATAAAAATAAAATAAAATACCTTCCTGCCTGGAAGTTGTACAAGTTATATGTCGTGCGAAGTCGGGTGGAATCACTAGTGTTATCTCCAAAACCAGTTCCGAGCTTTAAGCATTCGGTAGCACTTTTGTATCCAACTGAGTTGGTTTTTGCGGAACAGAACGACATTTTTGATTGCTCAGTAGTTCTGGGATGACGTAAAATTAAACACGTTCCGTTTGAGCCACCAGGTTCGATTCCTGGAAGGATTATTATAACATTTTGCACATAGTGGATTTTATTTGGTGGGTACATTGAATTAAAAGATTATTTTAAAAGAAAGTAATTTAATTTATATTGCTCTAGCGACCCACTTTCGCTTCGCTTCGGGTTACGTGAGTTTTATGTAATACCCGTACATAATCCAGAACTTATACATACATACATACATTAAATCACGCCTGTTTCCCAGAGGGGTAGGCAGAGACCACTTCTTTCCATTTGCTACGATCTTGTCAATTTTCTTTCGCTTCTGCCACATTCATACATCGAGCCATGCACGCACGTCGGTTTCGGGTACTTAAGATTCGGCCCTTTTCCAATATTTCTCCGATTTGACTCGAAAAAGTACGCCTAGGGCGGCCCCTTCCGACCCGTCCACTCACTTTCGATCTGTATATCTCTTTCGTCAGTCTTCTTTCATCCATCCTTTCCAAATGACCGATCCGGGAAAGGATTGTTCACTACATCTGTACCTACTTGGTATTATACTCCTATCAATTTAAACAAAATTATAACGTATCCATAGCAACATGATTATAAAGTCCCTATTATAAGCACGTACGTCGTTTTTCTAAGGAAACCGCAAATTAAAAGAAGATATTAAGCAAAAAACGTCACGTCTAGCTACTTAAGTAAACTATAATTAGCTATACCTAGTTAGCGTCAAGATAACGTCGAAACCGGCAATTTATAACTTAACCTCTATACTAGTCGCAAAACGAACCGATAACAACCGCGTCACGGGAAAAAAAACTAAATTACTGGCAACACTTGCACTACATTGAATTACGCTGCCGAGGTACGCACACCTTTTTGCTACTGGCAACTGGGCGTGCCGCCATTATAGAGCGCAAGATGGCCGCCCAGAAAAAAAATAATCGCGTGAAAATAATTGCCGCTAAATTGTTTCATTACTTCACCTGTAAATTGTAAAGTGCTGTGAATTTTAATAAAGTTACTCGAATTTAAATCTTATTACAACTAGTTAAGTGGCGTTGAGTTTTTGATCGTATGTTCAAATAGTTGTTTTACGTATAAGGGAAATAAGGTAAGTGTCATTGTGTGAACGAACAACCGGTTATTGCATTTTTCACTCTGTTGCGTTAAAATACGGTCGTTAATCGATTCGGGTTTAATCGAGAATACGAATAAATGATATTCACGTCGCGCGAAATAACAAGTAATTATGTTGTCAATTGGTAACTTATTTTTTAAAATGGGTGCTTTTTGAGGCCGGTTCTTGAGGTATTTTATTAAAAATAAAAACAGGTCCTTTATGATATAAGTGGTCTCGTTACCAGAGGCTTTTCGAATCCATGATGTTTTAGGGTTCCGTACGCGAAGGGAGTTCAACGGGACACTAACAATATGCCTAACGGCTGACAGTCCGAGAGGGACGCACCTATTTGTTAGAATGATACGCGTATTTAACTTTCTCATTCTATCAAATAGCCGCGTCTCTCTCGGCCTGTCAGTTTGACTGATTGTCTGCGGCGGCCCTAAGCTTTCCGGCCGTAGTAAGTTTAAAGAATTGTAATCTTTTAAGCCATAATATAATATTTAATTACAAATTAAAATTAATTAAAAAAACGAGGGTGATTAATTAAACGTTTATTTCAACGTATTTTTATCTTTGTATCGTAAAAACGGCAATATACCTACAAATCCTGAAAGAAAACAAAAAATACTAAAAGATGGTCAAATCAAATTGGAATGTTACAGTAGGGTAGAAGTGCCGTTTGTGGCCACTGTACCTTTTTCGAGGCACTTCAGGTTGAAGAAGTTTTGAGTATCAAAAATACTTTAAATTTAAATATATGTAAGTATATTAAAAAAAAACAATGGTTTACAAAATAATTAATTAAAATTTAGAATGGGCAACACAGTGCAAAGATGTCCAAAACCGGTACGTTCTACCCTACCTACTGTTTGCCGGTATGAGACTCTCGGTGTGCGAATCTGACTTGCACTTGACCGTTTTTATTTGTCTGTCTGTGGCATCACAGCTCCCAAAGGGATGGACCGGTTTGAACGCGTTTAAAAAAAAAAAAAGTCGTTTAATTGGGATGGTTTATAAGTGTCATGAAAATCAGTAGATCCGTTTTAGAGATATCAGCTCTGGGTAGTGATTCTGTAAACAACGCCGGTCGTGCGAACTGTCGAGTGATATCCAAGCGGTGAGATTAAGTAGTCCCGTCAGTGCGAACAAAACACATTGTAGCGCGTGCATTTTCAATTAAGCAGCCTTATACGTTCGACCCATCGTGCTGCTAAATTGAAAATGAACGCGCTACAATGTGTTTTGTTCGCACTGACGGGACTACTTAATCTCGCCGCTTGGATATCACTCGACAGTCCGCACGACCGGCGTTGTTTACAGAATCACTACCTTGGAAGAAAGGGTCACCTTTAAATGGAGGACTTGTCGTGTATTTATTAATACATGCTTAATCAAATATATGCATACGCAACAAAGTAATTAAGCTATAGTTGCAAGTAAACGAGTTAATTATTTATTAAGTTATTCCATTGGATAAAGTCGAATGACAAATGTGGTATACTTTCTCAGAATCGCTTTAGGGTCTCCCCAGACCTATCGACGCGGAATCGGCTTGAGCCGGCAAAAATAAGTTTTATGTCCACGCAATAAGATCGAAAACGAAGTCGCTCCGTTCGCAACGCCGAGCCGGGCCGAGCCGAGCCGAGCGATACCATTTTCACTCTTACTGCACGGACATAATTTTTTTTCTTAACGGCCCAAGCCGATTATGCGTCGATAGGTCTGGGGAGACCCTTAGGAAAAGGTTACAAAAACACAGTCTTAAACTGGTTTATGCAATATTAAAAACACCCCGATATAAAAGGTAACCCCTTCTTCCAGAGCTGATATCTTTTTAACGGCTGAACCGATTTTCAAAAAATTTTGCTCAAAACCATCGCTAGATAATTTGCTTACTAACAAAAAAAAACTAAATCAAAATCGGTCCATCCGTGTAAGAGCTACGATACCAAAGACAGATACACAGATACACAAGTACAATATTATAATCTTAAATTATCTTCATATCCAATTTCAGTAAAACCAGTTCACGGGGATAGCCCTTAAAATAGACGGAATGAGTCGCTTTCGCATTTTTAATAGGTAAGTACCTACTAAGTATGAATAGACTGCTTTTCCGCGGAGTCCCTTCTACACTGAAATACCTACCTAAAACAATTAAATACAAGCACTAATTTTACAACTCGTCACAAAACAAACATAGGTATATGTCACACAAAACAAATAAAAACCGGAAAAGTTCAATCATGACAGAAACAACAATTGCGCATTATAGGATTGTGTGCCAGTCAGGCGCGCGATGACAGCTGTCACAACTGTCAACTGTCAAGCTGAGTGACGGTGGAGAACTTTTGTCTTTGGATTGAGGTGGTATTCTAAATTGTACTGTTTTCGCTGTCAGTTTAATCACACGGAAGCGAATTTTGTGTTTGAGCTGGTTTTGAAAACAAAAAATATAGTAGTATACAATGAATATTTCATTTTTCTTTTTTAGAAAATGGAAACGTTGGCAAATCATATTACAACATTTTTTTTATTTAAAAAAATGGCGTCGGACGAAAAAGCGGTATAACTTCAAAAAAGTAAGTTTTACAAAACACTTTAATTACTTAATTAATTAATGCAAATATAATTAGTTAATACAAATTTTAATTATATGAGTCGTAAAACGCTCATTGTTTTATCGTTTCACCTAAAAAAAACTACCAACTAATTATTAATCTTATTAACATTACCCTAAAGTTTATATTTCGATTGAAAGCATCGCACTTAAAACCATTTTCATCTTACCATTAAATTTCATACACAATATCTCTTTATGGACATTCTTTAGTTCAATTTGCATAAAATTAAACGTAATTGTTAATAACAATAAACTGTAAGCACAGCCATACTTTATTAAGGAACTCAACAGACCTCCTACGAGGAAAACAAACCTAAAAACCGACGCATGTGACAATGCCTTAGGTTCCGATTTGTCCCAACCTGCTTCGACAACTTTTCCTGCACAAACATTTCGTATACAATGAATACATTCTATATGATCTCAATAATGCGTTTCGACTCTTCACACTCTTTTTGATGAAACTGTATTCACTTAACTGCGTAAATACGCGTAAATATGCGTACTTTTTCGAGTCAAATCGGAGAAATACTGGAAAAGGGCCGAATCTTAAGTACCCGAAACCGACGTGCGTGCATGACTCCATGTATGAATGTGGAAGAAGCGAAAGAAATTTGTCAAGATCGTAGCAAGTGGAAAGAAGTGGTCTCTGCCTACCCCTATGGGAAACAGGCGTGATTTAATGTTGTCTTGTTGTTGTTATACGCGATACGGGCACTTTTAACAGACTTTTTCGAAAAACACTTCCCAAAAGCAGCACTTTTTAAGAGCGCTTGAAGTATAGTATCTCGCGATTGTATTGCATTCAAATCTTTATTATAAGCGTATTGTTGCAAATATGTGATCAAAGAAGGCAATAGGATGATTAGGCCGTATCAACCCCGTCGGCCGAAGTGGAATGTTTTGTTCACAGCTTACGGTTTATCGCAGGTGATACGTCTTATGTGTTGGAATAAATTTGAATAACTTTAAAAACACTTGACCAGTCATCGCCATTCTATAATGAGTCTATTAAAGATAAAAAATATAAAAGGCATTTATTCAGTAAGTAGGCCGTACGGGCACTTTTACACGTCAAGAATCTATCAGCGCTTCCCAAGAGGAGACACTGCTGAGAAGAAACGCCGCAAGAAACTCAGCATTCATTCATTTTTTAAACATATTACAATGGTACTACTTAATCTAGCATTATACAGGGTGTCCCATAAATAGCACGTCACAGTGACACCGGAGATTCCTCAGCCTCAGACGAACCGAACCAACCTAACATGACCTCAGTAAAAGTTGCACCGTTTTCGAGTTATACCAATTTAAAGATTTTTCCAATTTCTCACCTCTTTTAACATTGCAAGTGCCTGCATTTACTGGGATAGCTTTACAATTTAGTTTTTTTTATTTGTACGCTTTCATGAATAGTTGCTTAAGATGATAGAAGCATTATTATGTCAATAACTAATGTAAAAGTTGGAAAAATACTGTAATGAACTTGACTTAAATTATCATCAACATATTAATTTCAACTTTGAACACCTGCCATGACTTTGTTTTACTAGAAACTAAATGAGCAAATAACTTTAAAAACATGCGTATGTTATGCCAATTCTAAAATGGTATGACACATGATATCATAATGCAAAAAAGTAGGAATTCGACTCACTTTTCCTAATAAGGATCCCGAAACCAAACTAACAAATGAAAGGCTATTAGCCGCTTTGCAAGTTTATTATGTAAATAATTGTATGGTAGTTATTAATTTATTGCAGTGGGTGCCCTGTGACCCAAAGTAGTTCGTTACCTTGCGTTTCGTGCTATACCCTTTAATATTAAACCTCGTTTTAATAGCAGACTTCTTAGTTACTTTTTATTTTTATTGATTTGACTTATGTCATTACTTATCACCATGTTCACTGCGTCCCTGTTTTCCTGTGGTGTTCCTGAACTAAATTGACTTGGCATTCCTCTGGACTCTGATTAATTTTGTGGAACTGAAACGACTACTCGGCACTCTTAACGGACACTTGATTTCACTTTGTAAAACTTTATTACGATGGCAAATCGTAATACTTCTCAGTACTCCAATAGTGAGTACGCTGATATGCATTTAATTTATGGTCAAACTAGGAGAGTTTCCACTCGAGGTAATGTTTCTTACAACGCAAGGTTGGCTGCAAGACTGTACTCGGAACGATATCCAAATCGTAGGCCGACGACTTATGAGGTGATTTTAAGAGTCGTGAATGGTTATCGTGACGACAGACCACCAAGACATGGCTCAGAAGGAAGACCCCAAACCATTGATGATGACGTTGTTTTAAGTCAAGTACAAGCAGAGCCAGGAATGGGATCAATTTTATGGCCACCGCGTTCCCCGGATCTAAACCCACTGGATTTTTTTTATTGGGGATGTTTGAAAGATAAAATTTATTCAAAACCAATAAGTAACGAAGAGGAACTACGGCGACGTGTCTTCGATGCAGCCCGAGATATATCCGAAACCAGTTTACGAAAATTAAACCGAAATTTTATCCGAAGATGCCATTTGTGCCTTAGAGTCGCAGGGAAACAATTCGAACATTTATTGTAAAAACTAATGAAAGTTAAACCTTTATCTTTGAACCTTGGTCCATCAAATGTGATTCGAATTCCTACTTTTTTGCATTATGATATCATGTGTCATACCATTTTAGAATTGGCATAACATACGCATGTTTTTAAAGTTATTTGCTCATTTCGTTTCTAGTAAAAAAAAGTCATGGCAGGTGTTCAAAGTTGAAATTAATATGTTGATGATAATTTAAGTCAAGTTCATTACAGTATTTTTCCAACTTTTACATTAGTTATTGACATAATAATGCTTTTATCATCTTAAGCAACTATTCATGAAAGCGTACAAATAAAAAAAACTAAATTGTAAAGCTATCCCAGTAAATGCAGGCACTTGCAATGTTAAAAGAGGTGAGAAATTGGAAAAATCTTTAAATTGGTATAACTCGAAAACGGTGCAACTTTTACTGAGGTCATGTTAGGTTGGTTCGGTTCGTCTGAGGCTGGGGAATCTCCGGTGTCACTGTGACGTGCTATTTATGGGACACCCTGTATACAGCAATAAATATTAAATTCAATATAATATCAAATAACATGCGTAGATCAGCAGGAAAACATGCCAAAAATCTTACGTGAGAGATAAAGGAAGAAAAAGGAAAAAAAAAAACTAAAACCCACCTACTCATATTTGTTTATAACTTATAACACGGTGCAAGATGACCAGATAAAAGTTTCGATATGTTTTCCTACATCAACGGTGTCATTATGATTGTGTAATTTTATTTATTAGTAACTAGCGACCCGCCCTCGCTTCGCTTCGGTTTGTTTGAGTTTTCTATAACACACGTACATAAAACAATTTATTATACATAAAGACCTTCCTCTTGAATCACTCTATCTACTAAAAAAACCGCATCAAAATCGTAGCGTTGCGTAGTTTTAAAGATCTAAGCATACATAGGGACAGACAGCGGGAAGCGACTTTGTTTTATAATATGTAGTGAAGTGATAGTGATGTATCATTATTTGAACTGAAAGACGTTCTTTGCTGGCTTTTCTTCCCAATGATGCATCCGTTCGGATCGCTACCACTATTCTTTCTACTTCTAAGCGGCAGCATTGTTTTTTTTTTTTTTTTTTTTTTTATTGCATAGAGAAGGCAAACGAACACACAGGCCACCTGATGGTAAGTGGAAACTGTGATCCATAGACATTCGCACTCACAAGACTGCAATGCAATCCTAAGACTGCAAATGCGTTGCCAACCCTGAGGACTAAGATAGAATGCCTCTATGCTAGTTATTTCACCGGCTGTCTTACCCCCAAACCGGAACACAACAATGCGAACACTGCTGTTTGGCGGTAGGTTAATGGATAAGACGGTGGTAGCGATCCGGAAGGACCCTGCATAAGGTCCTACCACCCGCAAATGCAATTGTTGTGTTCTCGTGAAATTATATCTTAGTCCTAAGAGTTGGCAACACATTTGTAGTCGTAGCATGAGAGACATTGCCAATTAATATGGGTCTCAGGTCCCACTTACCATCAGGTGGTCTGTGTGCCTTCTCTTTCCTGTAAAAAACGGTCCCGTGGTGCCTGCATCCACTGGTTTGACCATTTAAGTAATTGGTAAGATGATGCGTATGTCATACTTAGTACAAAACCGGCCAAGTGCGAGTTGAAATTGCGTGGAGAAGTCTTATAGGTTTTCCTGTAATCTACATTTTAAAATTTTAGGCTCTGTAGTTTCGGAGAAAATTCTAAATTCAAAATATTTATTCAGTAAATAGGCCACATGAGGGCTCTTTTACACGTCGGTAATATAGGGTGAGTCTACCAGCGCTTCGGACAAGACCATCATTGCGGAGAAGAAGCGCCGCAAGAAACTCCAGCAGAAGGTAATTTTTTCAATCATAAAAACATAGTACTCTAAATCTATTTATTTTACAATAATAACAAATATTTATTTGAGATTCACATATCGAGCTCTTTCATTTGATATGTGACACAGTAAGGTTCGCTTATTTTTTTTTTAATATCCTAATCTTCGAAAATGACGCTTTTTTAAACAAAAATACTTTGCACATCTGTGTTTGAGTCATAGGATTACACCATCCAACCAAATTTCACCTGATTTGATCCTGCAGATTCGGAGCTAATTGACTATGACAGTCGAACAGACAGACAGACAGACACACAAGTGATCCTATAAGGGTTCCGTTTTTCATTGTACGGAACCCTAAAAATAAAATGAGATTCTATTAGGATATGAGTTTGACTTATTGGTTTTTAATGGGACTACCTGTTCACTAGATTTGAATCCTGCTTGAAGACTCAGAAACAAATCGTTCATTGAATACTAAACGAACACATTCCAAAATGAGTCAGTATTGCATTTTGAAATTCGAAGCCGTTCGTATAAGATTTTCAATGCAAGAGCAAATTATTTTGGAATGTGTCAGTCTTGTATTCAATGAGCGAAATATAAGCCATAACCGCGAATCTGAGGGCACAAGCTTCGTAGGGCCACCATCTTGATTTTCCACGTAAATTTATTCGCGTTTAGTGAATCGATTTTTTACCGAGTATCCTATTTTGGGCCTAGATGAATACATTTGAAAGTGATATATTTAAAGATAAAGACGTTAATATTAAAATAGATACGATTTATTATAACCTATTCAACAGCTGCCTTGTTGCTAACAAAATGTCTAGAATTATACTTTTAAACTATTTATGAATAGCAAAGTGGAATATTTAGATTGCTTAGAGACTTTTAAATGTGTTTATTTAGTTCTATTTTTAACTTTTAAGTTTCTGTAGTGGTAGAAGAGAAATACGCAAACGGCACCAAAATATAGCCACCGAAGTTGAATATTCGGCAGGTTGACTTAACACATAAATTAGCCGTGTTATACATTTCCCAACGTATCTCAACTAATGATACGTGGAAAATGTATAACCCGGCAAATTTACGTATGGTATCAACTAACAAAACATTCAAATTCCTCGACCATACCAGTTAAAATTCAATGAAAATGTTGGTATTTACCTACTTAGTAAGAATCTTATTTGCATTTTTACTACTTCAAATCAAACCAATGAATTTCGAACTCGTATAATAAACATGGAAGCAATAAAACCTAACCAATAGGTTTAATATATTACCAGCCATAAAAACAGTAAACTATTGTGAAATTGAATAACCGCAAATAAAAGTAACCACAAGTGTAAAAGGTTATAACCGAGAAAATTGATTTTTGTTTACGGGATATTTTATTGAAATATATTTAAAGTATGCTATAGAGAAAAGTTATTGGAAAATGATATGGAACTATGCGTGGCACAAGAAGCTTATATAGCTTACATAGTAACGTAAAACGGGGTGAGTTGGCATTAGGGGGTGACTGGGGATACAACCTAAAACAAGTCATAACTTGTTACAAATAAGAACATGAAATGAACATTCACGTTACGTCTATTGGAATAAATTTAAGTGTTATAATTAAAAAAAAAAAAAAAAAAAAATTGAAATGGTCATGCTTCGGTAGTTCGGTCATTTGAAAAGGATGGATGAAAGAAGATTGACGAAAGAGATACACAGATCGAAAGTGAGTGGACGGGTCGGAAGGGGCCGCCCTAGGCGTACTTTTTCGAGTCAAATCGGAGAAATACTGGAAAAGGGCCGAATCTTAAGTACCCGAAACCAACGTGCGTGCATGACTCGATGTATGAATGAGGAAGAAGCGAAAGAAATTTGTCAAGATCGTAGCAAGTGAAAGGAAGTGGTCTCTGCCTACCCCTCTGGGAAACAGGCGTGATTTAAAGTATGTATGTATGTATAATTAGTAATATATGCTTCATTTTAGGTTGTGTCCATACTCACCCCGTTTTACGGTACTAAAAAACTAAAAACAGCATTTGTATCGTTTTTATTAACAGTAAAAAGGTCATGGAACAGGATTTGCCTATGAGCTTGTAAAGATTGTTCTAAAAACATAATTTCATTGATTTTGTCCTGTAGTTGCCGACTGCAATTGCTTCGGAATTACAGAATATGTTCATACCAGCGAGCACTGTTGCCGTCGGTGCGCGCAATTTATAAGGAAAACTGATAAGGCTGCTCAACTTATTCATATAGGTAATCTAATAATGCGTCTACTCGTATGCTACAAATAAAATCTATTTAGACAGACAGCAAGTCATACCAAACCATATAAGAAATGTCGTCAACATATAGGTAGCCGCTGAGAGGTATAATGATGACAAATGATTCTAAAATGACCACTTTTAATGACAAGAAACCTTACACCATACCCAATGTTAATAAAGTAATTCCATACATACATACCCTACATACATACTCAAAAAACATTCCACTCCTTGGGCAATCAAAATAAAAACCTTGTAAAACTGCTCATTATAATTTGACAAGTTTCTTGTTATGCCTTTAATGTACATGTGGCTATACAAATATATCTTCCAAGTCAAATTCGATTCGTTTCTCGACTTTTAATCTGTTTGACGGCAGTCACCCGTTTATAATTGGAGTGACATTACAATATATGTACCTATATAACCACCATACCCTGATTTCTTTTCATGTTAGTAGATATGATAAAATATTGAATAAGCATGTTATAATTGTGCTGTAAAACATTGTTACTTTCGCTCTGTGTGCGTTTTCTTTGAATAAATTTATTTTCTTTCTTTCTTTCTTTCTTTAATGGTAAATGATAATATTGTGGCCGTAAATTCCAGAAATACTTTGTCTAATGTCAATAGAACTTTAGCGCTGAATATAGAATGTGCTTACCTGAGCTAGGTCGATCGCTGTATCTAGTGCAGTACACCCAGGCTGGCCACAGATTTGGATTCGCCTGGCTGCTGGCATCAGTACTGCCACAAGTTGACGGAGCCCCGCTGGATGTTGATGAGACAATAGAGCTCGCTGAATCAGGTCTCTTGGCTTCCACAGGCTTAGGAACTTCTTTCTCCTTTACTACTTCACCAATTTGGGAAACTGTCTGTCTCAGTCCACCCAAAGGAGGTAATCTATTGAAATCCGTCTCCTTTGACTTTAAGTAGTCGAAGCTGTATTTCTGGAACTCCGTTTGCTTTGAGAGATCATAAGGCTTGTAAAGAATGCTGAGGTTAGGCCCGACGGGTTTTGGTCCTTCGATTTTGTTTGTCTTTCTCAAAGCGTTTGAACCAAATTCAGGGTGTAGAATGTTGCTAATTGAAAAGTTGATGGGTACAGTAGGCTGTTGGCGCTGGTTTCTTCTATCTTCAAAGTCTTGGTTGATGACTGGTTTGACATCGGGTGTTTCTGGTCTGTAGTAGTTCTGGTATTCAGGGCTTGGGGGTGGGGAACTGGGTTGGACCTTGACGAGGGTCATTGGAGAGCGTTCGTACCTTGGTTCTATCGTGGTACAGGTGTACTGGTTTGGTTGGCAGTACTGGCCAAGGTTTTCTGCATGAGGAGCTGGAACTCTAGCCACTGGGCCTGGGCTGTTCGCTTGGTTGGGGCTGCAGCGATCTTCAAAAGCCATCTTAGCTTTGTATAACTTCTTCAGTTTATCAAAACTGCCACTCACAATGTGTCTTAGTACAATTAAATCAAAACTCGAACGTCACAGCTCACTTTTCGAATCGATTTGTCAGTTCAAAATTCAAATTAGGAACGCGTAACTGTCAAGTTTGACAGATGAGTGCGACTGCGCGCTACGGCGGCGGCCGGCAGACTGAGCGACCAATGGGACACGCCCCTCGACAAACAAGCTTTTTTTTACCCTACCCCCATCAGTTTTGTAGGCGTTAACCGCTTGGGTTTCGACGCTTTAGAATATCACACGTCTCACTCGAACTTGCGGAGTTTGTAAAGGTAAGGAAAGGATGGGTATATGACAATTGATTTAGCGTGCTTGTGTATTTAGTGGGCTTGGTAGGATTTGTAATTCAGTTGTAAATTGGCGCTATGGCTCTTTCGCGATCATAATGTATCAATAATATCGTGCTTTTGTACTGAATTTCAATTAAAGTTTGACAGAATTATTATATTGATAGGCGGCCATATTGATGAATTATTGAACGTTTCGGAAACTTCTTTTTAATAATGACATAATATTAATATTGAGTCGTTTTGATTTTAGATACCTATTAGGAGTATAAGTGGTGAGACTCGATACTTATATTCTTTGATAGTTTAACGAAACACCAAATTAATATTGCTAATTTAAATATTCGTGTATCAATACGCAAAATAATAACGTATTTTTTTGAAATAAGAACGATGATTTTTTGAAAAAGTATTTTTTAATTATTAAACACCTAACCTAACCTATAAAGTAAACAGCCGAGTTGTGTTTCTGAGTAAACTTCCTCCATCCTCGACTTTTGCCCTCGTATGTTAACGAAGTATTGTTTTCTCTGTTTTTACGGTTGTCCGCTTTTGCCGCCGCGCCTTGTTAATATCAGGGCGTCAATTTTGGTTTTTTCCTCTTGTAAACTAAAATAACATGACACTTTGGTTACGGAAAGGATTTTGGAATCTATTTTGTGCAAGGAGCCAAGAAACAAAGCAAGCTTAGAACACATTTTTTTATGGAATAGAGAGAGCAATGAGCACACAGATTTGAAGGTATGTATGAATGTATGTAAACTCTTTATTGCTCAATAAAAACAATAACCAATTCATACATAAACTTAAGATTAGAAACAGAATTAGTTACGCAACTTAAGAGGTCAAAATGATCTGCACTAGACTCTATTGTCAAGAGAATATATCATGCCTTGATCATTTTGAGCATGTTATTGGACTTAGCTACTTTTGATGCTGACTGTACATGGTGAAGGTAAGATGGTATTAGTGATCTGCGTCCCTATTGCCTAACGCACTCCCAATCTCAATTGGCTTCAAAGTGGAACAATTGTTTTCATTTTGTATGCAAACAGTCTTCGATTTTCAAAATGAAAGCAATTGCGATGGCGAGTGCGTTAAGCAATAGCCCGTCTGGACACCATTAACAGAAGATTTGATGAATTATCGACGACAACGAATTATTTAAGATTTATCGACGATATAACGCTCACGATAATAATCTCAAGGTTATGGCAAATCAAGTGAGATGACAGAACCATCAAAAATTTACTGGATTCTCCTATGGAATCCCTAAAAGTCATTTGTCCTAAAATGCATCGTTTGACCGAATTTTCGTTTATCCTAACGCCATCTGAATTTTTAAAACTTTTCAATGCTTACTTTTTCGGGTCAAATCGGAGAAATACTGGAAAAGGGCCGAATCTTAAGTACCCGAAACCGACGTGCGTGCATGACTCGATGTATGAATGTGGTAGAAGCGAAAGAAATTTGTCAAGATCGTAGCAAGTGGAAAGAAGAGGTCTCTGCCTACCCCTCTGGGAAACAGGCGTGATTTAATGTATGTATGTCAATGCTAGGGGAAACCATTTTACCTACAGCGATAAATATATGACCAGCCCTTGGAAGGGCTGGTATTCTGAACCAGAGTAGACCAACTAAGTATAGTTTGCTATACTGTTTGTAATACCTAGGAAAGAATAATAAGAACTCTATCTTAGTCATCGTTTTAAAGTATAATCTAATTTAAAAATGGCTGATGGACATCTAAATATTTGGTACTCCCCTTCCGCACGCACCTTCCGTTTGGCATACAATGTTTGTAGGTATAAATCGAATAATGATTTGCTGACGATATGGCGTAGGCGCATGAAACAACAAACAATTACTATGGCTGAGATTGGGTACGCAAATAAGAGATGCATATATGTCGCTAGGTATAGGTACAAAATTGTTTTCGATCATTATGTAAACATATAGACAGGTAGAGCGTCTCTTTCTCGATTAAGTTCATCTTTCAAACCGTACCTGGTAAAGAAAGGGTGAGGACTAAAAAGTTGAACCACAGTTAGAGTTAAGCGCAGTTAACCTTACAAACAACGATGTCGAAAAAAATTCCGCTGTGCCACGAAAAGTATCCCTACAAATTGTATGGCTAATTTTCGTGTCACAACGGAAAAGTTTCATAGAAAATTTAATTGAACCAGAGTTCATAAGCAACGCGGTTCCAATGAAAATTGAGAAATGTAAAGCTTAATTTGAAGGAAGGAACAAACGTTCGCAACAAGAAGAGAAATAACAAATATAGAATGCATGTCAAAAATTCTGACTTGGATAGACCTACTCAAATAATTGCCTTATGATGTTCGATACCTTGTTCTTTTCTACGACCTAATTTGAATAGAGAGTTGATTTAATAAAATTGTCCTGGTATAGAATACACCACAGGCGGCGCGACTAGTTAAAACGCATAATTAAATTACAGCGTCAAACCTCTTTTCTTCGTCGTATGCGGCATAGACAATAAAAAAGTAATTCCATCATGGCGTCGCTAACAAGCCGCGCTGTCAGCTTTCCCGCCTAAATAGCTGTCAAATGTCAATCCGCCGCCATTGTTGTGCCGCAGCTTAAATTGCAGACAGAAGGTTCTTGGTGTGTTAGGTAAATGAAAATAATTATGGTGGGGATAGAACCTTGTACAGGGCATGATCCGTCCGAATCACTTCATTATCATTCTATCCTTTAACCTGCCAAGTAGCAGTGTTCGGATTGTTGTGTGCCGGTGTGAAATTATGAAGCAAAATGACTAGCATAGGTACATGCGTTTAGATACACCAAATACATCAAATAAAATAAGAAAAACCGGGCAAGAGCATGTCGGACCATGCTCAGTGTAGGGTTCCGAAGCCGTAACGACAAACACAAAAAACTATCTCAAAAATCAACATGTATGAACCAATTTTCTATTTAGTTATTTGGCGCTGTCTTAGATGATTTTTAGTAGGTATAAACCCGTTAGTCGCCTGTATCTCAGGAACTAATTAAGTCTACTTATTGTTAGTAATGATTCTTTTTCTTATAAATTCGTATATATAATACATATCTCAAACAAGAGCCAAGCTTTTAAGTGTGAGATCAGTATACCTATGTAGGTAGTTAGGTATCTAAACTGCTTCAAACCGACTTTAAATTACAATAAAAGTTTAATCTTTTATAAAGTAATTAATAGAAATTGAAAAAAAAACAAGGGCCAGTAAATAGAATTTTAAGTTTTCCAAACGATACTCGACTCAAATCAATAATCTAATCGATTATTTGTAAACTTTCAGATCGCAAATCGCAAACTTGTAGGTAGCATTCCGGGGCACGTCCGAACAGCATCTAGGCGCTCGCGCTTATGAGCGCGGCTGTCGCTCGATTTGTTACTTGGACAGACTCCCCCCGCGCGTCCTGCACGCCCCGTTAACAAATTTTTCTATCAAAGTTATCATAGGCGATTTTGATAGGTATAAACCCTTTAGTCGCCTGTATCTCAGGAACTAATCTTGTCTACTTAGCCGTGATAGTTTTCCTATAAAATTCGTTATATGCGCTTTCGTTGAAGATTTTTTTCAGATTTTTAGTATTAGTAGTTTTGGCTGTAGGGGGGGGGGACACTTGACTCTAACAAAAAATAGCGCTTTAAAGCTTAATATTTCATAAACGGATCCCTTAATCGAAAAATTGTTTTCATAAACCCGCAATATTTTTAAAAGACCTATCCAACGACACCCCACACTATGGGGTAGGCAAGAAAAAAAAAAGGCATCCCCACGTTACGTGCAGGGGAGGTGCATTAAAAAAAAATATTTTCCAAAATTTTATTTTACCACTTTGTTGGCGTGACTAATATGTATATTCATGCCAAATTACAGCTTTCTAGTACTATGAGTCTCTGAGCTAGACTGGGGACGGACGGACGGACGGACATGGCGAAACTATAAGGGTTCCTAGTTTGACTACGGAACCCTAAAAACCAAAGAATGCAATGTAGTTATTATTATTAGGGGGTTGAGGTGGGCCTTGTTTGCCGCTTCGACCGTTGCTGATCTTTTGCGGCAGCCCTTTGTTTAGAGCTCACCTGCAAAGGCCCTTTACATCCAAGAATTTACAGATGCTTTGGGCAATAAGGAGTTGTATCTCGTGTGATTATGTCGCCCTATAGCGCATGCGATATTTCTGTTGCGCATTAGTGGTCCGTATGAGCAGAAGTGCATTGCTGTCTCCTCTGTCTCCTGGGGTGTTATTCTCTCAAAAACAACGGACGAGCGAATGAACGAACAAAATCGCAGCGACGAGTTTAGGTAGTCCCGTCGGAGCGAACAAAACACATTTTAGCGCATTTTCAATTAAGCAGCCTTATACGTTCAATCCATCGGCTGAAACCATGCTGCTAAATTGAAAATGCACGAGGTAAAATATGTTTTGTTCGCACTGACGGGACTACTTAAACTCGCCGCTTGGACATTCACTCGTCCGTTCGTCCGACCGTCGTTGTTCAGAGAATCACTACCCTGACTCTTGACAGAACCTGCATGTCTCGTCTTATTTCACAACGCCTTTGTTAAACGAATCTTACAATGATTTTTGATTTTAGAATCAAATGCTCTACTTTGAAATTCGAAGTTACGTTAGCTACATTCCTGTCACTCGTCATTTGAGACTAAAACGAGAGAGATGAAGCTAACGTAACTTCGAACTTCGATTTTAAAAGGCCTCGGTATAAAAGAACTGACTTGTTTTATCTATTCTGTGGCGTCTCTTTGAAGCCGACGACGTTTGTTTTAAAGCTGTTTGAGCAATTGTTATTCAAATTTATTTCGTTGACGATGTAACTTAGACGGGTAATTTAATTCGGTAGCTTATTTATTTATTACGTATTATGTGACAGGGACGGTGTTTTCTCTGTATTTTTTGATATTCGATCCTTTGTCCGTACAAACGTCCTTTTTTTTATGGCATAGAGAAGACAAACGAGCGAATAACTGTGACCCGTAGACATTCGCATTCACAAGATTGCAATCCTAAGACTGCAAATGCGTTGCCAACCCTGACGACTAAGACGGAATGCATCTATGCTAGTCATTTCACCGGCTGTCTTATCCCCAAATCGGAACACAACAATGCGAACACTGCACTACTTTATCATTGATTTTGGTTCGCAAATCCAGTGCAGTTTTGTGGGACAACTTGTAACATTGATGAAGAACTTGCATTGAATAAAATAACAGTGAAAAGATTCCAAATGAGTCAGCGGTCAAGATCACACCAAGCCATTGAAGTAGATGCTCACCATCTTCAAGGGTCATAACGATTATGACTGGAAGACTTCGACAACATGACAGGATTTACCATACAACGTTGCTTATATATACTTGACATTGGCAAAATTACTTTATTATGTAGACGCCATATCAGAATAATATGAAATGATTATGAATTAAGACTGTATATCAAGCATATACCGAATATATGTACCACTTATTATCTCCATGTCTTCCCTTGGATGTCGTAAGAGGCGACTAAGGGAATAAAGGCTTGTAGTACTGTTAGGCGATGGGCTTGCAACCTGTCACTAATACACTGGTAAACATCTTAGCCTAATGCAAAATATGGTTACAGAATTATCAACAAGCTTTTAGAGTTGTAGGTAATTGACAAGATTTCATATTTTCAAGACTTTAATTTTATTCGTTTTATAGATACTGTTTGGAAGGAGGAAGACATTAATAGTTTTAAATTTTCTCTAGAATGAATAATTATTTTATTATTTATTTATTAAGATGTACTTATTCTAAAAGGGCGTAACTTCATTTCTACGACACAATGGACATATTACGTTAGTCCAATCTGAATATAAAAAAGTACCTATCATGTCAACCGATAAAGGGCCACTTGCACGAAAAGTTTAACCCTGGGTTAAGACACTAACTCGAGTTAAAATGACAGTTATCGTATGAATCTGACGTCTACTAACTCGAGTTAGTGCCTTAACCCAGGGTTAAATTCTGCGTGCAAATGGCCCTGTCTCTATCCATCTGTCAATAGTGTCAATGTCTAATTTGAAGTATGACAGCTTTTTTTCTCGTGAAAAAGGCAATGGATTATATCTATTCAGGCATAGTATTGGTAAAACTCGATATTTTTATTAACTTACTTGTAATTTTGAAAATAAAGAAAAATAAATCTAAATAAATATTTTGCCGTGTTCAGGAGATAAAACCCTTTCGATTCGTATAGTAATTTGCAGGTGTCACCAAAATGAAATGTTGTCAATTCTGTAGCTCTGCCTACCCCACTTTTGGATTACAGGCCTGAAGGTATGTATGTATGAATTCTGCTCAACTACTTTTGATGTTGACTGTACGAGAAAACGAATCCATCCCAGCAGCATTAGTCATAATATTATTATTGTAATAAAATATTTTATATCAAACGATTGAATATAAATAATATTATTAAAGAATAATCTGTTTGTTTTACAAATGCTTCGGGAAATAGATGCGTGTGTTAAGGTTTCGGGGTACTGGGAGATATTATAGCTTAGGTATAGCTTGTAACGTGGCGATAGACATTAAAGTTTATATGTTTACTTATATATATGTGTGTGTATTTTAAAATACATATCTACTTAGTTCTCCATCGAAATTTACAATAAAAAGGTATTTAAGGATCGTTTGTATTTTTTACTATAACCACCGACGCAAAAAGAGGGGTGTAATAAGTTTGATTGCTATATGTGTGAGCGTGCGTGCGTGTGTGTGTGTGTGTATGTCTGTGGCAGCGTAGCTCTTAAACGGGTGAAACGATTTGGATGCGTGTTTTTTTAATTAAAATCAAGTTTTCTAGTGGTTAGGCCGCGTCAGAATCAAATCAAATCAAATCAAATCAAAATAATTTATTTGTCAGAATACAGTATTATAAGGTGTTATAATTATTTTTGCACTTGTATTCAGCATGCAAGCATGCGTACAAATGTTAGTCGTAGGTATATACAAATTCTATTTCATAATTTACAAATTCTATTTTATAATTTACATTAGGTACTAATTTATAAATACATTTTATTATGGTCAATATCGACATTTAATATATTTCATATTTCCTTAAAATTTACATAATCCTTGACACTGTAGAAACATTTCTCCATCAACCATGTTGTTAACCGACATTTAAATCTATTTCCCGACAAAATTCTTAAATTCTCTGGTAAATTATTAAAAATTTCTATGCTCATATTAAAAATGTTTCTTTTATAGATATCTTTGCGACATGGGGGTTTATACAAACGAGACATGATATGTGCTCTTGGCTTCCTCGGTATCACTTCACTGCGTTTCTTAAAGTACGCTGGGTGGGAGTTGACAAAAACACATACGTCCCTTATGTACAAACATGGCAGTGGTAAAATATTTAGTTTCCTAAATAGTGGGACACAACTGTCGTCCCACCTAGCATTACAAATTACTCTAACACATTTCTTTTGAATTTTGAATACTCTTTCAATAGCTACCGAGTTTCCCCACAATATTAAGCCATAGCTGAGCACAGAGGAAACATAACCGTGGTATGCCGTTAGAGCAGCTTCTTTGGAGACAGTCTCTCTCAATCTTTTCAGGGCAAACACAAAACGATTTAGCTTATTACATACGCTATCAATTTGCGCTTTCCAATTAAGGTGTTTATCTATAAATATGCCAAGAAATTTCATTGCGTCTACTTCGTCCACTTTCTCATTTTCATACTTAATACTTATAGGTAAAGAATTTGAATTATATGAAACAAATTGAATACATTTAGTCGTATTAATATTAATATGTAAATCATTTATTTTCATCCAATTAATAATGTCAAATAATCCCTTATTAATATTTAATTCGAAAGTGTCAATCTTATCACGTTTTACCACTAGTGTCGTATCATCAGCAAACAATATGCTTTTCTGTGTAATGGCTTTAGGCAAATCATTGATGTAAAGGAGAAAAAGTAAAGGTCCCAATATGCTACCTTGTGGAACTCCAGTATTAATAACTCTAAATTGTGATCTATAAGTCTGCTTTAATATTACTTTACTTGATCCACCTGAAATAGTTTTAATTTCTACAGATTGTTTTCTGTCAGCCAAATAACTACCTATCCATTCGAGCACTTTCCCTATATACGTTAAGTTTATGTAGAAGTTTCTCATGGTTAACATAATCAAAAGCCAGAAGAGATATCAGCTCTGTAAGAAGAGGGTTTTTATCACTCTAACTAATAGTTATTATTACCTACTAAGTCCATTTATGCTGCTGTAGTTAATTTTTACACTATTTGTATGGAAAAGAGACCTACAGGTACAGGTTATAAAATTAACCTACCGCCAAACAGCAGTGTTCGCATTGTTGTGTTCCGGTTTGGGGATAAGACAATCAATCAATCAATCAATCTTTATTTGCGTAGAAAAAGGGTTATTACAGGAGGTAGTTACAAAATATTGTTACAATTGAGCCGCCTTCTTCAGCTGTCAATGCACAGCATGCAAATTTATAGTGCTAACAGCTAGCAATGCTTAGGGACTAGGTAGGAACACATGCACACACCGCACCACCCTAGTAACTTATAATTAGGGTTTTTGGTTTTTTATAAAAATATTTCGCTAATTGAATAAAATCTATTATTTAGTAACCATTTAAATAATGTTACGTTAAACTTATTACCAGGCAATTCTTTAATATGCTGAGGTATTTTGTTATAAATAAGAACACACATTGAGGAACTGTTTTTCCTAAACATTGCAGTCCTTTGCTGCTTTCTTACAACAAGTCTGTCCAAATTCCTTGTACTTCTGGGGAAACCACAGGTGCCGCAGGACAGCCGGTGAAATGACTAGCATAGAGGCATTCCATCTTAGTCCTCAGGGTTGGCAACGCATTTGCAGTCTTAGGATTGCTCTGCAGTCTTGTGAATGCGAATGTCTATGGGTTACAGTTTCCACTTACCATCAGGTGGCCTGTGTGCTCGTTTGTCATCTCTATACCACAAAAAAAAAAAAAAAACTCTTCCTACCTTCTTTCTACCAAACATAGCTACAAACTTAAGTTTAAGGACGGTTTATTTTAATTTATATTCACAACTGCGGGCCTAGTATGACTGCGTCTATATCGTGTGTCAAATGTGGATAAAGCATCCGTCACTCTCGTACTTATCTACGTGTCAGAAGGTGACATACGCCTTATCCAAACTTTATCACGAGACAAACGCAGCCATATTAGGGCCCTGGGGTTATACAGGGTGTCCGGGACATAGTGGCCAACCCGACAGAGCTGGATAGCTCAACTCAGGAGTGTCCAAAATATGATAAATCATGTTTAGTAAAAGTCGCACCAAAAACGAGATATCTTAACTTTCCAAAATTTTGCAAATACAGTACCATGGCTTATTTTCGATGCCACATTTTTTTAGATGCGATGTCAAACTGTTAATTATTTATTAATTTCGTTAAAAGGGTCATAAAGCAAATTTAATCATCTTTCTATTACAGCAAACCAAACTGAAAAATTCTAATAACTGTGACCGTGGCATTGAAAATAACTAGTAAACCAGGGTACCGCATTTCCAAAATTTTGAAAAGTTGAGATATCTCGTTTTCGGTGCGACTTTTACTAAACATGATTTATCATATTTTGGATACTCCTGAGTTGAGCTATCCAGCCCTGTCAGGTTGGCCACTGACTGTCTCCCGGACACCTTGTATATATTTGTTTGAAAGCCATCTAAGCTTGGCTTTGACGCAGCCAAATTCAAATGACGTTGATATTACTAGCATAGAGGCATTCCATCTTAGTCCTCAGGACAACACTTGCGGTTTTTCAGCCGTTTTAATAAATTAACTGTGACTTAGATCCCATCCAAATGCCTATGGGTCTCAGATTCCATTATAACACATGGCTAAATAATAGAATATTTAAAACACATGGCTGACTGTTGAGTTTCTTCCGGCGTTTTTTCTGAGCAATGGTCTCCTCTTCTTCCTCGTGTAAACTTTTACCCGGCCCGTGCGGCCTACTTACTGAATAATGATTTATCTTTTTTTATCTATAAATATAATAATAAATATCAGAGGACAATACCAGGAACAAATACTCGCGCTCATCACACAAATAACTACCCTTACCAGGAACTAATCTCAGGATTGCTAGCTTCGTAGGCAGGGTCACTACCGACTAGGCCAACACGTCGTCAATATATAAGTGTTTACCCTTTTCATCCTATAAAAGCTTAGCGTCGCATATCTGCGCGTACGCCGCCGCCGGAACGTCGTGTGTGGCGCTAACCATCGCGCGCGCAACCGGTCGGTTACTGCGCACGCGCACTGTAGTGTACACGCGAGGGAGCGAGTGAAATTAATAGACGACGACTCGATAGCCTGGTCTATAGCCTAGTAGCTGTCTCTTTCTCCCAACCTAAACTGAACTGCTTTAGCATGTCATGGTGACCCCCCTGTTCCCGAGACTTGTACTTTTTTGACGACGCGCTGGTCTAGTTGGTAGTGACCCTGCCTGCGAAGCTAGCGGTCCCAAGTTCGATCTCAGGTATGATTTGACACACCAATTGACCTAGTCCCAAGTGTCCGAACTAAGCTCTAGGCCCCATGTGATTTTTGTTTAGTCCCAAACATGAAGAAATGGCTCGGTGGGAAAAGATTTTCATCAAATGAGGGAGTCATAGATGAAACTAAAACATATTTTTTAGGGTTTGAATATAATATTTTTGGAGGGGTTCCAAAAGCTGGAACATCGGATGAAGTGCATCGAATTGAAAGGAGATTATGTAGAAAAATAAAACGACTTATCAAACTGCCCTTGTACCTAATAGGTACTCACTTAAATACTACCAAATAAATGGTGCATATTACCTACACTGTTAACATTGCAATAATATCATACAGTTAAAGATAATTCATATGAAATACAAAAACGTTTAAATATGTATAATTGAACGACGCTTGTCCTCTGTAATCTCGACGCCGCCATTTTCTTCTGTGTAATTTTAAACATCCTTACTAACGTTGAATGAATCTCATTCTACATGTGTTATTGCATGAAACTTTAAGCATTCATCACATTAATATCATAATATTAAATATATTCATATTTCATTTTATGAATATTGCGAAAGGAGCTGTCTGTTACGCTTCCGCGTAAGCGGACTTTTCTTTTTCTTTTTTACAACTTTTGATTACCGTCAAATCTTTGTTGACACATGAAAGACACTATTGACATAAGAATCATCGAATTCAGCCCCACGCGTTTAGTCTTTAGAGCGTCACTAAGGAACAAACAGACCCAAAAAAAAACAAATATATACATACATACATACATTAAGTCACGCCTGTTTCCCAGAGGGGTAGGCAGAGACCACTTCTTTCGACTTGCTACGATCTTGACAAATATCTTTCGCTTCTTCCACATTCATACATCGAGTCATGCACGCAC
Organism: Acleris laterana; assembly: GCA_963966035.1. NCBI lineage: Eukaryota > Metazoa > Arthropoda > Insecta > Lepidoptera > Tortricidae > Acleris > Acleris laterana. The sequence continues at coordinate 7,897,112 of OZ014465.1, read as the reverse complement.
GTCGGTTTCGGGTACTTAAGATTCGGCCCTTTTCCAGTATTTCTCCGATTTGACTCGAAAAAGTACGCCTAGGGCGGCCCCTTCCGACCCGTCCACTCACTTTCGATCTGTATATCTCTTTCGTCAATCTTTTTTCATCCATCCTTTCCAAATGAATATAAATACATTATGTGATAAACACACCTCTTTCTTCGGCAGTCGGGTAAAAACACACCTCACCGCAGAGATGAAAGCCAATTTACAGTCTTGTTCATAAATATGTGCATACTTTAGAACCTTGTCTATTTAATGTCATGTTTACACTGCCATATATGAATAGTTACATCGATTAAACTGACAAGGTACTAAGGTGTACACATATTTATCTACACATCTAAATATATAAAAGGAGAAACTGACTGACTGACTGACATATCAACGCACAGCTTAAACGGCTAAACGTAGGCACTTGAAATTTGGAAGGGACGTAGCTTAGGTACCGTAGAGGTGCACTAAGAAAGGAATTCCCGAAATTCCCACGGGAACGGGAATTAGCGGGAAAATCCTTTTGTATTCTCATTTTTAATAGTTTGCCAGGGCAAATTAGAGCACTTGAAGGAAAACAGTTTTCTCTAACCTTAAGGAAGTGGATTCTGAATTGCTGTTTCTATAGTGTTAAGGATTTTATTAACCATGAGCATAATGAAATGTAACTATAATTATTGATGGATGACTTGTACCTTTTTTCTTTTTTGTGTGACAATGAAGATTTGCATGCTGTTTTATAACTGCTGGAAAGGCGAAAACAATATAAATTTTAAGATCTGTATCTACCCTTTTTCTGCAAATAAATGAATTTTTATTATTATTATTATTATGAAAAATCTAAACCGAAGCGAAGCGAGGGCGGGTCGCTAGTATATCATACGATCTCTATTATGCGTTCAAAACCCGTAGGCAATGACCAGAATTATCTGTGGTAGTAGGTCACAGCGATGACAGCTGTTAATTTTGGATGTTAAAATTTTGGATCTCATTACCTTACAATATTTGATAAGGTAATGAAATTACGTTTTAGCTGTCATGGCTGTCACCTACTACCACAGGTAATGCTCGTCATTTACCTTTCGGCTTCTGAACCCATCTTAGAGTACGTATAGTGTGTAAATAAAGTATTGTACGCGACTCTGCGTAATTGGCAGACCTAGGAATATTCGGGGCAAAACTAAATGACAGCTAGGGATTGCCTATATCGATAAACTTGACCATCGATGCTTTTCCCATATACTAGTGATCGCTCCAAGTTTTGATTGTAAAAATACTTTATTTTTTAAAGTATGCCAATTAAACAAAATAGCACCATAATTCTGGTCATTCTTTATTTTAAAAGGATTTATAACCTTCACTCATCATCGTCATATTGTTTTTACTCCTAACGAATTCTAGTCGTTCATTTTAACGATAGTAAATGGGACAGTCATTCTAAAATTCCCAATACGGAAAAAATGTATTTTTTTTTTACAAACAAAACTTGAAGCGATTACTAATATATGGGAAACGCATCGATAATTGAGTTTATCGATATAGGCAATCCCTAGATGTCATTTCATTTTGCCCCGAATATTCCTAGGTCTGGTAATTGGCATTATGCAACCATCACGTAAACTACAATTATGAACTCGACTGTACTTACAACTTCTCGCCTAAAGTGGTATTACCACTCTCAAAGACCCTTCTCGCGAGCAAACAGATTGTTGAATGGTTTCCATGGTTACCATCCATTTAATAACAATTCAAACGAAAGCTGAACAGTGATTGTATAGAGTTAACCAATATCTAGTCGCCTAGCAGCTTTGTATTGTCTGTATTACGGTGTTATTATCTATACTAATATTATAAAGCTGAGGAGTTTGTTTGTTTGTTTGCTTGACGCGGTAGTCTCAGGAACTACTAATCCGATTTGAAAAAATATTTCAGTGTTAGATAGCCCATTTATCGAGGATATAGGCTATATAATGGAGTATGGTAGTAGTACCCTGATGTATGGTAGTGAAAGTTGGGTGTAGCAGGACATGCATGAAAGTCGTGTAAATGCAGTAGAAATGCGCTCTTTGCATAGTATGTGTGGTGTAAAACTGATTGATAGAGTAAGGAATGAAAAAGTCAGAGAGAAATGCGGAATAAAAGAAGATGTAGGCTAAGATTGAAAAGGGCATGCTTCTATGGTTCGGTCATTTGGAAAGGATGGATGAAAGAAGACTGACGAGGGGTTGAAAAGGGCCGCCCTAGGCTCCTGCTCTAATACATGAAGTGAAAGTACGTAATAGTTGGAACCCAAGCATTTTAACGTAAAATATATTTTGTTTTAATTTAATAAAAAAAAATAACAATTAAGACCGAGTTGAACTCGCTAGGTATAATATTCAGATTTGAATTCGATTTCGACTCGATTCAGTGTCCCATTCTAATCGCACTAACGTTAAGTAATAACCCCCCTAAACCCGGCCACACATAAACCTTACTTCAAACGTAATAACACGTTGCAAGTGCACGCTTAAACAAAGTGCATATTATGCAGTTGGTTTGCTAGCTGTCATTTTGCATAAGCCTGAAATTACATGCGTCTTCGGTAAAATAATAATGTTTGGACATTGGCTAACAATATTTGTTATTAAAGAGTTAGTATTAACAGAATTATGAAGCTCACTATTTTCATACGAAGTGCTATGTTTCTCTCCCGTTAAAACTACGATTTTTACGATTTTTGAATACTTATGTTGTATAAAGGCGTATAGTACTGTTAGGCGATGGGCTTGCAACCTGTCACTAATACACTGGTAAACATCTTAGCCTAATAGTGCAAAATGTGGTTACAGAATTATGAACAAGTTTTTAGGGTTGTTGGTAATTCTGTAGCTCTGCCTACCCCACTCTGGGAATAAGGGCGTGAGTTTATGTATGTATGTATGTAGGTATGTTGTACGAGTAGAATTGTAGATAGGTATTATGATTAAAAAAACCGGTCAAGTGAGAGCCGGACTCACGCACTTAAGATATTTTATTTCAATTAAATTACTTATTTTCAAAGTAGGTACCTATTGCCGTTAATAATATCGAGCAACAAACGGCAAAAAAAAACACTTTTGTTATATTCAAGCTGCACTTAAATATTTATTTTATTCTGTTTTTAGTATTTCAACAACAAGTGAAATTTCAATATTGTCTAAGGATCACGGTTCCTTAGAAACAGCCTGGTGACAGACAGACACCATTAGGCGGCTTGTGTGCTAGTTCACCTTCCCCTAGCCTTTTTTTAACTGAAAAGTTTTAAAATCAACCAAACCATTGCTTTTTGTATAAATTGTACAACAAAGACGACTTTATCTATTTAATAAAACAAGAACTCAAACAAATTTCATCGAAATTAACCTCTTATTACTTTTAACTTAAACAAAAACACTAATTAAACTAATTTAACTGATTCGAAACCAGCAATTAACTTTCTATTCGTATCCCACTTCTGAAAACACAGTTAAAACTTAAGTTTTCCGCCGGTAAATCAAAAAACAAACGCAATTTCAACAACTACAGCGCTATTTTAAACGCAAAGTTATCTTGGTGTTTTTCCTTTTGCACGTGTTTAGTAAAATGACATTTTGACACTAAAATTTGTTTTTAATTGTTAACCTTTGTTTCAATTTGAGCTTTCACGCAATTACAGTCAAATTAAGATTTAATTAATCAAATTAACTAAGATTACAGCAACTGTCAGATTTGACAGCAAAGAGAAAGGTGTCTACCATTATAATGAAAAGGAAAATGAATGCTCATATAAATACATAAGTAAGTATATTGGATTCATGTGGAAAACATTTGTTTGTATGAACATTGCATTGAAGCATTCCATCCATTCCATCTTAGCTTAGTCGTCACGGTTGGCACTGTTAGTAATCTTGAGATGGTCTTCTTGAGATTGGATTATCAGGATGTTGTAATACCTATCGGACTTCTCTACCCTTGGTTATCGTTTAAACTTAAAATGAGAATAAATACATTTATTATTATATTATTTAAAGGGCAAGTAGAGCTCATTTCCAGTAAAAAAGGTCAAGGAATTCTTCAAAAAGTTGCTTTAAACTTAAATAAATACCATATCCTATTAAGGATTTCCCTTCTACCAACAACCGTTGTGCATCACTCACCCTTTTCTAGCAACAAACTTAACTTTACCAACGGCTAAATCACAAGCATTCATTTTAAATACATTTCCACGTTTAAACGTTGACACTAGCGCCATTATCAACGTCAAAGATATGTTTGTTTTTATAATCATAACCTATAGCAGCTGTCAGTTTTCCCGCGCGGGCGTGGTTTTCAATTTTCGAACGTAGGCTTTGTAAACAAAGACAATTGATTGTTTTCGGCCAGTGTTTAGTGGATACGTTTCGTTATAGGCGTTTTGTGGAATTTTTAAATTTTATAGTTATTCAGAGTGAAACAAAACTTAAGCTTAAATGGTTTTTTCCTGCGGTATTATGACAACTGAAACGAAAAATCTAAAATCAAAAACAAATGAGATGAAAATATTAAAGTTGATCTTGGTCTATGTTACGAAATTAATATTTCGGGTACACATGCATACATACTTCTTAGGGTGTTTTTTATTTTGATAATGTTGGTGTTTTAATATTTTGTAAATTGAAACAGGCGTGATTTAATGTATGAATGTATGTATCCAAACATTTTGTAACTAGTTATATGGATTTCTGTCAATCACGCAAATGACTAGTTCTGTCTTAGGACATAAGATACCATTAAGATATAAAATACGAAAATTAACATTAGATACTCTTTTTCTTTGTCGCACGAATTTACGAGCAAAGGTCTCTACTAAAGCTGTACATTCACGATCCGTCCATTTGACAGTTAATGAACCTGGTCCAATCGTAGTCAAACAAACGGAAACACGCCGAAACGTTTGCCCAGTCACAATTTCAGTCTAATTTGTTTTAAAAAGGATGTCAGATCGTCCATGCACCGGAAAAGTTTCCAAACAAAGCCAGAACTAACGGCCAAACTAAAAGTCCGAATCTTCAAAGGTGAAAATACTATCAAATTGCCACGCCAACCGACGCGATTAACTGACAGTGAATGTTTAGCTTTATTTATTTCATTCAAATGTAAACAATTAATAATACCAACTTACAAAATATTGCGTGTCACGTCTTCGTTTTGAAATTCGAACACGGAATTAGGCTGGCTACCCATTGATCAATAATGGCTTCCTTTACTTGTCCGTTAAGCCAATTAAACGAGTAAATAAGGTCAATTGAATAGAGAAATTTTGGGGTTATTGAATTAAGTTAGTTGATAGAATTGATCGTTTTTAAACATAGTCTCGACAATAATCAATAGTAACTAGTTTTTAGTAACGAAATCTTTAAAATTTATTCAGTTGTCTGACAATTTCGTTCATGTACCGTACATTACGATAATATGTGACCCATTTCAAGAAATATAATAATATGCTTGAAGTCGTCATGTGCCGTAGGTTACAATAAAATATCTCTTACAATCAAAAATATAACACGAGTCTATATATTGTAGTAAGTTAAGGAGTTTTTTGATTCCAAAATGTTTTTATAATTTGATAGAGTTTTTTACGTTTCAAGAGTGAATGAAATCTGTTAGCCTTTTATTATTAAACTAGCGACTCACCTTCGCTTCGCTTCGGTTTATGTGAGTATGATATATAGGTAGCTTATAGCCTTCCTCAATAAATGGGCTATCTATCACTGAAATCATTTTTCAAATCGGGTAAGATGTTCCTGAGATTAGCGCATTCAAGCAAACCAACAAACAAACTCTTCAGCTTTATAATATTAGTTATAGATTAGTATAGATTTCATTATATTATAATGTAAATGTGATTGACTAAATATACTGACATTGATAATAGACATGTAAGTATACCTATTATTGTGTCTTGTTGCAGTGCTCTTGCAGGGTTTATGTTGAACCTACTGTATTTTTAAGATCTCATTGTACAAAATAAAACAATAAATGTATATGATACTGAAAACAAAAGTCAATAGATGTCAAATCATTTGTAACTTTCAGGAAACTCAACGTTATTATTATTCTACTACATTTAAGTTCGATTGTACATGAGGAAAAATAACATAACTTTGTATAGAATTTCAATAAACAACGTTATCCCTTTTTTTTCCTCTTGCCTGTACCTACTAATGACCATATTTGTTTCAGTGTTATAACAACAAATTTGGCTAAGGTTTAGTGGAAGACATCCCATAAGGAGATAAGTTCGTCTTTGTACATTTTACTCATTTTTTAATTACTTACATAGTTACATACATATACATCTATACATTCCACCCTATGACTTTCTCAATATCATGCTTGTCAGAATTATTTTCACCTCGAAGTAAGAACCCTCCCGTCGTGCCATTATAAGATAGTTATAAATCAAAATGTGTTCGTAGAATAATAATTAGGTAAAATTAAATTAATAGGATTACGTACTGCCTTATTAAAAAATTTCATTAAATAAAATTCTCATGAGAAGGGTTATCCACATAGTATAAAACAAAGTCGCTTCCCGCTGTCTGTCCCTATGTATGCTTAGATCTTTAAAACTAGGTACGCAACGGATTTGGATGCGTTTTTTTTTAATAGATAGAGTGATCCATGAGGGAAGTTTTTATGTATAATAAATTCTGTTTTAAGCAAGTACAGATGTTACAGAAAACGAACATAAACCGAAGCGAAGCGAGGGCGGGTCGCTAGTAAGACTTATAACACAAAGGATGAAGTGACGAGTAAACGCATTCTACCTGAGTTCTTAGGCTTGGAAAGGCTTTTGTAGTCTTAGGACTGCAGTCTTGTGATTAAACATGTCTAAGTATTGTTTGTATTCTCACATAATGTTTGTCATACGTTCCAAATGCGTGTCTTTCTATCTATCAATACATATTTTATCTTTACATATCATAACATAGTATAAAACAAAGTCGCTTCCCGCTGTCTGTCTGTCCCTATGTATGCTTAGATCTTTAAAACTACGCAACGGATTTAAACGCGTTTTTTTAAATGGATAGAATGATTCAAAAGGAAGGCTTTTATGTACAATAAATTCTGTTTTATGTACGGGTGTTACAGAAAACGTACATAAACCGAAGCGAAGCGAGGGCGGGTCGCTAGTACTTATATAAAGACATACAAGACCCAGGCCGAAACCGCTGTACCTAGAGACTTGACGTTTGGAGGGAATATTCCTTGGACATCCTAGGGGTGCCCTAAGAAGGGATTTTTGAAAATTCATCCCCTTAGGGGTTAAAATATGGGTAAGTAATAGTAATTAAGCTAATTCTACACGTAGGTTTTTAACAAACGTAAGTTTCAAAGGTTTTTTTACTAAAACGGTGAATTAGTAAACAAAACGGTCCACTAAAAGGTACCCCTAAAAGGTACCTCGGAAGCACACCCTTAGTAGATAATGTGCTCGAAGTAGATTAAGAAAAATGTTCAGCAGATCGTAAAATATGATGCGGGGGTTGGGAGTGGGGTGGCTGCCATTTTGTTAGAATTCGGGACAAAGTTTTTTTTTACGACTAGTAGGCAAACGAGCACACAAGCCAGCTGTAAGTGGGGTCTGATTCTCAGGAATACAATCTCAAGACTACAAAATTTCATCCCTGAGGACTAAGATGGCCAGGGTCCGCCCGGGTCGGTACCACGATCATATTTATGGCATAGTAAGCCTCAGGATCCACGTGTTCCACGCAGCCTGTGTGCTAGTTCTCTTTTTTAATGCCATTGAAAAGCTGCTTCATCTGTAATGTTGTGTGTGAACTCGATCTAGATCTTCAATTTAAAAAAGACATGCAATCGATAAAAAAATCTTGGTGTTTCTTTTAGACTTAACAGTATCATACAATATTATCGCTCTAAGGTCCGTATTAAATAAACTCATCTTGGCTGAGATACCCGTTACAAAATACGTCAAAGTAAACGTCAAACGATAGAACACTGTCATTTTTGATACGTCTTGAGACGAGCATTAAAGTTGAGATTAGTTTATTAATACGGCCCCAGAGACACCACTCTCGTAATACAAACTTTCCATTTAGCATACCTCTCTCTTTTCTTCTTCACGTGCTTCTCCGACTAGCGAAGGTCGGCAGCCAGCTCCGAAAACTTTTCTGTCTCTCGCGAGGCGAAATAGATGAGCAGCACACGTGACACCAGTCCACTTCCGGAGATTCCTCAGCCATGATTTCTTCCGGCGGCCAGCATGTCTTTTGCCAGCGACCTTTCCCATCATTATCGGTTGTAAGAGGTTGTATCTGTGCCATAGTACATGGCCTAGATATGCAACCTTCGCTCGCTTCCATCGCTTCTTGTTGACACGTAGCATTTCTTTCTTTCTCTTTTACCCTTCCTTAATCTTCTATATAATAAAAATGAATCACTAAATGTGTTGCTAAGCGCAAAACTCGAGAACGGCTGAACAGATTTGGCTGATTTATTTTTTGTTGCGTTCGTTATGTCAGGATAAGGTTTATATGTAGGAAAAAATTTTAAAAATCCAAATAAATCCAACGGGAATGTCGGAAATTTGCAGCGGGGCGAAGCCGCTGGCGGGCAGTTAGTTAATAATAAAAATGATTCGTATAAGACATATCTCGTTTCGAATAGAATGTTCTGACTAATTTGTATTTCATTGCTTTTTCCTTTCCACTTGATATTTTAAGGGTAAAATTAGCGTATAGTTCTCGCTGCCCTAGGACTGTCCCGTGTTGTCCCGCCGATAGCTTGGTCACTGCAATGGGAGCCAGCAGGTGCGGCCACAAAAGGCCCTAATGCGCCCACTTTATATTTGTTTACGTATTTCCCGCCGCCATTTTATATACTACTATATACAGAGTGTGCGATAGGTAAGTACACCTTTGAAATTTAGGGTTTTCATTTGAACATTTGATTCCTGCGACTCCATCCACGGACGTCGTGAATGTGAGAAGTTCAAAAATATTGTACGTAGGTAAATAAGTTAGGACTCGATTAAAAAAACCTTAATTTTTTTCTTTAGTAGTTACATAGATACATTAAATCACGCCTGTTTCCCAGAGGGGTAGGCAGAGACCACTTCTTTTCATTTGCTATGATCTTGACTTTCTTTCGCTTCTTCCACATTCATACATCGAGTCATGCACGCACGTCGGTTTCGGTTACTTAAGATTCGGCCCTTTTCCAGTATTTCTCCGATTTGACTCGAAAAAGTACTCCTAGTAGTAGTTCCTTAGTGTAAAGAAAATTAGTCATTATGTTTGATTACTTTTAAATTAATTTTCTGTGAGTTATTGTTGTGAATGAATATTTTTCTTTCTTCGTTTTTTACGTTACACAGTGGAAGAAAGTTAACGTTGTCTCAATTAGGATCTTAACTATAGGCAATATTTTTGAAATAAAAAAGTACAATGTCATTCCTCAGGATATAATCTGTCTCCTTGTCAATTTTTAATAACATTCGTTCAGCCGTTTTGATGTGAAAAGGCGACAAACATACAGAGTTAGTTTGGTATAATACTAGCTGTTGCCGCAACTCCGTTCGTGTATTAGTCGATTATCGCTACTCTCTCGAGAACTGTTCATTTGCCGTAATCATAATCTTCTTTTCCGGGACTTAAACAATCTTCATGCCAAATATCATCGAATTCGGTTTAGTAGTTTTGCCGTGACAACGTAACAATGCCGGTTTGTCACGTTTTCACGGCAAAACCTCTGGGTTACTTTTTTTTTATCTAGATCGATGCTTACCCAATTATAGGAATCCACATCTTACGCCAGTAAATATACAAATTTGGATAAGCTTGCTAAGAAATTAAAAATTAAATACATACATACATACCTACATACATACATACCTTCCCGCCTGTTTCCCAATGGGGTAGGCAGAGATTATGGAAGCCAGGTGCACCGATCTAAACACACAATTTTCGCTTCCTCTACATTCATCAATCTCTTCATGCACGTACGGCGGTTTCGGGTGCTTTTGATTTGGCCCTTATTCAGTACATCGCGAATCTGATCACTGTAGGTCCGTCTAGGACGTCCCCTATGGACATCTCCACTCATTCTCGCTCGCCATATCTCTTTCGTAACTAAATACCAATTTAAAAAAAACATCATAACGTATGATTAAGCTGTAACTAAAACCTTAATAATGTTAGTATGGATACACGCTTAAAAATCAACTTTATTTGATATTAAAAAAGATATCGCAAATAACTTTGCTATGAAATGGTAACTTTTTTTTTTTTTTTTATGTCATAGGGAAGACAAACGAGCACACAGGCCACCTGATGGTAAGTGGAAACTGTGACCCATAGACATTCGCATTCACAGGACTGCGATGCAATCCTAAGACTGCAAATGCGTTGCCAACCCTGAGGACTAAGATGGAATGCCTCTATGCTAGAAAACTAGACGACGTACAGTTTTTTTTTAAATCAGTCATTGACACTTAACTAATTAGCCCAAATTCGATAAGTCTACTTCACGCACAGCGAAGATCCTGTGGCCACTTTCAACTCTATTGTTACCGCAAACAATAAGATTTAAACAAAGTGGATAAAGGCCTTGTTAGACGAATTTTGTCGTCAAATAGTTCGTTAAAAAACGTAAAAATATCGCGGGTCATTAAACCATTTGTAGCTACACCCTATATTATTAAGAAGCATACCTACTTACCTGAAACTTATGATGTCCCTAGAACTGTGACGGCTCCAGAGGGCAAAGGCCATATCTCACCTCCCTACATACATACATACATTAAATCACGCCTGTTTCCCAGAGGGGTAGGCAGAGACCACTTCTTTCCAATTGCTACGATCTTGACAAATTTCTTTCGCTTCTTCCACATTCATACATCGAGTCATGCACGCACGTCGTTTCGGGTAAGTACTTAAGATTCGGCCCTTTTCCAGTATTTTTCCGATTTGACTCGAAAAAGTACGCCTGCCGGCCCCTTCCGACCCGTCCACTCACTTTCGATCTGTATATCTCTTTCGTCAATCTTCTTTCATCCATCCTTCTTTCTCACCTCCCTCTTATTAAAAGAAAACCTAACTTAAACGTGGTTTATTTAAAGAAACATTCGGTATCCCGTAGATTGTATAATTTACGAATATGAAAAAGCTCTAAAACTTATAAACAAAAAACTACATCCTTACCCAAAATTCCTGGGTACTAGTGATTCTCTCAAGAACGACGGTCGGACGTGCATTTTCAATTTAGCAGCATGGTTTCTGCCAGTGGATCGAAAGTATAAGGCTGCTTAATTGAAAATACACGCGCTAAAATGTGTTTTGTTCGCCCAGACGGGACTACCTAAACTCACCGCTGCGATTTCGCTCGTTCGTCCGTCCGTCCGTCGTTGTTGAGAGAATCACTACCTTGTACATTAAAAGACAAAGACAAAGACAAAGACAAAGACAAAGGCGTTTATTGCAAGAACACAGTAGGTACAGACAGTTCTTAGTGTTACAGGATGTGCTTATGTTCTACCTATTTTAGGCATGCAATATTGAAAACAATACTATAAGTACACTGTTATAATATTATTCATTAAAAAAAAAAAAAAAAACACACTAATCATTCACCTTAATGACAACAATGTCACGTTTATGTAGGAATAAATACAGTCTTCATATAAAAGTACTACGATTATAGGAAACTAAATGTAAATTTATTTATTAGGTTAAGGTATTAATTAATTATGTCATTGATTGTAAAAACTCATTAACGGAGTAAAAACATTTATCAAGAAGCCACCTTGTTATTAATTTGTTAAATTGATTTGGCGGGCATTCCTGTATATAATTTGGTATTTTATTGTAAATTTTAATTGCCATATGAACTGAATTATTTTTTAAAATACTTGATTTTGCAAGAGGTAGGTACAATTTGTTCTTATGTCGAGTTGATCTTTTAAAGACTTGAGCATGTGTAACAAAAAAATGTGGATGATCTCGGACAAAAGAAGCAATCTGCTTTATGTACATGCACGGTAGAGGCAAGACCCTTGTTGTTTGAAACAGAGGTCTGCAAGGAGCCAGAAAATGAGCATTACACACAGCTCTTAAGCATTTCTTTTGTGCCAAGAATGCTTTTTTTATGTCTACTGAATTGCCCCATATCATCAACCCGTAACTTAATATTGAGGATACATAGCCGTGGTAAGCTGTTAGTGCAACTTCTCTAGAGCAGGTGCTGCTTAATCTTCTCAAGGCAAACACAAACTTATGAAGTTTTCCACATATTCCAGAAATGTGAAATTTCCAATTACAAAACTGATCGATACCGATGCCTAGAAATTTCGTATTTTGTACTTGTTCAATTTTCTTGCTTTTATAATTTACGTTCAAAGCACAGGTGCGGCCCTTGTATGTTTTGAAATGCATGATATAAATATAAGTTTTGTCAACATTTATTTTTAAATTGTTATTATCTAACCAGTCAATTACATTTCCCAAAGCTCTTTCAATTTCATTATTTAAGCTGTCTGTGTTATCAGATTTAATAATTAACGTAGTAAAGATCATATAAATCCGCAAACCCAAAACGAAAGGCTATATCGCTGCGATATGTTCCTTCTCACTCTAAACCAATTAAAATTCGAATAGTAACGAGCGCCATCTGCCGTAAAAACGAGGTAATCACCGGATTTAGGGAAACGTGATTATTTTAGCTGTCAGGAGTATACAGGGTGTTCTATTATATGTTTTAGTGGTGTGAGGACCTTGTGATCGCTACCAAAAACCTATCACCTACTACCAAGTGACAGTGTTCGCATTGTTGTGTTCACAAACAACCGGTGAAATAACTAGTCCTTAGGGTTAACAACGCATTTGCAGTCTTAAGATTGTAGTATTTTAAATGCTAATAGGTATATCTGAGTCTCAGATTCCACATACCATCAAGTGGCGTGTGGATTATAGCCTTCTACATCGCATAATGAAATATTTCTTTAGTTCTTAGTGAATAGTTGAATATTAAAATGTAAGTGGCTAAGTACATTAGAGATAAGTACATTTTAAACTAGCTTTTGCGCGCGACTCTGTCCGCGTAGAAGTCGTTTATCGCTTTTCTCCAAGGAACTGTCAAATTATCCAGGATAAAAAATGACTTACGTGCTATTCCAAAGTATAATCTATCTCTGTGCCAAATTTCATCCAGATCCGTTCAGCCGGTCTCGCGTCATTGAGTTACAAACTTTCGCATTTATAATATTAGTATGATGCTTTTCTAAATTGATAAGTTTCTAATAAATTGTAAACTAAAGTTGTCATGTAAAATATGGTGATAATTAGTATTACGTAAAAACAATCAAACAATTTGTTTCTTACCGTAAAAACCCAAAATTCAGCTACCAAAACTCAAACCTCCTTTTCGAAAGGTAAAAACAGAACATCCTGTATCTTAATCGCACCAAATGACATCCAAGTCCCAACCCAAGAAATATTCTCAAAAAGACCCCCGATAATTAAAAAAAAACCAAGATGGCGGCTTTCAACGTCCTTCGGCTAAAAAACGTTCCAAATTCAAATCGGGCGAGATGAAAAAGCGTAATTTCATGCTCTCGCGCACCGTTCCATTTTCGAAATGACTGGAACGAGATAGGGAGATGTTACTGTGTGTTAGAGGGGGATGGTAGTATTATGAATGTATTAATCTGGTCATAATTTTGGGGAATATGTTGTTGAGTTAGATTAGATTTTTTTTAGGCGCAGCGGGCGCTTGTTGGGTTCGGTTATTTTTATTTGTGTCGTTATATCATTTTGTTATTGTATTGTATATTTTATTGGGGAAAGTCTGTACTTACATGCTTCGTACACAAAGCATTTATTTCATATATCGTAAGTATTTATAGTTGATATAACATTTTAACTCTACGTACACGTTATACGTTGTGCGGGTGGTAGGACCTTGTGCAGGGTCCGTCCGGATCGCTACCACCGTCTTATCCATTAACCTACCGCCAAACAGCAGTGTTCGCATTGTTATGTTCCGGTTTGGTGAAATGACTAGCATAGAGGCATTCCATCTTAGTCCTCAGGGTTGGCAACGCATTTGCAGTCTTAGGATTGCATTGCAGTCTTGTGAATGCGAATGTCTATGGGTCACAGTTTCCACTTACCATCAGGCGGCCTGTGTGCTCGTTTGTCTTCTCTATGCCATAAAAAAAAACTGTGGCATAGTGGTTTAATTGTGTGTGTATGTGTGCCCCGTTTGGATGGGTTTTCTGTTTGCATATATCCACGACGTGCTGGCCTAGTTGGTAGTGACCCTGCCACGAAGCTAGCAGTCCTGTGTTCAAATCATGTGTCATCATTCTCCTGGTCTCTCAACTTATCTGGGGTCGGCGCGGCATGTTTTTTTCTTGCATACTTCTCTATTAGTCGGTCTCGGTAGTCACTCCCTTTCTAGCCATATCTTTCACACAGTCCATACAAAGTGCACCGGTTACGTATCAGAACGCCTAAAATTAATAAGCCTAATGTATCATAATACCTAAAAGTTCATAATACCTAATGGTCTTTTTTATGGAAACCGAAAACTTTTCAGGATTTTTTAAAATGCCATTGTATAGAACTCATTAGGTTAGGTTAGGTTAGTTTTATAACAATCCTGAAAAAAATACGGTTTCAATAAAAAAGACCATTAGGTATTATGAACTTTTAGGGATTATGATACATTAGGCTTATTAATTTTAGGCGTTCTGATACGTAACCAGTGCACCACACCAATATAAATATAACATGCACATAGTTAATATAGGTATACTTTTTTGTGAATTTCACTTCAATAATCAAGTAAAAAAAGCGCCAAATTAGCTTTATTAAGACTCATTTAAGAAGCGACTTGTGTTAGAAAACTGTACCAACCTAATTATTATGACAGCTGAATTTAAAAATGGAACTAGGACGCTGCGAGCCTCAAGCGCCTTGTGAACAACAACACAACCAAATAACACAACACATTTCTGACCACAGACAATAACATAGAGTTTTTTAAGCCGTTCACACACTAACGACTGACGGAATTAAGTTTTTAAACGCGGCACTTTGAGAGGCAATCACGGTCCAAAGATGGCCGACGTTGTGGTTTGGGGATGGTTTCAAATTTGGAACGGTTCCGTTGAAATTGGATGAGGAACTACTAGGTTAGTGTGATTGCTTTATTTTTTTTATTGCCTCCAATAATGACATGGGAGTAGGTACCTAACTGTGGTGTTGGTAGCGTGATTATGATATGTTTATGTATATTTATGATGCTATAACCCCCTTACTAATAAACGTTGAGTAACTGGTATAGCTATAGGTACAATGTTTTGTCCATATTCTATCAAATTCAAATATCACAATGACACATACATTATATTTTAAGGACTTTCAAGCGTATACCGATAGGTAAAGGGTAAAACCTAGCTACCAACTTACCTAATCGTGATAAAATTAATACCCTCTACGAATTAATCAGTGATCGCTAACCTAACTATTACAGACCCTATTATTATATTAACAGTTTTTTTTTGTGAAAAAGAAATGTAGATAGAGGTGTGAGGGATAAAGTCAAGTTAAAATATTTTGTCTTATTACGATTACTAGGTATGTATTTATGTACGTATGTAAACACTTTATTCTATCTACTAAAACAAATAACAACACAAAATAACTAAATTTAAGAAATATAAATAGTACAAAGGCGAACTTAAGGGATCTCTTCCAATTATCAGTGTAGGTACCAGGAGTATAAAAAACCTTTTCACATTGCGTAAAATGTATAAACTATGTATATTTCGAATTGCAAGTGACGTAACACGGATAAAAAGAGCATTAGCACTCACATTTCAGTTTTTTTTTATTTTTCTCGTCGGACTATAACTAGGTACTAAAAACATCTCAAATGAAGCCGCGTCCAAACGACACCGGACAACTAAAACCGTCAGTCGCAAAAATAAAACGAAATAAAATAGCAATCCGCAATCACAGCCCGAAACGCGTATAATCGGGGCCTTAAATAAATAAAAAATAAAAGCGTGCTCTCTGGCCGGGCATAAATAAATAATGTCATCCAGGCTAGCACTCATTAACCCGAGAAAAAACTTCAGTACACGAATTTCAAATTTCGAACTTTCATTCGCGACCAGTGTAAAAAGAACTTTAATAACGCTGTTATTTAAAATTAAACTCAGTTAGCTGCAAGGTCTGCTTACGCTGGCAACTATAAGAAAGAAAGAGATAAGTATAGGTTTGTGCGTACAGCGCGGTTAGAATACGCGACGCGGGATTGGTTGATGTTTCCCGCGCTTTGGGCGTAGCCGTTTCGTTCCCGCCATAAATTGAGTTGTTGACACATTAATAAGGTAAGGTTATGTTTTAATATTGCTTTTTTTCGCCCGCGCGCGAAATAATAAGCGGTGAATATAATTATTGTTATGATTCAAGCTCAAATGAGCTGCGTGTGTGGTCTTCTCGGGTTGCGGGAATAATTAAACTGTTCGTTCGACCGCCATTTTCCCGCCATATTTTAATTCCGTTTACAAGCCGCTGTAACTAGCTGATACGGCTACTGAAACGTGTTTAATCGTTATTTTGATTGATGCTGGTTTTATTGAATTTTCAAACGCCGCCATTTTTGTTTTATGGTTCGAACTTCGAACACCTTTTTAATTGTAGTTGTGTTTGCCCGATTTAACGAGTGAGTGAAATTGGACCGTTAAAAAGGAATAGTTAATCAAGTTTTTTTTTGACTTATGGAAAATTAAGTATTTGACGTTATTGATTTTAGATTAGTGGCAACGCACCGATAACATTGTTAACTTTGCGTTTAATTAAGTATGTACGTACCTATCATAGGTTTTTATAAATAAATATCTACACGCGGGACTTAACGAAAATCAGATTGAGACGCTTGCGAATAGCTAACTTCTCGCTTACGCCTGTCGACTTCATGCTTGCTCTCAATTGAAATTCCAAAAGCGTTATCCCCTTCAGTTTTTAAAGTTCCGTTCCCGAACGGGATATAAGTATATGCCTACATTGCCTACGCTGTCCCTCCAAAATTTTGAAGAGTTGTATCTTTTCAACCGTAACAGATACTGTGTTGATTTTTTCTACACTTATCATTAAGACAGATTTACAAAAGAAGGGATTGTAATCGTATTTATTTTTGAATTCGAACGTATTTTATTTTTGAGATATCTTAAAATCGTTAAAACATACAAGCGTCAAATTTGATATAGTTCTAAAACAAACCCTTATCTTATCTTATCTTATCTTTTGGATGGGGTCCTTACGGATACACTTCGACCCTATGGGATCTTTTGTGTAATTACCCCTCTTAAAGCTCTTAATCCAATGCGCCTCCACCCCTTCTAAATAGCGGATAGTGGAGTGCAATGGCAGAGCCTTGAAATCGTTCGGTTCTGGGTAGCCACAACCGAGTATTTTCATTCTTACTCCGGCGAGTGCGTCACATTCACACAATAAGTGTTTCATTGTTTCCACCTCCTCGCCGCACATTCTACAATCTGTGTTGTCATATAGGCCAATCTTTGCTAAGAGATGTTTAACCCCAAAGTGCCCTGTAAACACTCCGATAACGAATCGGAGTTGTCTTCTGCTGAGTTTCCAAAGTTTTTTGGTCCAGCTCTGGTCAACTCTTTCTATGAAGAGCTTTGCATGCCCTAAGCCTACCGTAGTTTTCCACTCCTTCTGGTGGTTTTCTAGGGTGTTATCGTTCAGGGCTGCTTTTATGGTGCCGGAAAACAAACCCTGAAAAAAGAGCAACCAATAACAAAAACCGGTCAAGGGTGAGTTGAGAAATTGGAATTTAGGTAATAATACCTCCTGTGCGATACAGAACCCTCGGTGCGCGAATCCAACGCGAACTTGACCAGTTTTATTTATCTATCTACAGTATCTATGTAACTTACCAACGCTTGAGTCTTTTAGCACCGCATTCGCGTTAATACGATCAGTATGAGGTTCAATTACCGTACCTACCTACTCGCTAGCGAATCGAATGCTCTGTCCCTTGCACTATAAGAATACTTGCGAGGCCTGCGAGGGACAGATCTTCGACTCGCTAGCGAGTACGTTAATTGTAACTCATGGTAAGGGTAGTGATAAGGTTTCTAACTGTATTTAACGCGAGTAAGCGTGCAGGGGTGTGCTCTCAAAAACGCGGTCGGAAGAACAAACTAGTGAATGTCGCGGCGGCGAGTTTATGTGATCCCGTCAGAGGGAAAAAAACATTTTCAATTTGGCAGCATGGCTCTGTCTATGAGATCGAACGTATAAGGCTGCCTAAGGGTGTTTAGTTCGCTCTGACAGGACTACTTAAACTCGCCGATGCGACATTGTTTTTTTTCGTCCGCAATGCAATGTGCAATGGTGGCAGGCCTTCCAATAGGTAATGGAATCAGCTGGTTACCAGGAGGAAATCGATTGTGGTGGCAATCTTCGAGGAATGGTGCTTGTACTCAGTG
The DNA here is from genome assembly GCA_963966035.1 of Acleris laterana. Classification (NCBI taxonomy): domain Eukaryota; kingdom Metazoa; phylum Arthropoda; class Insecta; order Lepidoptera; family Tortricidae; genus Acleris; species Acleris laterana. The sequence continues at coordinate 7,878,559 of OZ014465.1, read as the reverse complement.
CAGGTTGGTTATTCTTGGAGACTTCATAATACAGTTCTTCAAAAGGGGAGTAAATAGGTTTTGAAAGTGCTGGTATTGCAGGCGTCCATAGGCTACGGGAACTCCTCACCATCAGGCGGACCGTACGCTAGATTGCCACCATCGCGAAAGGCGTACTTTTTCGAATCAAATAGGAAAAATACTGGGAAAGGGCCCAATTTTAAGTAGGTATCTACCCAAAACCGACGGACATGCATGACTCGATGTATAAATGTGGAAGAAGCGAAAGAGATTTGTCAGGATCGTAGCAGGTTGAAAGAAGTGGTATCTGCCTACCTCTCTGGGAAACAAGCATTATTTAATATATGTATGTACTGTAATAATGTAAACATATATCTTTCACCGATTCATCACTTGTCAGTCCACTGCTGGACACAGGGCCTCTTCTATTACCTATTATACTCAGCGTCGTGTTGTTATTTAACCATGGTTAGGTCTTCGCACAAATTGTCTCTTCACCCAGTCACACACAGGGTGCCCTTTCACTGCGTACCGTTAGGAGCACAAGTAAAAGCGTTGTTATTATTTGTCTGAAAAACAGTGTATTAGTGACAGGATGCAAGCCCATCGCCTAACAGTAGGTACTACAAGCCTTTATTCCCTTAGTCGCTTCTTACGACTTCCACGGGAAGACACGGAGTGGTGCTATTCTTACATCTTAGCATGTTTGTGCAAAGCGTGGTTATATAATTATCAACAAGTTTTTAGAGTTGTTGGTAATTCTGTAGCTCTGCCTACCTAGGGATCCTCTGGGATCTAGAATTTACCACGTTTCTTCAGGCCCTTTACTTTTTTATCTAGTTTTATTACTATTATTTTTTAATGGAGCAATAGAAATACATGCAGAAAATTCAACTGTTTCCCTTACATTTCATTAGTGACAGAAACGGACGAAGGTACAGACAAATGAAAAAGGCAGTTATAAAGTCCCATCCCATGGCATAATTAGGGTAAGTACCTAACCCTAATGGGGTATATTCTATATTCCACCTCATGACCTGTAGCTCTAGTAAGTCGAGTCGATTTAGATCCTTATTAAGAATCAGATTCCATTTGAGTCACGGGGACTAATTCACATAGATTTACAGAAGAATTGAAAATGGTTTTGAAATTTGTCACCATCATTGTAACATTTTATTGTTAAGAATAATATGAGTCAGAACTTGAACATTTTATCAAGTTGCATACACTTATCGGGAATATCCCCTTGCAATATAGTTGTATTAAATATTTTTCAACGTCAAACAACAGTACTAAAACTAAGTAACAACCTTATTAAAACCCCACGACAAAATATTTTTAATGTTACCGTCACGTGCTACGGTAGGAAACAGCCCAATCTCGCCCGATAATACAACAAACCAGAAACAACAATAAGAACAAAAACAACAAAAACACAATACACAAATACAATTAGCAACGCTGTAAACAAAATTCTCTATGCTCAGGTGACAAGAGACAATTGCTTTACCTTTTCTGCTGTCAAAGCGGACGTCAATCTTGAATACAAACTTATTCCATACAACGGACAAATTTAAAGCTAACTTCTTTTCGTATAAATTTGTTGTATTTTGTTTGATGACAGCGCCACTCTTGCCTGCAAAAAATAACTTTGTAAAAGCAATGCCTTAAAAAAAATAAACGTCAATATTTTGGCGCGATTCGAAACGCAGTCGGGAGTAAACTTTTAACCGCTGCTTTACTTTAAATACGACTCTACTGGACTATTTTAAAGTTGAAATAGGTTTAAGAAATTTGAAAAACGAACTCGGATGCCAAATACGTTACGCTCAAAACTAATGAATTAGATTTAACTTTGTATTGTAATTTTCTTAGAAATTTTACCTGTGCCAAGTTACATATTCGATTTTCGAATCTTTCCCACACTTTGAATAAGGTTGACATTGTTACGATTTTTCAAATTTTTAAGTTTCGAACCGTGCATTTTTGTGGCAAATTGATTATCAGGTGTTGGCGTTCCTTTTACGAAATATTGTGACTTATTTCGCGCGTTTTGTGCTCTATGGTCAACAATGTTTTTAAATTTAGGTACGTTTCACGGAGTGTATGAAATCGGTTTAAGCATAAACAAGGCTTGTTATTCCTCGCACCTATTTCGTGGGTGATTTATATTCTGTATACAATATATTTGATACGCAGTGGTGTTTGTAAACTTTGTAAACCAGAAATAAACTAAAGTTTTGTTACTAGAAATGTGATGTAAATTGCTGTGGTATTTCCTAAATCCTTCTTAAAACAAATTTAAAAGTCTCTAAATAGTCTATTTTGTACGTTTTGAACCCAGGGCATATTTTTTTGATTGACAAATAGTAGTTGTCAGTGACAAGATCATACACAGATTTAAGTTAGCGTCTTTCCTGCAGACATACCCGAAGTTAACGTTATTAAGGCCTGATTTTCTGGCAAAACCTACATTCCAAAGTCGCTCCTGTTGTTTGTTCGCTTAGATCTTTTAAACTACGCAACGGATTTTAATGCAGTTTTCAACAATAGATAGAGTAAGTAATTCAAGAGGAAGGTTTAAATAAAATACATTTAATTAAATATTAGTTTATGTACGGGTGTTATAGAAAACTAACGTAAACCGAAGCGAAGGGCGGGTTTGCTAGTGTCAAATAAAAACATAATTTATATGCACCACCACAAGCCTTTAACTATTGACCACAGGAAAGGATTTTTCGAGTGCTATAAGCTCTATTTTTTTTCTCTGTTGTCTTGATTAATTTCTTTTTTTCTCGCAATGACAGTAAATATTTATTTACTTAAACACTTGTTTAAAGCTAAACTAAAATGTCTTAGTGACATTTCAACTGCACTCTTTACTCGGTTGGTTAAACATCTCATGTCATTATCCAATGTCAGTCCTTTAATATACAATATACAACGTTCTTTTTTTAAGTAGGTATGATTGCAGGTTTACCTAAACTTGTTTAATTACATAAAACTATTAATTATGACACGTTTTTATACAGTTCAATAAACTTAATAAATATTGAATAAACAATTAAAATGTAGCGCTAATAGATATAAGCCGGTTTTCGAGTGAAGTTATAAAACAAAATGGCGGATCTCACACAAACAACCTGTTTAGGCGGTAAGCTATTAAAATCAATTTAACCTCTTATTTTGGTAAAAAAATGTAATTTACGATGATACTTCGGTTATCCGAATATAAATGCTAGAAAATAGGTTAGTAAGTGACATGCATTTGGTCGTGAAAATATAAATAAGAAATATGACGTAACCTATTTATACTGAGTGAGTGGAAGGGTCGAAAGGGCCCTAGGCATACTTTTTCGAATCAAATCGGAGAAATACTAGAAAAGGGCCGAATCTTAAGTACCCGAAACCGACGTGCGTGCTTGACTCGATGTATGAATGTGGAAGAAGCGAAAGAAATTTGTCAAGATCGTAGCAAGTGGAAAGAAGTGGTCTCTGCCTACCCCTCTGGGAAACAGGCGTGATTTAATGTATGTATGTATGTATTTATACTGTGTTGTTTTTTTTGCACCTCGAATGGTTTTAGAACTTTTAGGAAAATAACGGACTTAAAAGAAAAAGGCGGTCATCACTTAACATGAATTTTCTTTGCCCCCTTAGCATTAAAAATATTAATTCCATATGGGGTAAATCGTCAATAACTGGCCACTGTAGAAAGTGTCATTTAGTTACTAGCCATCAAATTTCTTCCTGACGCTGTTAGTAAAGATACTTGGACAGTACTCCGGGTAATAACTCAGGATCTAGGTATTCTAGTTTAATCGCAAAAATGTCAACAGATCTCTTGCTTTACACATTTTATTGCAAAGTGGCCAGTAACCGGAGGGTGGCCAGTAATAGGTGATTTACCCTGTTTTCAAAAATGTTAAAAGAGATGCGTAAAAAGTTTAAAATAGACATGTTCCACTTTACGCATAAGCTATTGGACCGATTTATATAAATGTCGTGTCATTTAATTCGTCAATTCGTCATTAGACTATTGAGTCTTAAGCAGCGACCACACCAATGCTTAAAAAACGGTCACCGTTTTTTAAGCATTGGTGTGGTCGCTGCTTTACTGTGCGGAAAGAGAAGTCGTAGGATTTGAGGGCGTGCCAGTGCTATTTTAACCCCTGACGCAAAAAAGAGGGATAAGTTTGACGTATAAGTCTGGGTGTGTGTGTGTCTGTCTGCGGCCGTAGCTCTTAAAAGGATGAGCCGATTTGGATGTGATTTTCTTATATGCTTTTTGCTATGCTGACATAATGTTAGTTCGCGTTTCTGCCACGACTGCACAGACTCTATAATATATAAAATTATCAAGGCATTCATTAATAACAATTTATTTTCATATTTTATTTGTGAATGGCGTGCAATGTAAAAGGCGTTCCCTCAGAAAAGAGAGAGAGAGAGGGAGTGAAAGAGAGAGACAATAAACAAGTACGTAATTAAAATTTCTCCCGTACCTAACTTTGTTTGATAATATCCGATAAGTATAATTTTAGTATAAACGCGGTTAATTAATATATGTAAAGAGTTGCCGTGCATCTGCCGATCACTCGTTTATGTTTTAAACTTAAGAATGAAAAACTATAATGACTCGAGTCTACGTAATTAAGGAGTTTAACCGTTGCTACACCGTGCCACAATGCCGCATGCCACAATTTATATTACAACGATGAGAACTTTGAAGAACGTTGGTCGACGCGCTGGCCTAGTCTATGAAGCTAGCGGTCCTGGGTTCAAATCCCGGTAAGGACGGATATTAGGTACCTATGTGTTTTCTCAATATAAGTATGTTTATCTTTGTCTAGTACCCATAGTACAAGCTTTAGAGCTCAGTTTGGGACTAGGTCAATTGTGGTGTGAGATTGTCCGCTAATATTTATTTAAATTACAAGACTATAGGACGGCCGCTTCTAGGGTTGCCACGTTTCTTATCAAGACATATAGTATATGGTGAGTTATATGACCAAAAAAATAGTACAAACAATAAAAATATAGTACATTATTATTTATTTTTAAAGACATATTTTTTGTTTGAACTAGCTTCTCTCAATAACATTTGGTCGGTCAGAAACGACTTCATAGACCAACATTTATTTATGTTACCATATTTTAAGACTCTTATTTCGAAATTACATTGTTCTTAAAAATAAAGTATTTTAGCGTACTTTATGTCTTTCATATATTATAAAGTACGGACAGCCGAAATACAATACTATATATTATAGTACGGGTGGCAACCCTAGCCGCTTCATACGCGTAGAATTAGTTTTTCACCCTCTATTTTAATCTTTTCTGGGGATTCATTTCCAAAAATCTTAGTGCATCCCTAAGATGTGTAAGGAATATTCCCTCCAGATTTCAAGTTCCTAGCTCCAGCGGTTTTAGCGGTGCGTTGATCGAACAGTCAGTCAATTTCATGACTTTGATGAAATGGCTAGCATAGAAGGTATAATGAATACTATAATGAACACTTAACTCTGAATTGTATAAACATGCGGTGATAAATTGATGGCTGTAAAATAAATTAATACCGTCGTTTGAGTAGTTAAGAATCAAGACAAGTGTCTAATATTAATCCTTGTGCACTATTGGTGCCATAACCTCACATGCCTTCAGTTTGAACATTTAGCTTTTATAATGTTTTGGTCAATTATATAATAAGTAGTCCATGTCTATTAAGTATATTTATTTATTTATTTAAACTTTATTCCGCAATAAAAGCAAAGTAACAATGGCGGACTTAATGCCTTAAGGCATTCTCTACCAGCCAACCAACTAGCCAAAGAAATCAGCTAAACATAAATTATAGTTATTTTATTCTATAATACAGAATATGGGTACGAGTATAAGTAGGTACTATTACAAAACAATAACATATATATAAAAATGCAATACTTAATATTAATTTACATAATATAAATCCAATAATATAACATAAATAAATACATACAATAAACATACCTACCTACTATAAGAACACTATGCAGAAACGTAATCCTATATATTATCAAAGAAGTATATATCAGTAGTAGTAAACTCACAAAAAAGTATTAAGTAAGTGTTAAGAATACCTACCTATGTGTACTGTGGCATGCGGCATTAATGCCGCACGTTACATAGCGTTCTTAAAACCATAAATTACCACTAATTACCTTATTAGTACATCACCTGAGTATAACTAGATATAGTGAGAGCTGTAAAGAAAACCACAACCGCAATACACATAGTATTGCAAATACAACCTTATTATTATTAGTTAAGTTTTAATTTTGACAACGTACACGTTGTAGATACGTTGTTTTGATCAGTAAGAGTACCAATAGAGTATAATTACGCGCGACACATTGCTATTAGCAAAGCAGGGGGTCTTTAAGTATTTGTTTTTTAACTCAATGTACAGACTGACACTTTAGCAATGGCGGAAATATACGAGCAATTTTATATTCTACACATACACATAGGTACAGTCAAGGGCAAAAATATGTATACACTTTAGTACCTTGTCACTTTAACCACTGTGACAGTTCATATATCGCAGTTCAAATATGACGAAAATAGACAAGGTACTAAAGTGTATACATATTTTGGCCCTTGACTGTAAATACCTTCACGCCTCCATTCCCAGAGTGGGGTAGGCAGAGCTACAGAATTACCAACTCTAAAAACTTGGTGTTAATTCTGTAACCATATTTTGCATTTTTTTTTACTCTGTGCTAGTCAAATAAATTGTTTTTACAAAACACGTTAAGACTGCGCCGAGCAAACGCCAAGCGTCCAGTGGCGCCCTCATTACTATTATTGTGTTTCCTAATTAACTAAAGAATTTCCTTGGGATCAGACGAAATGTTTTTGTAGTGCAAGTAAAAACACAATTTATGGGATACGTATAAAACTTTAATAACAATTAAAGTATTACCCTTTGAGTAGTCATCTTAACGGGAAAAGGTGGCGACTATTGTTCCGTTAAGTTAATAACTCGAAGGTGAATTGTTATTAAACTATGTGATATACCCTATAAGTTGTGTTTTCATTTGTAGTCCAATTTCAAGAAAATACTTTAGTTAGAAAACACAATAAAAGTAATGAGGGCGCCACAGTACATCCGGCGTACGCTCGGCGCAGTCTTAAGACAACTAACTGAAATTGCTACGTAAAATTATTAACAAAATGCACCTGTACTTCAAAGATCTACATTTTCATTTAAGTAAGTCGGTTAATGGATTAGATAACATAAATATTAATTATTTGAAGAATCTTAGTTGAAAAGTCATAAGTTATGAAATTAAACACAACAGCCTTTAATTTACATACATACATACATACACTCACGCCTTTATTCCCAGTGCGGGGTAGGCAGAGCTACAGAATTATCTACTATTTACTCTAAAAGCTTGTTGATAATTATGTACCTAACCACGTTTTGCACAATTAAGCTAAGATGTTTACCAGTGTATTAGTGACAGGTTGCAAGCCCATCGCCTAACAGTACTACAAGCCTTTATTCGGTTCACTGATGTTTGACCAAAAAATTATTGACAAATGTTCATTTGACAAACAACGTTTCACCAAATGATCATTTGGCAAACGAGACATTTGACAAAAGTATCATCTTACAAAAACTCACTTAGCAATTGATCAATTAGCAAACACTACACATGGTAAATGTGTTAAATAATAAAATGTCAATTGACCTTTTTCCATTTCACCAAATAATATGTTTCGCAAATTAAGCATTTGTCCAAATGTCATTTAGCAAAATGTTATTTCATAAAAAGATATGATTTCATGTTTGTTGGGTAATTTATTCCGCTACCCTCTTATCGCCGTGAGAATGAATTTGTTGCACTGACATTTGAGGGTAAATGTATTATTGTGTATCAAAATGTATGTTACACGGCGAAGTGTTATACGCAGTTGTTAGTTAATTTTATTGCAAAATGAGTGATGAGGTTGTGTGCCAAGTCTTTAAATCTACCAGAAATGGAATTAAACTTTACTTGGACGGTTATACGTATAACAAAGTATCAACAATGGGAAGTACTTATTATTGGGCGTGTGAAATGAAAAATGATCAAATATATCAGTGCAAAGTGATGTTGAAAACTACTTTAAATGAGAAGGAAGAACATATTTTATTAAAATTGCCTCAAGATCATAGTCACGAACCAGATCCGTTGCGTAAAAAAGTTGCAGATTTTCGCAATAAATTGAAAGATGATGTCACTAAAAGTACTAAATTTTGTAAAATTTTGAACGACAGTAAAAGCGAAACTGATTCTGAAATTACAGAATCCTTACCATCCACGTCTGCTTTAAAACAGTGCATGTATCGTGCAAAACGCAAACTGCATGGAATATTGAAAGAGCCGACTGATTTAGAATTTAATATTGATGAATCAATAACACAAATCAAAGGTCAAAATTTCGTTATAAAAGATCGTAAATTTGATAACAAGAGAATAATAATGATGTCAACATTGAATCACGTAACCATTCTAAGTAGATCAGACTATTGGATTCTGGATGGCACTTTCAAAGTTGTGCCCAGTATTTTTACCCAGTTATATACAATTCACGGAAATATATTTTCAGACGGCAATAAAACATTTCCACTAGTATTTTGTCTTTGTTCTCACAAAGATAAAAGAACATATGACATGATGTTTGAAATGCTAATGGAATATGGGGCAGAAAATAATATTGTCATCAAGCCAAAAGTATGCATCTTAGATTTTGAAAAAGCCGCCATCTCAAGTTTGCGGTCAAATTTTGAAGAAATAATTCTGCATGGTTGCAACTTTCATTTGGGGCAGATTATTATACAGGTATGTTACAAGATAAGATGAAAGGCAAGAAATGATGCGTTTTTGGTGCTTATAATACAAACCTAACCGACGACCTATGTTTTTTCCATGATTAGTCTAAATGCCTTTTTTATGATAGTAAGTATACAGCCGCCTTTTTACGTGATGCATAGTATACCTAAGTATTTTCCATGGTTTGTCTAGTTGTAATTATATATATCAACTAAAGGACCCATATTTGGTTATGTAACATTTTGCATTCAACATTAGTTTCCCTATTTCTGGGCAGAAAAAAAAACAACCTCGAAGGCCAAGGCGGGAGCTTTGCTCCCGCCTTGGCCTTCTAACCTAACCTATCCTTATCGGTTCTGCCCTGATTCGTCTTTGTGCATTTTTGGATAGTTAAAACAAATTACAGGCAAGATAAAACTAATTATGAATGATGATTATGACTAGATATCAACTAATACTTATATTATTTTCCTTTCAGGAAAGTCCAGAGTAGTGGCTTCGCAAAAAAGTATGCACAAGATGGACATTTCAACAAGGACATCAAATGTCTACTGGCGCTTAGCTATCTAAAGGAGACAGACATTCCGCTATATTTTGAAAAGCATGTACAATCTCTGACTGACGAAGATAGCAAAAAAATTGCGTATTGGTTTAAAGAAAACTATGTGAGTGGGTCTGGTAATGCACCAGCCAAATATAGTCCAGGATTTTGGAGTTGTAATGAAATGAATAGCATGAAAATACCAAGAACTTCGAACTCTGCTGAAGCGTGGCATCATAAAATTAATCAAATTATTGACAAACATCATCCGGGGCTGTATTTTTTAATTAAAGAACTAATTAAAGAAACTATAAGCAACGAGAGTGCAATCGAACAAAAAATTACAGGTGCCCCTCCAGAAAAAAAGAAAAAGAAATACGTCTCCAAGGATGAACGGATTGATAGAATATTGATGTTAAAAGACAATTATTCCGAAGCAAAATTATTAAAATCGATTTCTGGACATTTAAAATTATAAATACACTTCTTTTTCTTCTTCTCAGCATATACTCGTCCAATGCTGAACATATGCCTCTTCCATGGATTTCCATGTAGTCCTAAATACACTAGTGTATTAATATATACCTAAATAAATAATTATTTTCCAAATAATGTGTATTAATTTGACCCATACAATATATATTATTAGATTTATTAATAAACAAAACACTTGTCAAATAATACATTGTACCAAACGTTTTTAGACCAATAGTAGTTTTGTCTGATAACTCAGTTGTTTAATGTTCAGTTTATCAATTAATCATTTATAAAATGTAAATTTAACTGTTGATCATTTGGAAAAGTAAATCATTTGTAAAATGACTATTAGTAAAATGATCAAGTGACGAAACATTTTTTTGTAAAACGTTGTTTGTCAAGTGTCATTTTGTCAAATGACTTTTGGTCAAACAGCAGGACACCCTTTATTCCCTTAGTCGTCTCTTACGACATCCACGGGAAGACATGGAGTGGCACTATTCTAACCCAGCCACCACACGGGTTTAATTTATTGATAATTATTAGAATAATTCAATTTTTATCAATTATTTCAACAAATTAATATTATTTAACAGTCTATAGTGGAATTAATTACCCCTTTATTACATTATAATTAAATTGCATTTCAAGTTTGAACTACCAGCAATGGCGGTAATGGCGACTGACGGCAAAACAATACCGTAACAGGTGAAATACGATATGAATTTTACCCCCGGGAATAGAGGTCCTGTGTGTTCGTTTATCTTCTCCATTGTCATAGCATGAAAACAGACAGTTGTCTAATTATAATAGGGTTCCATTTTTGACATTTGGCTAGGCATTTGGGGTTTGGTTTTGTCAGTACCATCACTTACCATAACTTACCAATCACTTACCATCAGTGTATGCTTGTTTGTTTTTCCAACGTTATAAAGTCAATTCAACACTTCCAATAACCAAACTAAACTAAAGTAGTCTGTTGCACAAAAAAGTAATTGTTCTACAATTAGGGATGCACTTATACCGACCGCAAAGCAACAATGCAAACGTTATTTGGCGGTAGGATTCGTGCTTTCTAGGGTTCCGTACTACCTATGAAGAAGAAGAAGAAGAAATACATTTATTCACCAACCATAAGACACAAATATACAAAATGATTCAAGAAAACAGTGAAGGAAACTGGGATAGCACGCAAATGTGTGTCCTCGCGGCGGTGAAACGGACACTGGCTTAGCAAAATGTCGAGGTGTCTAATACATTTGGGTAAACAACTTTAGAATGCACGGGTAGAATCTTGTAGATCGAAAATTATCTATTTTTTTGGTTACTAAAATTACATTAAAATTATGGTACGGAACCCTTCGTGTCCGAGTCCGACTCACACTTGGCCGGTTTTATTATTGTCTTGTGTTATTTTTCTACAATACCCATTTTCTTACATAATTAAAAGCCCATATCAAACACCCCACATACCCTAGACGTTTTAATTCCCATAATATATGTACATCTATTACCTCTAATAGCCCTCATAAACTTCACTTCAATGTTGCCAGCCTATTAGCCACGAGTCGCGATTAACGAGATAATTACAGTGTTGCCATACTCGCGCTTTAATACCGTTACATGTCAACATTATATGCAGCTGAAGTTATCAAGGTATATTACCATGGATGTATTATTAACAAGGAATGGTCTTATAGCTTTTGTTTTACGTCAATTTAATCTTTTACATAGTTTTTTTTTGTTTTTTAATTTTGATTAATGGCTATTTCGCCGATGTCAAGCTATTTATAGACACTCCCATGGACTTATTAGAGCAATAAGTCCTAGGATATCACACGCGTTGACAATTTTTCAGTAAAAGAGAATTTTCTCCAATGGACTAAACAGGAGCACATGGGGTTGGCTCCACGCGCTTCTGTCAAGTCCTTTTACATAGTTTAAGATGTCAATCCCGACTCATTGCACGACCATGAAGTTTCTAACTATTGACATTGTTGACGGCAGTAAAACAATGCTATACTTATATGTTGCGTGTGAAGGAATAGTACGGTCACGAGCGTTAATTTGGGACCCATTTCTAGAAAAATATGCTTGAAGTCGGACATGTCATTAGAGATGTCAAGTCATTTGTAACTTTTAGGAAACAACCTGGGGTGTATGGCTGGCTGTCATTCTGAAAACATCCGTTTTTTTTTGTAAATTACTTTATCGTTGATTTTGGGTCGCAAATCCAGGGCAGTTTTGTGGGACAACTACAAGTTGAGTATAAGTCGTATGACATTGATGTCGAACTTGCATTGAATAAAATAACAGTAAAAAGATGGTTCCAAATGAGTTAGCGGTCAGGATCACACCAAGCCATTGAAGTGGGTCTATGGTTGGCTGTCATTCTGAAAATAGCTGTTCAATTTTTTTTTTGTAAATTACTTTATTGTTGATTTTGGTTCGCAAATCCAGGGCAGTTTTGTGGGACAAATTGTAACATTGATGAAGAACTTGCATTGAAAAAATAACAGTAAAAAGATGGTGCCAAATGAGTTAGCGGTCAAGATCACACCAAGCCATTGGAGTGGATGCTCGCCATCTTCAAGGTAATAACGACTATGACTTGTCTCCTTATGTTGAAATACTATAAGGTTTTTTTATGGAGTAGGTGAACAGGCATACAGGCTACCTAAATATGGTCTATCTGTGGTTCATAAAAGAAATGCAGTAGTTGGGCTTGCTTGAACTGCAGTCGGTTAAATACGGAATATCTAGATCGATTTCAAGAGTGTAATATTACACTCCTGCGCATGTTTTAAAGCTTTAAGAATTTTTCACCCCATAAATGAAGTTCGATTATATACGAATTTTGAATATGTTGTAGTTAGAAGAACAAGGTCTATACGTTTTCTTTTCAAGAAAAAATCTTAGAAAGAAACAAATGAAAAAAAGTATCGGAAACAAACTAATCTACTTTTTATATTGTCTACAACATATTCAAAAATCGTGAAAATAGGACTTTATTTAGGGAATGAGAAACGTTATCGCACGGAGCAAAATTTTTATGGCCAAAAATTGAATGCTAGGCGTTTTAAGCGTCTTAGTTCACAGTCCTCGTAAATTAAATAATTGTTTATCATAATAGTACAAAGCACTGATAATGGCCGTGACTTCGTCTGCTAACACCCTTAGGTACTAATTCCCATTCACTACATTCTATTAAAATATACGAAACCTTAAGATTATTTACCAATATTAAATTTTCAATTTAATTTAATAAAATCGTGATTTCCACAGCCACGTAATGACTCTATAAGTACTCTATGGCTATAATAATGGCCGCGGTAATGGGTGATTATAAGTGTGAAGAGATATCATGTTTATGGTTTTAATAACCGTAAGGAATATCAGTAACCTTGAGGCAGAGTGTACTGTGTTTTTTTTTATAAGAGAGGTAGGCAAACGAGCATGTAGGTTACCAGGGCAGTGATTCTCTCAACAACGACGGTCGGATGGACGAACGAGTGAATGTCCAAGCGGCGAGTTTAAGTAGTCCCGTCGTCAGTGCGAACAAAACATTATTTTAGCGCGTGCATTTTCAATTTAGCAGCATGGTTTCTGCCGATGGATCGAACGTATAAAGCTGCTTAATTGAAAATGCACGCGCTAAAATGTGTTTTGTTCGCTCTGACGGGACTACTTAAACTCGCCGCTGCGATTTCGCTCGTTCGTCCGATCGTCCGTTGTTTTTGAGAGAATAACACCCCTGATGGGAAGTAATCACCACCGCCCATAAACATTAGAAACTCAAGAGTTGTCGCTGCGTTGCCGGCCAGTTACGGAAATGTAAACTCTTTTCTAGGCACCCATGTCATAACTGGCGGGAAATACCGATTAGGGAGTTACGAGTACTGTAAATATTAACAGAGTATTTACGGTTCAAACATTTATGTTATAGTGGAACAAACAAACTGATAAGCAGACATACGTAAACTCTAAACAATGCATTTCTTTTGTAAACAAAGCTCCACTTTTCCAAAAAACAAAACCGTGCTTTAATTAAAATCCATACACTTGTTTAATTATTTATTTTCATGATATTATTAGAAGAACGTAACGTTATCGAAACGTTTAAAAACGAATTTTCATAAACATAATAAGAAAAAACTTAGTTGACGTAGATTAACCTACCGTAGCTACTTATGAACCTATATTAACATAATTATTTATAGAACAGCCTTTTTCCAAAATAACACCTTTTTTTTGTAATCTAAACCTTCTCCGACATCCATGCAGTCGAGTCTCGGAAATCGATTTCGCGCGCAGTGTGAAACTTTGAATTTGGAACGAGCGACGGTCCGCATTGTCTATATCATTGTTTACGTCAATATTGTGACTGGCAACATTTCTTTAGAGACGATTTAACCGTTATAACATTCGTCATTTGTAAATAACGGATTTGTTTGGGACCCAATTTAAATTCTGAACATAATAGAAACGCCCACGACTTCGTGAGTGTAGATTAAAAAAATACCGCCACCACCAATACCATCTACCTACAAGCAACTTACCCTTTTAACCTGTTGCCAAGCAGTTTTTACATCCCTAATTAGACCCCCCCCCCCCTTCCACCCTTCCTGGTATAACGGCGACCCCTACTTACATATTATTCCTAGAACACATAATATATTATGACTATTATGAGAGATAAACATTAATATCAACAAAACCTTAGTTTATTAAAAATCGGTCTTAAAACTAATCAGCATCTCCCCTAAATTAGTCCTCAAAATTCCCAGCAATTAATTGAGAAAAACAAACGTGCCCTAAAACAAAATGGCCGACCAATCCGAACGAATTACCGGCCAATTAACCGGCAATCGTTTCTTAATTCAAAAGTTATCTACCAATCGTTCCCACCAACCCGATACCAGCGCAACCTACTTTATTACTGGCCGATAACGAAATAATCTGGCTTTTAAGAAAAACACAATCACAAATTTAAAAATAGAGCTGGCTCAATCCTTAAAACACTTCGCGAGGAACAAATTTAAAAACACATCCGACGACAGAGGTTATTTTTACCGCATTAAAGACTTTGCGGTGCCATGTTTAAAAAACTATAAAACCCCATCCACACTACTGGACATCAGAAGCAGAAGATAAAACCGCCTAATTTATACCCCAAATCCTCTATAAAGGTACAACATTATTCCTTATAATATTTTAGTGTGCGGCCTATGTATAAAGCTAGCCGCAGAAAAAAAAGAAATTTAAAAAAAGAACTCGATGATGAGGTAACGAACGAGGCGCGGTTGGCGCGTTCCTTTTTTAAAATCCTCGCCGCTCAACGTGTGTGGTCCGATTTAGATCTCGATTTAACCATTTTGAACCCTACAGCTTGAGCTCACTGTTGGTTTTCGGATGCAGGCCGTAATTAAATTTTCCACTTGATGTTGGTATGTATGGACTATCCAAACACTATTAGGAAACTATACGAGCGATTTTGAATCAAGAACTGAAGTTTTCAGTTTGAGATTTTACTTTGATTGTTTTAATTTGGTTTACAATTACAAGCGTTTGTAGCTGAGTTGTAATGTTATAAATAACGTAATTTACTTACACAAGACATACTTTAATCCTTAAAACTGTTACCCCCTTACTAATAAACTTTGATTAACGGTGGTATAGATATACAATGTTTTGTTCTTATCTTTCATTCTGACATTTGAATTTGACAGACAAGGACAAATTGTATAGCTATACCACCGTTACTCAACGTTTATTAGTAAGGGGGCTAAAATTGCAAGTGTCTTTGTTTTTACGGTTCTAAACCTCGAAAGGAAAAAGCGCAACCCCTATAGGATCACTTCGTTGTCCGTCCGTCCGTCTGTCAAGACCCTTTTTCTCAGGGATGCGTGGAGGTATCAAGCTGAAATTTATATAAAATACTCAAGTCTACTGTCCTTTGGAACTGTGCAATTTTTTAACTTCTAAGCCAACGCAATCAAAAGATACAATACAGCCGTTTATGCCGCTTTCCGCAAATTTTCGAAACTCGCAAGGGAATCAAAACCTACAGGGTACTTTCTATTTACTCAGAATCTTGAAATTTGCTACAAAGTAACGTCTCATAGCACAGATAAAGGAAAAATTGCGAAAACCGTAAAGGGCATTGGGTAAATTCGTTTGAAGAATATTGTCATTATTTTTTTCAGCCGCCACGTATGATTCTTACATAGTTATTTAGAGGACCTCAAAACACACATATGTAGATATATATAATTTATGGCGTTTAATAATATCGGAGCCGAGATATTTAAGATTTAAGTGTTCATTACATAACAAAACATGTTTATTTTGAATTATTCTATCATAATGGCCGTTCACCCCGTTCACCTTGAAAATTTATGACTTTTACAAATGACAACACTTTTACCCAAACCCCTTTTTAGTTACATGATAAAAATAATTTTACAGTTACTACCCCTTTCCTCATGAATGCGTAGAGGCTTTAAATTGAAATTCATATCAAGGTTTGTACGGAGCCCGGAGTCCGACTCTCACTTGGGCGGGTTTTTTTTACATCTACGCGGGCGGAGTAGGTCAATTTGTATGAGATTGTCCCCTAATATGTATTCACTCCCCATGGGTTTCACTATTGCACTGATAATTAAAGAAAACATTATTTAATAAACTAGATCCAAAATGAATACCCACAATTGGGCGTAACGGTACCCTCAGGGCGTTAACTAGCGGGATTACTCTCATCCCGACGGGATGGTGTATGTAGGGTGCGAGTTTAAGCGACGTAAAAGATTGAGTTCAAAGTTTAAAAAAAAATATTTTTTTGATAGGTCGTCATCATGAACTTCGAACTATGCTCTTCTCGGTGAAGTAATCTCCATTCTTTCCAATTCCGAGCCTTCTCTTTAACGCAATGAAGGTTAGCGCCCTGAGGGTACCGGTTTACCCCCAATTGTGGGTACTCACTTAGGCTCTTGTTTTCTTTAATAATTTTCCGAACGAAGAATTCCTTCCCATTCTTCTCTTCCCTCTCTTAGTTTTATTTTATTTTTAATAATTGTTGTTATAGTGGTATACAAACTCTGTATATAAAAGCGAAAGAAAATTGTCAAGATCGTAGCAAATGGAAAGAAAAGGTCTCTGCCGACCCCTCTGGGAAACAGGCGTGATTTAATGTATGTATGTATTTATAGTCATAGTCATATTCATTTATTGCTTTATGTTGTACAATATGAGATCTTAAAAATGCAGAAGGTAGCTTCAACATAATCCCTTATTTATTTAATATGGTTATGCAAATAATAAATGTCACTGTAGTTTGGCCTGTGCTTATGCAAAAACATACCATTTCATCGCTATGATACCCTCTGACACTTGACCAAGCCTTTATCAATAGTAAGCGTTCACTGCATCACTTTTATTACACGTTCGGTGCCAAAAGTGGATGTGGACTCCACTTTGTATGAAACACCGAGAAATATAATGTATGTGGGTAAGGACCAAAAAGTTAGACCATATTTAAGCGCAGTTAACCATACAAATCACGAAGTCGAAAAAAGTTCCGCTGTGCGACGAAAAGTATCCCTATAATTGTTCGTCACAACGGAAAAGTTTCATAGAAAATTTAATTGAGTGAGTTAGCGTTTCCAACTTTTTGGTCCTTACCCATGTACAAGAACACATATATGTAGATAACAAGTTTAATAAAAAAAGCTTTAAAAACCCGACTGTTGCTAGCCAATTTTAAATCGATTTAAATCCTAAATGATAATTTTAAATTTTAAAAAAACCTACAGATGATTTTTAAATATATTTTCAATGATACCCCACTTGTCATAGTTCGTCTTTTTTCTACAATATGGTGTCTAGTTGCCGCCATATTGCATTTTAATAACTTATAGATCGTTGTCTAGTACAAATAGTACAAGCCTATAGAGCTTAGTTAGGGAGTAAATTGACCATGTTATTTATTTATTTAAAAACTATCGTAAGTATATCACTTATTAGCTTATCACACTTTCAATGGTGTCCGCTAGACAGAGACCACTGAATCGTCAAAATATGCCAACTCCACCAAAATTCCTTCCATAGTAACTACTAGCGACCCGCCCTCGCTTCGCTTCGGTGTATGTGAGTATGATGTGTGCCTATAGCCTTCCTCAATAAATGGGCTATCTAAAAGTGAAAGAATTTTTCAAATCGGACCAGTAGTTCCTGAGATTAGCGCGTTCAAGCAAACTAACAAACAAACTCTTCAGCTATATTGCGTCCCTGGCGAATTGTGATGCATTTTTTGTATTTTAAGGTCATCATCGGTACCTACTCAAAATCTTCAATCAACACACTCTTCAGCTTTATAATATTAGTATAGATTAGCGCGAATTTAAGCAGGTAGACCTGCGCAGGCGGCATTTTAGGTATGCAGTAGGTATAAATACTTATTTTAGGCACTTCTTAGAAGGTCGTAGAGTTTTTTCTTTTTAATTCTCGGTGCTTCTTTGTTTTTTACAATTTGATTTCTGAATAACATGTCCGATGCTCGTCTTTTTGTTTCAAAATTTGTTGTTTTTGCTGTTATATTATACGCGGAAGAAGTCGCAAGCTAAAGTATACTTTACGCCATAATTACATATTTTTATATTTTACAGAGCGAAAATCATGCTTGCTTATCCAGTATTTATTGAGAAAATACACCATTTTAAGATGATTTTAAGACGGGAATGTGAAGGGAAAGGCCAAGGCGAACGAACCACGATTAGATCGGGGGATCAAAAAGGGCTAGGTCAGGAGACTTTAAACCGACGCACGTGTATGAAGAGACTTAATGAGTGTGGAGGGAGCGAGGGAAGTTTGTCAGGATCGTAGCAAGTGGAAGGAAGTGGTCTCTGCCTACCCTTACGGAAAAGAGGCGTAAATGTATGTATGGAAGTTTTTCAAGTTTCATTTTAATTTCGTTCACTATAAATATTTTGCACCGTTGTGCTCGTTGATGTATTTTGGTTCCAAAACCATAAATCGAAAAACTAAATGAATTAAGTCGTAAATAATAACTTACATAGTTTTAAGAATTTTTCGTGACACGGACGACATAAGGGAAAATCACCAAAATTCAGATTAAAATTATCAATATCTCAGAAACTAATAATTTTCGGCCAGGGTACTAAATGACCTAATGTGCTTCTAATAGACTCTACTATCTACACTAATATAATAAAGAGGAATGATTTATATTTTTGTGTGTGTGTATGTTTGTAATGAATAAACACAAAAACTACTGTGCCAATTCTTTCACCATTGGAAAGGTACATTCACCCTGAGTGACATAGGTGTTTTATTTTTCTGCGTGGACGGAGTCGCGCGCAACAGCTAGTGTCTCCATAAAAAGATTGTAACGAATATCCAGTCACCCTGTATAACTAAAAATCGCACAATTTAGCAGTGTTCGCATTGTTGTGTTCCGGTTTGGGGATAAGAGAGCCGGTGAAATGACTAGCATAGAGGCATTCCATCTTAGTCCTCAGGGTTGGCAACGCATTTGCAGTCTTAGGATTGCACTGCATTCTTGTGAATGCGAATGTCTATGGGTCGCAGTTTCCACTTACCATCAGGTGGCCTGTGTGCTCGTTTGTCTACTCTATGCCATAAAAAAAAATAAAAAAACAATAAAAAAAATAAAAAAATAAAAATTTAAAGGTGAGTCAGTAAACCTATTTTTCGGAGAAGTGGCATGGCATATCCCAGTTAGGTATAACCACAGGATCTCTATTGAACATTTTACTAGCCTTTAGCTAATCTTCCTGCATGCCAACTGTCTTTCACATGACCTCAACTTAACAGTGTATATGATGTCGATGCAAGAGGAACCAAGGCTAAGGCAAGATGAAATAAATGCCCCATATCAACATTAAAGGGATAAAAACATAAAATAACCATCAACATTGAAACAGAAAAACACATGCAAAAAAAGAAATCCAAAGACAACGAGTTTCCTTTCAACTTTTACTCGGATTTCAACTGTACCCCTTCAAAGGCGTTTCAAGTGCCATCTAGCGACGAAACACGATATTAAAAGATTTGCATTTTGTATATTGGACAGTGTTCTCTAGCTAATAAAAACTTTTTCCTTTGAGGTTTTTTTTTAAAGAGTTGGGAATTGAAGACAATTGTAATATGAATACTAAGTTGTTATTCTTTACTTGTTTCTGAGTAAGTAAAAGTCTCATTTTTACTTTAAAAATCAAGTCGTGTAGCAGCTAAGGTCTATGTATTTAGACCTATTATTATGAGAACTTTGACAACGCGCTGGCCTAGTGGGTAGTGACCCTGCCTAGGAACCTAGCGGTCCTGGGTTCGAATCCCGGTAAGGGCAGATATTTGTGTGATGAGCGCGAATATTTGATCCTGAGTCATGGATGTTTTCTATGTATTTAAGTATATATTTCTCTATATAAGTATTTATATCGTTGTATAGTACCCATAGTACAAGCCTAGAGCTTAGTTTGGGACTAGGTCTGGTGTGAGATTGTCCCCTCATATTTATTATATTTATATTTATTTATTTAACTAATTTCTTTCGCGGTATATATTAGAAATAATGGAAAAAGTCAAGTTCGAGTCTGACTCGCGCATCGAGGGTTCCGTACCGTCGTAGGTTTTTTTTATTCCGATATTAATTCGATTTCGAATCGAATAAGTGAGAGCCAAACTCACGCTTGACAATTTTAGTGTTTGTACTACAATCATTATTATTATCATTATTAAGAGCCGGATACGTCCCACTGCTGGGCAAAGGCCTCACTTTTTCCATGTGTCTCTATTCTCTGCCGTCTCTGGCCAGTCCTTCAAATACAAATACAAATACAAATACAAATTCATTTATTTTGCTAAAACATCACGTACATTATTGAAGATGGAAGATAGATACATAGTTTCAGTAATGTTTACCTTATTATAGTAGGCATGCAAAACACAAAATATTATAATGAATACACAATCACCATTTTTTATCATTTCAATATAACAGGTCCATAATAAAATTAAAATATAACAAATTAAAGGATGATAATTTAGGTACTTTGAGTTTTCGTTAGTTTAAATAATTCTTGCAACGAGTAGAAATTATTGTTAGATAGCCACTTTAAGAGAGCACTTCAAAAAGGAATCCAAGTCATCCCGCCATCGCCGACGAGGTCTGCCGCGTTTCCGTCTTGAGTTTTTGGACTTCCACTCTGTCGTGACTTTGGCCCACAGCTCGTACCACAATACTACAACAATTATACCAAATTTAAAAAGCCAAAAAACTAGTTATTTCAGCTGTGTTAGCTATACGAAAGCAGAAGTGAGGTATTCCTCTCAACAACCCTTTTAACATTTTTTTGAGGAAGCATTATCCAGCGAAAACAAAGAAATTTGTCAAGATCGTTAAGTGGAAAGAAGTGGTCACTTCCTACCCCTCTGGGAAACGGGCGTGATTTAATGTAAGTATTAACCAGCCAAATAAAATTACCTTCCCCGTGCGTTTGTAGGCACACACGTATGCAAAGTTAGATACCCTTATCTGTCAAATTTAAATGTCACAATGACAGATAAGGACAAAGCATGGTTTAGGTTAGGTACCCCACGGTTATTTCACGTTTATAAGTAAGGTGTCGAGGAATGAATACGAGTCGTATCAAGAATCACTTAACAGTGAAAATGCTGCATGAAAGCCACTTAGAATGTAGTATAGATGTCCAAAGCACATTTCAAAAAACAGTCTAAAAAGCCCCTTATTTTATACAAATTTAAACATTATCCCCTTAAAAATACAGACTGTGAAGGGTCCTAAATTTACATACAAATTGATATTTGCGAGAGGGAGAGAGATACGGCACGAACGCCAGGTGGGGAGTGATACGTGGTGGCGGGAAAATGAAGAATTTTCCAGTAAATTTACGTAAATATGGCATCGTTTCGGGTTTTGTCTGTTTAAAACCGTTATAATCTATAAAGCAATACAATTATGTGGTCAAAATAATTTTAGGAAAAAGCCTATCAAAGTTTGGATGTAATGATCCGATTTAAAAAAAGAAAAATACTGATAGAACGTTAAGTAACGTTAATCCTGTTAATATAGGTTCAATCAATCATTTATTGATGTCACATAGAGGCACATACATTGAAAAGAAAGGTGTTGTTATTCTAGATTAGTCAGTTCCACATGGATGCCCTGAAACTTACTGGTTAGTTTTATATCGGAAAATCCGGAGCCTGCCGTTTGGCAAAATTATACATACATACATACATACATTAAATCTCGCCTGTTTCCCAGAGGGGTAGGCAGAGACCACTTCTTCCCATTTGCTACGATCTTGACAAAATTTCGCTTCTTCCACATTCATACATCGAAAATTATGTTTGCCAAATGTTTCCCAACTTTTTCATTTACCATCGTTAAGAACCTTATTATAGGTTAGGTTGATTTTGATAAAATCCTGATTTTTTACGGTTCCAGAAAACAAAGCGGGTTGGCAAATGAAACGGTTGCGAAACAATACATTTGGCCAACATATTTCGACGAAACAAAGGTACCATGTATTTAGAACTAGGTACTGGTAGAAAATGGAAAAAGTAAGACTGAATAAACGTTTACCTAAGTCACTAAACTTCTTTTTTTTTAAATTTCCTTTTGCCCATGAACACGTTATTTTAATTTGTATCTAACTGTTAACGCACAGGGTTAACACAAATTAAAATTAAAATCATCCCCAACATAACAATGATATCATCCTCAAACAAATAATTAAATTTCATTGTGCCCAACAAAGATGGCGGGATTTAATTCACCAAAACTCCATCAATCCCCATCTAGAATTAACAACATCCCCTATCTACATCATCATCCACAAATCATCATTGAAAAAATACCCCAACCGCAAAATGTATTTATAAAAACACCCAATAACATGCGTTAATGTACGAAAACACGCAGCTGTTGTGTGTGGTGAAAAAAAAAGCGGCGCTCCTATTGGTCCGGGCAAAACGGCGGGAACATTAGGCGCATCTGTCAGTTAATATCGTCTATTTTGTCTATGGTCGTGTAAGCATGGGCTACGGCAAAGTTAGGTTTTCTGCCAATTTTAGCGGTGAAGGCGGATTTCGTATGGAAAAGTGTTTGTACTTTTTTTTTCTACTGGCAAGAGTATGTTGGCGGTGTATTTATGAGATTTGTAGGATAATGTAATAAAGTTTTGTTGGTGAATTGTTATCTTTGTTTATTACCGTGATATTGGTTGGACAATGGGAATCACGTATAGTTTTCATATAAACACGTTGCAATAGGAACTATTATGTACAAAACCTTTATATCAGTTATTAGTTAAGTACCTTGTAAAAAACACTCCTGAAACTTACTTACTTTCTTTTTAATATGTCTTATCATCGGTCAATGTCAAAGGGTTTTACTATCAAATACAGCAAAACACAACTTGAAAATTTAATTAAAAAAAAACAACTATGACTTACCTATCTTTCTTTGTACATGACAAACCTCGAAGTCGCGGTGGCACGAATAAAATTTTGCTAGGGACTTCCACGCGATATTATTTCATCGATAAATTGGACTTTAATAAATTATAATTAGTAGATCTCGTTCTCCCATCTATTTGGAAACAATGCGTAACAATTTGTATGATATTTGAAGTACTAAACACAAGATAAAATACTTTGTTACTTATTATATTACTAACTAGCGACCCGCCCTCGCTTCGCTTCGGCTTATGTGAGTTTTCTGTAACACCCGTACATAAACCAGAATCTATTATACATATAAACCTTCCTCTTGAATCACTCTATCCATTAAAAAAAGCCGCATCAAAATCCGTTGCGTTGTTTTAAAGATCTAAGCATGCATAGGGACAGACAGCGAGAAGCGACTTTGTTTTATACTATGTAGTGATGATATAAGGTTCATAATTGATTAAATGAAAATAATGTAATGATGTTAATGTACTTCTAGGTTTTAGTTTTCTTTGCATGGAAATTGATGAAATAAAAATTTAGTTGTATGGGTTGATTTTTATTTGAATTTTAAAATTCCTAAAAAAATCCTAAAAACTCCTATATAGGTAACATTGACGGGTAGTAATCATCACATTTTAGTTAATTTTCAATTATTCTGTAGGTAAACTTTACAGCTAATATGAAGTGTCACTTCCAAATAAGCATTCAGTTATCGATAAATTTTATATCGGAAGGAAGTCCCTAGTTAATTGACTTTATTGCCACCGCGACTTCGAGGTTTGTCATGACATATCAGCGTCAGTTATACGAATGACTCAATATTTAGTTTTTAACTTTATAATTACAGAATAACTTGAAGACGTTCATATTTTGCGGGTGGTAGGACCTTGTGCAGGGTCCGTCCGGACCGCTACCACCATCTTATCCATTAACCTACCGCCAAACAGCAGTGTTCGCATTGTTGTGTTCCGGTTTGGGGATAAGACACCCGGTGAAATGACTAGCATAGAGGCATTCCATCTTAGTCCTCAGGGATGGCAACGCATTTGCAGTCTTAGGATTGCATTGCAGTCTTGTGAATGCGAATGTCTATGGGTCACAGTTTCCATTTACCATCAGGTGGCCTGTGTGCTCGTTTGTCTTCTCTATGCCATTAAAAAAACATATACATTTTGCATATTGTTTTTATCACAATGACATAGAAATTGAAAGTAATATCTCTACTAAGTATAAAAGAAAGTCGCTTCCCGCCGTCTGTCCTTCCGTATGTCCGCTTAGATCTTTCAAACTACTGAACAGATTTTAATGCGGTTGTCATCAATAGATGCACATACAGTTATTCAAGAGGAAGGTCTATCCTACATCCTACTAATATTATAAATGCGAAAGTTTGTGTGTATGTTACCTACTCTTTCTCACTGCAACGGCTAGACGGATTTGGATGAAATTTGAAATATAAATAGCTCATACCTTGGATTAACACATACTTAGGCTCTCATCCTGGAAAAATTCCCAAGGGAATAACGATAATCTAAATCTGGATTATGTACCTGTACATAAAAGTTACATAAACCGAAGCGAAGCTGCTGATCTACACATGTTATTTGATATTATATTGAATTTAATATTTATTGCTTTATGTAATGCTAGATTAAGTAGTATCATTGTAATTATGTTTCAAAAATGACTTACTGCTGAGTTTCTTGTGGCGTTTCTTCTCAGCAGTGTCTCCTCTTGCGAAGCGCTGGTAGATTCTTGACGTGTAAAAGTGCCCGTACGGCCCACTTACTGAATAAAAGTCTTTTATCTTTTTTTTATCTTTTAAGCGAGGGCGGCCGCTAGTTGTAAATACTTGTACTATTACCTACTTATTATGTGCTAGTTGATAATACGTATTAGAAGGATAGGGTTTATTACAAATAATAACTCATGTTGAGAAAACACTTGAAAATTTAATTACCCAAAAACAACGCGGCAGAAAGCAAAGACAAAATAAAAAAAGACACACACACCTACTCTGGTTTAACACACTTTACCCTGGATCCTCACACGTTCCGTAGAGCCATACTCACTTGCGAGCTGTAACACAACTGATATGGTTTACCGATGTACCTGCGCAGCTGTAAAATTTTCGAAGCGCGGGAACCAATCAGCATGATCCACGCGTTGCGCGGTTGTATTCTGTGCTATTATTGGTTATTAGTGACACCATGTTGACGCGCGCCCGCGTGTCATTGTCAGCCGTCAAACGTGCGTGAGTGATATGGAAAAATTGGTGGAATTTAATTTGCACCTTATAACTATTACGTACAAGTCTGATCGTGGGTTTTAATCGTGCTTTCGGAAATCATCACACACCATATAAATTGTGTAACCGTTACAGCTCGCTAGCCAGTACCCGGCTTAGAGCACTGATCCCCATCAGAAGCAGCCATAGCTTTACCTGATGGTACACCATCTCCTGTTCTTGAGTTGCCACTCCCTGACGCTGAACACTGTTCACTTTTACCTTTATCAGAAGCATCAGGATTTCGAGTTGAGGCGTTGCTGACATTAGATTTTTCTGGTGATGATTTTTTCATGTCTCATACTCTGAAAGTAGGCCATTGTTTATCTTAGAAGCAGGTAAAGTTACATGTCCACCCTAGGGAAGAAAAGTAATTGCATGTTTAAATAAAGTACCAGGAGCGCAGCGGTAATTAGGTAGTGCGTAGCGCAACTAGGGTTTGCAATTCGAATATTCGAATATTCATATTATTCGAATATCCGACACAAATTAAATTCGAATACGGCAGTGTTACTTATTCGAATAATTCGGATATTTTGAATAGTACTAAAAAGGATTGAAATAGTTTCCCACTTTTAATAGAACGCTGGAATCAGCTTTTATTCATACCTACTGAGAAATGCAAGCAAATATTAAACTGGAATGCAAATATAACATGAGACAACATGAGTTTTAAAACTAATTCCCAAATTGACTGTTGATTCCCTTCTTAGCCAGTGCTGCGCAGCGGATCGTGCTAGAATTTTAGCAGTCGGTACAAGGGAGGCTGGATACTGGCTTCAAGCTCATCCCTCGCCAAGCACTGGAACTTTCCTAGACCCTAACACACTCCGACTTTCAGTTTGCCTTCGCCTTGTGGTCCCGGTCTGCGCTCCACATCGCTGCCCCTGCGGAAGTGACGTAGATCGGCTAGGACATCACGGACTTTCTTGCCAGAGAAGTGCTGGCCGCTTTTCCAGACACGCTGCACTCAACGACATCATTCGTCGGTCTCTTGCCTCAATAAAGGTCCCGGCTCTTTTAGAGCCGACAGGCATTTCTAGAAATGATGGCAAGAGACCTGACGGAATGACCTTGGTCCCGTGGAATATGGGACGGGTGCTAGTGTGGGATGCAACCTGTGTAGACACGCTAGCCCCATCACATCTCCACCGGACCTCTAATAGGGCTGGTGCGGCAGCTGAAGCGGCCGAAAGCATGAAGGTAGTAAAATATGTGTATATGTGTATGTAAATATGTGGTCTCGGCCCAGAATATATGTTTATTCCATTCGGTGTCGAGACCCTTGGTCCGTGGGGTCCTAGCGCTCGAAGCCTTTTCAAAGAAGTTTCGAAGAGGCTCATAGACGTCACGGGAGACCGAAGAGCTGGCAGTTTCCTCGCTCAACGTATAAGTTTAACCATCCAGCGAGGAAATGCTGCCAGCATCTTTGGTACAATGCCGCAGGGACCATTCTTAGATTTAATGTTTTAGTTAGGTAATTTATATATTTAGTTTTATTTAATTTTAGTTTTCTTTTTCAGTTATTGTGTTATGGTTGTTATATTATTTTATGTTGTTTTACTTAATTAAAGTTAATCGTATCTACAAGTTAACATTCCCAAAAAAACAAATTTAGCTCAAAAAAATATATTACAATAACGAGCAGTGAGTGAGTTGAGTGACGTAGTTGGGTCGCTCGCTTCCTGCTACTTGCTATATTAATAACTAATAATATTTAATTTGACCACGGAATGCTATTTTTTTTTAATATTTAAGGCCTATTTATTTGATTTTACAACATTAAACCATTAATTCGTTTTGTTTCAATAAATATTCAAATTATCCGAAATATTCGAATATTCGAATATCGGAAATCGAACTATTCATATTATTCGAATATTAAAAACCAACGAATATTGCAAACCCTAAGCGCAACTTAGATCGCAGGCGGTGCGGTACACACGACACAGCGCGGATGTCTCCCACACGTCACAGCAATGTCCTTTTCATATTTATGCACTCCTAGTAATTCACGTTATAATTTAATCTCTATGTTATAAATAACTCTTTTACTTTGCGTCGAAATGAACTCGGGTAAAGTATCAATTGCACCCTCGAACAATAGGCGCACTCCCTGTCGCTCGTGCTGCCTAAATATCTCGGGCTGCAATTGATCACTTTCATCCTTTGATTAACAATCTACTCGTTAATTCATTATTGAATTAGACGAAGTTTACATACATACCTACATTAAATTACGCCTGTTTCCCAGAGGGGTAGGCAGAGACCACTTCTTTCCACTTGCTACGATCTTGACAAATTTCTTTCGCATCTTCCACATTCATACATCGAGTCATGCACGCACGTCGGTTTCGGGTACTTAAGATTCGGCCCTTTTCCAGTATTTCTCCGATTTGACTCGAAAAATTACGCCTATGGCGGCCTCTTCCGACCCGTCCACTCACTTTCGATCTGTATAAAGTTAACGTGTAAGTTTACGTGTTGTATTTTAGTTAAGTATTTCTCACCGGATTAGCTAGTGCTGGTCAGATTACACGAAGAACTGACAGTTGGAAGTGTCCTTAACGTGTGGCGTGGACGGGTAATCGTGACAGAGTGCTGGCAGGAGTGGATTTCTATACGCTGATGGTATTTGAACTCTAATCTTTTCAGAACTAGGATGAACACTAGGATTTACAGTACTAGTTAATTTAAATTCTGGAAACCGATCGAACTATAGGCGGACATGTGAGGATTTATATTTTAAAATGATTAATACACGTGCCCTCAATACAGGGTTACTTTTTCCTGTCAATTCAACACGTTAAGTAGCCATGACCATCGTAAATATGTTGTCTATTTATCGGGATTGTACAATATCACATATCTACATGTAGTGTCAAATAGGAACGTTTTTCGATGGTCACGGCACTCAAATGACACATGTGTTGTATTTTTTAATCCACGTAAGGACAAATATTTCAATCGCAGGCGCAAGTATTTGTTCCCGAGTCTTAGGCGGACTTGCGCGGACCAGAGTTAGCCCTTAACCCAGAGTTAAGCGTCTACTTTTGTACGTGGTTTGCCGCCTAGTGTCCACGCAAGTGGGCCTTAGTTAGTCTATGCATCGTATTTAATTCTATTTTGAGTACGTATTTCGTTGTCTAGTATAGTGTATTTTTTCTTGTTGTATCGTAAAAACGGTAAAACACACCCAATTTGGGATGGTTATATTAAAAACCCTAAAAAAAACAAAAAATCAATATTAAAAAATGGTCAAGTGTGAGTCCAACTCGAGCTGATTCGATACAAAATCGAATTCAAATTGGATATTAATAAATAATACCTAGTGTGCGACGATACGGAATAATTGGGCGCAATTCCGATTTGAACATGTTTTTTTAAAATTCTAAGTGACGACGCAAGAAGCGCACGCGCTGCTGTACTGTTATCATAAAGCTCAATTCCCTGCCTATTATTAAATTATAAACATCAAGCGACAAATATGTCTATTTTAAAGCGTCTCAATCAATCAAAAGTAGCCATTTTACAAAACTAGCTGCTTCTAGTTGGTTGAGACAGACTCACACGCAATTTTCTCGATAACTCTACACTAAGAACATTTAAAACCTTTTCTCCCCTCATTTTTTTCCAATGCTCTTTCTTGGCGTAATAAAATCTATCGTCGCCTTGCTGCAAAAAGCTATTGAATGACAATAACCATTCAAAAGCCGTCCACTTAACCTAATCCGGATTTATCCAGGATTATCCTTTTACAAACCCGTGTGTAACTTACAAATTGCGTCACAATGTAAACTTACCAAAGTCAATTACAAAATCCTGCGACAACACTTTTTTTTAATAAAGCCGGACACAAACGCGCCGCAAAGAAAGTCAAAATTGTCTATGACAAAAAACGTGGCTTTGTCGATGGATGCAAAATGGCGTAAAGTGGGACGTGTTACCATAAAAATAAGCGTTTTAGTTAAACTTATCGTCTTTTTTGAAGATATTCAGTGTCAGCTTGTTGGTGTTATAAAGACTATTCCCAATACTTATAGTCACAATGTTTTTGTAGCATTTTCTGTTTTAAAGTGGGGGCATAAATACACATACATACATAAACTCACGCCTTTATTCCCAGAGTGGGGTAGGCAGAGCTACAGAATTACTAACAGCTCTAAAAACTTGTTAATAATTCTGTAACCACATTTTGCACAATTAGGCTAAGATGTTTACCAGTGTATTAGTGACAGGTTGCAAGCTCATCGCCTAACAGTACTACAAGCCTTTATTCCCTTAGTCGTCTCTTACGACATCCATGGGAGGACATGGAGTGGCACTACTCTTACCCGGCAACCACGCGGGGAAAACATGGGGGCACATTCTACATTTGAAATATTGGGAATAATGCCGTTATTTAACCCCCAACAAAAATAACATGCATAATACCACTCGAGTATTAGGTTTAACGTGTGTGTATGTGTATCTCCTCTGTCCGTCCGTCTGTCAATCCTAACTTTAAACAAATGTATCTTTTGAATCGTACATAGCGGCGGTTCTTTTCAGAATATGTTCTATTACAGCGGATTTACTAACAAACATAAAAAAATAAGAAAGTAAAATAATAAATGGGGTCTGTGTTTATCGTAAAAACGGTAAAACAGACAAGGGTCGGTGTGATTATTCCAAACCCTGACGAAAACAACAAATACTAAAACACGGTCAAGTGTCATTTGAACTCGCGCTGATTCGATCCGAAATTCAATTCAAATCGGATTATAATGCCTTCTGTGCGACGGTACGGAACCCTCGAGAGTCTGATTCGCACTTTTTAGAGACCGGTTTTTTTAAAGCCTTCAGCAATACGTCATTATTAGTATTTATAAATAGACTAAAACCTTGTAAGTCAATTCAATTTACATAAATAAAATACATAGGTACAATACTAGTAATGTCATAAATAAATATGCGTAACGCGTATAACGTATTTGTTATTATACCTACTTATTCAAAACCTCGTTCCACCACGCAATTGGCTAAAACAACGTTCAACCAAGGCGTCAGATACTTTTTTAAACTGCCAGAGACAACTTTTTCTTTTTTTGAAGCCGCCATTCGCCTTTATTCCGTACATTCAAGCGACACACCTTTTTAAACATCTTGTTAGTAAGCACCAAATACGTACATTTATAAATATAAATAAGGTGGAAAAACTACAGAATTACTTTAAAATACAATGGGGAACAAATGTTTGCGTCGGCCGTTGTCACTTTTTCATGTAAATCGGGAGTAATTTGTGAGGGTCTTTGTAATGTTTCGCCGACGGCGGGAAAAGCGGATTCAATGTATTGTCTGTGGTGGAAGATAAATCAATTGGTTTTCTGTTTTTGCAGTTTTAATTATAAGCATTTTTGGATTCATGCCTCTATTATGTAGGTACTAAGATTATTTAATCAAAAGTAGGAGGTAAGTTTTTAAATGAAAAGGTCGAAACGTGAACACGGGTCTAAAACAAAGAAACATATGTACAGATATTAACATTTACCTACCTTCTTTATTATTATTACATAGTATGAAACTCACCTGTGTGGTTGCCGGGCTACAATAGTGCTACTCCTTTCTTCCCGTGGAAGTCGTAAGAGGCGACTAAGGGAATAAAGGCGTGTAGTACTGTTAGGCGATGGGCTTGCAACCTGTCACTAATACACTGGTAAACATGTATGCCTAAGTGTGCAGAATGTGGTTACAGAATTAACAACAAGTTTTTAAAGTTGTTGGTTATTCTGTAGCTCTGCCTACCTCACTTAATTAATCAAAGCTACTTAACGTGAAATCGCAACGAAAAACAAAGAAATGTAGATATATTAACATTAATTGACTTCTTTATTATTATTACATAGTGTAAAACAAAGTTGCTTTCTGCGTCTGTCTGTTTGTACATCCTCTAACTCCTCTTAAAACGCGCAACCGTTTTTGATGGAATTTTCACCATCAGTTACATATTTTTTCACGGAAGGTTAATACAACGACGCGCTGGCCTCGTTGGCAGTGACCCTGCCTACGAAGCTATATATAGCGGTCCTGGGTTCAAATCCCGGCAAGATATAAGTGTGATGAGCGCGAATATTTGTTCATGAGTCATGGATGTTTTCTATACATATATTTTAGCATATATTTCTCTATATAAATACTTAAATCGCTGTCTCCTCTGGCTTGCACTCTCAAGTAAATCAAAACTTATAAGGTATTTTCCGTTGACCTAGATCTATGAAATTTTGCAAGTTATACCGTCTTATACTACAAGTATAGGGAAAAATCTAAAAACTATAAATTTTTCATGATATCCCAAAAAAAAATCAAGATAAAAAGATAAAAGATGTTTATTCAGTAAGTACGGGCACTTTTACACGTCAACAATCTACCAGCGCTTCGCAAGAGACCACTGCTGAGAAGAAACGCCGCAAGAAACTCAACAGTCAGTGGTTTTTAAATATACAATTATAAACCTTAACCTAGCATTATATAAAACAATGAATCTAACATACGACAGGAAAATGTGTCAAAACTCTGAATTTTCTCCAGAACTACTTAGTAGTAAGTAATAGAAAAATGAACGGCTGATCAAATTTTGAATTCAGTTACCTACCCATGTCATGTGCGGAACCATCGATGGGCTAGTCCGGCTCGCACTTGACCGGTTTTTTACCAAACATCTAGACCCCGGATTATTGTGGCAATGACGTCACCATAGGGTAGTTTGGGGCGTAAATGGAACAGTGTTAATTAAAACAATTTGTTGGTTAATCCCTTTTTCAACTGAATATTTTTTATTAACTAGGTATTCACGCAATAAAATATTATGACAGCAAGTCATTTAGAACAACTTTCGATCTGTTACGGAGGGTCAGTTAACGAAAGAACAACGTCGATAATTTTAATCAATTGACAATTGACGTATATGTAACTAGCAACCCGCCCTCGCTTCGCTTCGGTTCATGTGGGTATTATATATAACCTAAAGCCTTCCTCGATAAATGGGCTATCTAACACTAAAAGATAATTTCAAATCGGACTAGTAGTTCCTGAGATTAGCGCGTTCAAGCGAACTAACAAACAAACTCTTCAGCTTTATAATATTAGTATAGATTTATATCGTGGATGCCTGACAGTAAAATTTTAATTCCGTAGAATAGGTTGCCGTATTAATTGACACCGTTCCATATACCCCTTTTACCCCGTGTGGTTGCCGGGTTAGAATAGTGCCACTCCAGATCTTTCCGTGGATGTCGTAAGAGACGGCTAAGGGAATAAAGGCGTATAGTACTGTTAGGCGATGGGCTTGCAACCTGTCACTAATACACTGGTAAACATCTTAGCCTAAAAGTGCAAAATGTGGTTACAGAATTATTAACAAGTTTTTAGAGTTGTTGGTAATTCTGTAGCTCTGCCTACCCCACTCTGGGAATAAAGGCGTGAGTTTGTGTATGTATGTATGTATGTTCCATATACTCCCCAAATTACCCTATTGTGACGTCATTGCCACGAAGATCCGGGGTCTAAACATAACATAAGATTCACCAATAAAATGGCGGTCTACCCCAAAACTGCGTTAAGGGCGTGATTATTCGTATGACAGAATAAATAAAAGATCGGTGGCGCCCGTCTTGACGACACGTGTGGGAAACTGCTTGACAACTGTCTTTTATTACATCTGATATTGGAGTTTCGCGCTGAGTAAGAAGTGTAATAAGAAAGAAGAAAGTCCGTCCTTTTTAGCCGACTGTGCAAAGCCAAAAACGGTTATGACTTTTTTTATCTGTGTAGTGTTGATTCTTGAACACGGATCGCATAAACATATTTTTTTAAATATATATTGTTATAGTAAATATAAAATAAATATAAATATAAAGGGACAATCTCACACCAATTGACCTAGTCCCAAACTAAGCTCTAGGCTTGTACTATGGGTACTATACAACGATATAAATACTTATATAGAGAAATATATACTTAAATACATAGAAAACATCCATGACTCAGGGACAAATATTCGCGCTCATCACACAAATATCTGCCCTTACCGGGATTCGAACCCGGATCACTAGCTTCGTAGGCAGGGTCACTACCCACTAGGCCAGCGCGTCGTCAAAAGTAAGGATTTAATTACTATATTATATTTAAATAAAGAACCCCGTGTGGTGGCCGGGTTAGATTAGAATTACCTAATAGTGCCACTCCATGTCTCCCCGTGGATGTCGTAAGAGGCGACTAAGGGAATAAAGGCTTTTAGTACTGTTAGGCGATGGGCTTGCACCCTGTCACTAATACACTGGTAAACATCTTAGCCTGATTGTGCAAAATGTGCTTACATAATTAACCACAAGTTGTTGGTAATTCTGTAGCTCTGCCTACCCCACTCTGGGAATGGAGGCGTGAAGGTATGTATGTACTAATATTTGTTGTAAAGGCAATAGAAATACATACTCTGTTTGTAATATACAACCCGCTGACAGATAGACGGACAGACGGACAGACAGCAGTCTTAGTAATAGCGTTCCGTTTAGCACCCTTTGGGTACGACGCCCTAAAAAGTACCCTCACTTTTGAAACGACTTAATCTTACCGTTAAATAAAACTTACGATTTCAATTTAATCTACATCTACACTAATATACACTATAATAGTAATATTATATTGAGGAAAGACTTGATTGTTTGTTTGTTTGAATTGAATCTCCGAAACTGGACCGATTTGAAAAATTCTTTCACCGTTAGAATCCTACATTATCCCTGATGAACATAGGCTATGTTTTATTTTTCTGCGCGGACGCAGTCGCGGGCAACAGCTAGTGTTTTTAAAAGGACTGAAATAAGTACCTACATTAAAATCCTTTAAAATAAATGCTTTATAATGTGGTATAATCACTACATATTATAAAACAAAGTCGCTTCCCGCTGTCTGTCCCTATGTATGCTTAGATCTTTAAAACTACGCAACGGATTTTGATGCGGTTTTTTTTAATAGATAGGATAATTCAAGAGGAAGGTTTTCATGTATAATAAACTTTGTTTTATGTACGGGTGTTACAGAAAACTCACATAAACCGAAGCGAAGCGAGGGCGGGTCGCTAGTATTACGATAAATTATACAAAAAACGTAAAACACAAATGAAAAGAGTTTTTAAACACGATAATGTGATGTTTCTGTATTGAAATAAAATACCGTTTTTATTTGGATTCTCTTCAAAGATAATCCGAGAAACATTTGTTTACAATGTTCTTGGTACTTAATTATTTACCTTATCTTGTTTTGTTTTTAAGTAATTTGGTTTTAATATGGCCGCAATTTTGTTACAACATCGTATTAAAAAATTTAGCCGGAGCATGTCGGACTCGCACTAGATTTAGCGCGAGCGCAACTCACGCTTGACCGTTTTTAGTATTTGTTGTATTTTTTTCAGGGCTTGTACCTACTACATTTCAAAAAAATCAAGCCACTTAGTACTGAATTTCCATATAAAATGGCTCGATTTCTTTGCTCTCAAGTATATAATCATACAAAATTTGACGCTTATATATTTTACCGTTGTTACGATACAACAAAAATACGTTAAAAAATCGTTTCTTGTATCGGGACCCCCTTTATTATTCCTGTTCTTAATTTTTTACCTGTTAGTAAATCCACCACAATAACTATTAGTAACCACAGATACATATACATGCAAATACATGTCATAAACTCACGCCCTCGTACCCAGAGTGGGGTAGGCAGAGCTACAGAATTACCAACCACTCTAAAAACTTGTTGATAATTCTGTAACCACATTCTGCACAAGTACGGCTATGTTTACCAGTAACAAAACACAATGACACATATTCTAGAAAAAAAAACACGCTATCTACTTGTATAACGGTACAAAAGACAGCTGTTTAAAGATAGGACGGACGGACAGACGGACAGATAGCGAAGGTATATTAAGAGGGCCCTCCTCCTTTTTTTTAAGTCGGTTAAAAATAGAGCTTCTTAACAGTATAAATGGTAAATAAAGGTGTTTTAGGGTTCCGTACCTCAAAAGCAAAAAAACGGAGCCCTTACATAGGATCACTTTGTCAGTCTGTCTGTCAAGACCCTTTAACTCGTTAACGCGTGGAGGTATCGAGTTGAAATTAAAACCATATACTCAAATCTACAGTCCAATGTAGCTGTAAAACAATTAAATTTCTAAGTAAACGTAAAAAAAAGATAAAAAACAGAATTCTTTACATTTTTAACTGCGAGGGGCCATTCCTAAACTATTTATAATTATGTATGTACTATCAGCCCAATGGAACCCTGACCCACCATAGAACGGTGTCACAGTGACATTATAAAACAATTTGTTTGACACTTCTTATGACTTGAATCATAACGTCTCTGTGACACAGTTCTATGGTGGGTCAAGGTTCCAATGGTCTGATAGTACCTACAAATTTTACAAATTTGACGAGTGGCCCTGCCTACGAAGCTAGCGGTCCACTGTGGAACGAAAATGGCCTCTCCATAGAAATAGGGACTTAATTTTCTAAGTGCCTATTTTTTTAATTGAAATCGGATCTACTCCTCATAATTAGGTAAAAAAATGAATATGGGTCAATTTGGCTGGAAAACCGCCGAGTAATAATTTTTTTACTAAAATTTTGTATGGAGCGTATATGAAAAAACGGAATATCTCAGAAAGTGCACAATTTCCCGTAATATCCTTCCGCAGGAATTTAGTACCAATTATTTATGATTTTTCGGCGTACTCAAAATTTCCCGGGCAGGTGCACTTTTTAAAAAAAAAACAAAAACGTTTTATATAGGGAAAACTTGGTTTTTAGGAGGTATTTAAGTTTGCACGACACGTTTAATCGTGGGATAAAATTAAATAATGGCTTTAGATGAGATGGATGTTCAAAAATGAGGTCATTGGAATAATGACATTTCTCACTTTTTGGCCCTTTATCTCCCTGCCTTAAGTGTATGATTAAAAGTAAAAATTAACATAAACTGCAAGTTGCATTTGATCTGGCTTTTGAAAGAAAAGTGCATATTTTGCCGTCCAACATCGTCATCTTCAGTTCATGCTTCACTGTGTTGGTTTTGTGTTCTGTGGGTAGTAGATCTTCAATTTCCTTGTCTATCTCCGTTTTCTGAGCAAGCACAACGGCTTCGTTTTCCTTAATGAACTTGAACTGTATTGGACGACAATATAACGCTGAACAAGGCTTGGGATTCGTCCATATTGTATCAGTTCCTGAAGTTAATTTTAATGGTACCAGGGTTGTCATGAAAACACTAGAATCATCTTGCTCGGAGTCACTCATCTTTTGCTTGTACCTGCTTTGGCTCGAAGCACCATCAAACCCCCATTTAGAAATAAGTACCATCTGTTTGTCTTCTACGTGCTCCGGTATACTATCCATTATTCTGTTCACTGTAATATTCAATAATTCTTGCAGTTTAATTTTGGCTGAAGAATCCGTAATAGTTATTGATTCACTCGGAGGATAGCAATCTAGTTTAGCTTTTTGTACTCTGTAGTATGACGGATACACATTTTCTGCACCTTCTCTAATAGCACTCTCTCGCAGGATCATATATTGCCATTTAGACAACTTGAGTGAAATAAAAAGACTTAGTGCTTTTTCAGGTGTATATATCGTAGATGTTACGGGTTTCTTCGTAGAGATTGTCACTTCTCTTAGTTTAGATGCTACTTCTGGGTTTTTCAGCATATATTCAATTACGGCCGCAATATCATCGGCCATCCTGCTTAAAACGTTCTGCTATATGCCAATTCATCAGCGTTTTCGGATTGTAAGTCACTCGATCTTTTTTTCTTCTGTTTGGTTCCCAGATCTTCGAATGACTTACGTTTTGTTGTAGTCATTGTTCCAACCGATGAGGTCGATCCTTCATAGTTTAAATCACCTGATTCTTGGGTGGGTGAATCGGATCGCCAAACTACAAAGCTTGGCCAATCAACATTTTCCATAAGCCAATGTTCATAAGTACTTCTAAACTTTTTCGTATCTCTTCGGCACTTCTGCCATCTTTCCAAAGCAGCTCTTGAAAATCTTT
The DNA here is from genome assembly GCA_963966035.1 of Acleris laterana. Taxonomy (NCBI): domain Eukaryota; kingdom Metazoa; phylum Arthropoda; class Insecta; order Lepidoptera; family Tortricidae; genus Acleris; species Acleris laterana. The sequence continues at coordinate 7,840,788 of OZ014465.1, read as the reverse complement.
GGCAAAATTCCTTGAGGGTATCATAGTCTTCTTCAGATAGTTGTCCATTGATTTTAGTAACCACTTCTTCCATCAAGGTTTTGTAGTTAAAAGAAGGTTCCTGATTTCTCAAAATCACGTACAAATCTAAGTTGGTCGTTAAACCCTCCATTGCTTGCAGTTGAAATGTTCCAGAAGGAATAAACAATAAAATTGAACTGCAACCTATTTATTGCATTACTAATGAGAACCCATTGAAATCTGGGTAATTATCATCCTTAATGATAATAAGATAATATTTAATTTATTTTTTTACTTAATGCCAACTCATTAAGAATAATTAAGAGTGATTTAGTTAATTTTTACTTTTAATCATACACTTAATGAGCACCGATTGTGCTCATTAGAGGGCAGGGAGATAAAGGGCCAAAAAGTGAGATATGTCATTATTCCAATGACCTCATTTTTGAACATCCATCTCATCTAAAGCCATTATTTAATTTTATCCCACGATTAAACGTGTCTTGCAAACTTAAATACCTCCTAAAAACCAAGTTTTCCCTATATAAAACGTTTTTGTTTTTTTTTTTAAAAAGTGCACCTGCCCGGGAAATTTTGAGAACGCCGAAAAATCATAAATAATTGGTACTAAATTCCTGCGGAAGGATATTACGGGAAATTGTGCACTTTCTGAGATATTCCGTTTTTTCATATACGCTCCATACAAAATTTTATAAAAAAAATTATTACTCGGCGGTTTTCCAGCCAAATTGACCCATATTCATTTTTTTACCTAATTATGAGGAGTAGATTCGATTTCAATTAAAAAAATAGGCACTTAGAAAATTAAGTCCCTATTTCTATGGAGAGGCCATTTTCGTTCCACAGTGCGGTCCTGGGTTCGAATCCCGGTAAGGGCAGATATTTGTATGATGAGCACGAATATTCGTTCCTGAGTCATGGATGTTTTCTATGTATTTAAGTACATATATATTTCTCTATTTAAGTATTTATATCGTTGTCTAGTACCCATAGTACAAGCCTAGAGCTTAGTTTGGGACTAGGTCAACTGGTGTGACATTTTTATTATTATTTATTTGTACGGAACCCATGGTGGGGGAGTCCGACTCGCACTTGTCGAGTTTTTTTTTAAATATATCTTTCAGCAACGTTAAAATATGTAATTTATGCCAACTTAATTACTGCTTTTTACTGACAGTATCAATTAAGTCGAACCTTACTAGTTGCTAACCTTAGATAAACCATTCTCAATTTTTGTTTATAGCCAGTACCCTTGCCATGAGTTACAATTACCAATTAACTTAGCAGCTTAAATCAGGGGCTCAGGGTAAATATAAAAGCATTTTGGAATTAAATATACAAATGAGTATGAGTAGGACCTTGTGCAGGGTCCGTCCGGATCGCTACCACCATCTTATCCATTAACATACCGCCAAACAGCAGTGTTCGCATTGTTGTGTTCCGGTTTGAGGATAAGACAGCCGGTGAAATTACTAGCATAGAGGCATTCCGTCTTAGTCCTCAGGGTTGGCAACGCATTTGCAGTCTTAGGATTGCATTGCAGTATTGTGAATGCGAATGTCTATGGGTCAGTTTCCACTTACCATCAGGTGGCCCGTGTGCTCGTTCGCCTACTCTATGCCATAAAAAAAAAGAGTAAGAGTTGAATTTGAATGTTAATGTCGACTCCACAGCTCTCATTAGTCTTACCGTGCTACGAAAACTCTGAACCCTGTATCCTCACCATGAGTTAATATTAACGTACTCGCTAGCGAGTCGAATGCTCTGTCCCTTGCGCTCTATAAGAATATTTGCGAGGTCTGCGAGGGACAAAGCTTCTTATCGCTAGCGATTACGTTAATGGTAACTCATGGTAAGGGTACTGGGTTCGGAGTTCTCGTAACATGGTAAGACTAATGAGAGCTGTGGAGTCGACATTAACATTAAAATTTAATTATAACGTAACTAAGTGGTTTTCAGGGGAGTACAGTAGGATTTAGAAAAAAACATTAATAATAATCGTTTAATATGTAGCATTTGCCGATAAGGAATAGTTTGACCCCTTACTTATAAACGTGCAATAAGCTTGGAATAGTTTACGCCATGCTTTGTCCTTATCTGTAATTTACGACATTTGCATCTGACAGAAAGTGACAAAGTCGCCTCTTACGACTTCCACGGGAGGACATGGAGTGGCACTATTCTAACACGGCAACCACGTTTTTCTACTTATATTTAAAAAAAAATAGGCAGGGCCCTATCTAATAAACGTTACAATCCGACAAATTTGTAAAATAGTGACATATTTGTAGAATTGTATGGTAAAAGCCTGTTTAATAAAACTACAAAAATTTAAAAGTAACACTGCTAAATATTTGTAAATTGTATCGCGTTTATACTCTGTTTAATAAAACTTTAAAATTGTAAAAAATGCCTGTAGTTACCGATTACAATTTTGTTTTACAAATAAGTCATGGTAAGATACAATTCACATATAAGTGTAATATTTATTATTGAAGAATAAGGAAACGAGGGTAGAAAAAAATTTAGTCACTGTGTAGTCTATTTTATTACTATCATTCAACGTGTTTTACGAAATGGACAACAACAACAAAATAACAATTTTAACGCTCATATATGAATACAAATAAATATATAGTATAAAGATGTGTTATTTGGTAAATTTAGCGATAAACTGACTCATGAAATTAAAATAAATAAGTGGAAAGAAATAACAGATCAATTAAGAGCTTTGGACATTTTTAAATTTGGGCCACATACCACCATAATATTCATCGAATGATTTCCATCTCTATCTACAAATGCTGGTTCATTCTGGCGAGGCGCATCCATTTGAATTAGCGAACCATCTACAATACCAGCTATTCTAGGTATATTATACATCATAAATAATCTAGGAACCTCGATACTATTTTCAGGTCAGCGGACTTCTTCACCAAATAATTTACTGACAATCGAGAAAGACACGCGTTTCAGGCAGTTATGTACAGTCCCCTTACATATACCGTGCGCATCTGCTATTATATGGTGTTGTGACCCACAGCCCATCCAATGTAAGCGCACAAAATTTGTTCAGTAGGTGTAAGAGATGCATTTCTGTTGGTTTTGTGTTCAAGCTCAATGCCTATTTTATTTACCAAATATTCAATCGTAGTCTTGCTTAACCTAAACTTCTCATTAAATGTGTAGTCTGTCAAATTAAACGTGAAATTTATTCTTTTTTTAAATATTCGCCTCCGTCGCACAAGTATTGGTGAATATTCTTCGTGACTGCTCTCACTAGATGACGTTAACACCCTTGCTCAAAACGTATTATTTTAATAACAAGTAAAAATCACCAACGGTTTTTACACAGAGTGCGCTCGCCTGTAAGAATTATATTACAATTCTACAATATTGTAAACTTGTAACTACAACACTGCGTTTAATAAACCACTTTTTCTGACAAATTTGTAAATTAATGCCTGTCAGGTAAAAACCTTTATTGAACAGGATTATGTAAAATTGTAGCTACAATTCTACAATTTTGTATTTTTTTTACTATTACAATATTGTAATTTGTAATTTTTATTGAACGGAAATATGTAGAAATGTAAAATGTGAATTGTAATTACAAATTGTAAATTGTAACTTTTATTACATAGGGCCCAGGTGGTTATAAATTTTTATCATCATATGGTATGGTGGAGGCCATTCCTCGCCTCATGAGTTTTTTTGTTAGTCACAAGTGTAACCTAACCTAACCTACGTAATTAATGTTTAAGATATCCTGAAAACATCCTGGTTTCAGCAGAAAAAAGTGTTTGTTGATTTGAAATTCGATAAAATGGTGGGTTCTGTAAAGAAATGCTGCAGGAATATTCACTGTTCTTCACTTGTTTAAGAGAAGTGTAGAACTAACTGTAACTTGGCATGTTTTCAAATCTAATGTAGTCGATAAAAATTTAGCTGTCGTCCTGCATGCCGAATTTAAAATTTCAAAGTTACTTTAAAGTGGTTTAGTCTCAGATTAGGGTTGGTTTTAAAATAAACTGGTATTTTACAATTAGTATAAGTCTTTACGTCTTTACATGTACCTATGTAGTTTTTCATACAAACTTTGTCCTGATAATTACGAACATAATTAAAAAAAAACAAATCGGTCGAGCCACGCACTCGCACACGCACACACACACACACAACACACGCGCACACACACACACACACATCGTTCATTGAATACAAAACGGACACAATCCAAAATGAGTCAGTGTTGCATTTTAAAATTAGAAGCGGTTGGAATACGATTTTTAATGGAAGTACAATTTATTTTGGAATGTGTCCGTTTTGTATTCAATGAGCGACATTTTATCGGGATTCTGGATCTCTGAACGGGTACACACATGATTTCGAAGAGTCATAATTCCGAGTTTTCATAAGTTTTTGACAAAACACTAAACTATTTCTTATCTCCTATAAATCAAACCTAACCTAACCTAAAGTATAACTATTAAATTACACATTTAATCTGAAATAGCTCCAGCGTAACAATAGCTTTCGGAAATATGAAAATTCGGACAAATTAATATTCGGGAAAAAGTAATTGGGAATTTGAAGGTCCCCCTGAAAGAAGAGATCGCCATATCGAGTTTTTTTAACCCATTCAAGTTACCGTAGGTATTGTATGTAACCCGTTTTCACTGCTACACAGTGTAGTTAATTAAGAACGTGGCATTGCCAGCCGACGCCTGTGGTGCGAGCGATTATACCCCATACGCCTATTGTGGTACTTTTTTATTCGAACGAGATACCGCGCATATATGTTCAAATGTCAGGTGGGAAAAAATCGAAGGCTTTCTGGGAATTTTGGAGTTATTACGGTGTTAATTAATTTTAATAAAGTAGAGTTTCCCCTTACATGGGGTAAAGTCACCAGTCGTCAGCCAGAGAGAGACCCGAGGGGCTTTTGCTTAACGCACTCGCCATCGCAATTGTTTTCATTTTGATAATTGAAGGGTGTTCTGCCTTTTCGCCGAATTTTTTTTGGTTGAATTTCATTTGCCAACCGACATTTCGTCGAATGTTCACTTTGACAACTACTTATTGGCAAATTTTTGTATGCCAACCTCTCATTTGGCCGAATTATTATGAAGACGAATATCATATTGACTTTAAACTTTTGTAATATCTTTCACATGGCAAATGTTACACAAGGCTGAAAATTTCTTAGTTAGGTACGACGACGAGCGTAGCGAGGAGGAGTGTTAGGTAGAACTGTGACCCTACAGCACCGACTTTTTTTATAATACTACATACACAATTCACCGCGAAATGTATATTATCCCGAGTGAACCATTCGGCTATATGAAAAAAGACATTTTAATAAATGTCCATATAAAAAAAAAACCAAACGTTGAGTTGGAAATCTAGAGGTTGGGAAATGAAATTAATCATTTTAACAAGTTGCCATATGATGATTCGGCAAAATGAAATTCGCCAAAACGTTGGTTGGGAAGTGAAATTTGGCAATAAAATTTTCGGCGATACAATAGAGAACCAAATTGAAGGCTTGTCTCCATACAAAATGAAAACAATTGTTCCGCCTTGAAGCTAATTGAGATTGCGAGTGCATTAGGCAATAGCGACGCTGTAGTCGGCCTCTGCCTATACTTTGTATGAGTGAGAAGAGTACGAAATATCTACAAATTCAAATTAAAAAAAAAACAAATTCAAAATTCAAAATATTTTTTCAGCAAATAGGCCACATGATGGCTCTTTTACACGTCGGTAATATAGGGTGAGTCTACCAGCGCTTCGGACAAGACCATCATTGCGGAGAAGAAGCTCTTCTTCCCACTCTTCGCACTCATATAAGGTCGACTACTGGTCTCTAGCTGACACTGGTACCTTTACCCTGTTTACTTGTATGTGTTTTATTATTTTTGATCTACCATATACCAGTAATATGTACTTATCTATGTAAAGTCCATACCAATTGACTTGTTTTTTAGTTAACACTTTTATAACCTCAAAATTCTCGCTTTTCGCCACCATCCATGGTGTAAAATTAGGAAATTGGTGTGTATAATGTGGTCTCTAGTTGTTATATTCAGCGGAAAACGGTCGTTTTAGCCCAAAATCATACATTTTGAGGTTATAATTTGTTTACTAAATGAGACAAGTCAGGTGGTATGGACTATAGGTAATGTATGTTAAATTATTTAGGTATTCGATTGTTTTAGGATTCCAAAGTCAAACTAGGAACCTCTATGTCCATCTGTCATTCAATAATCTATTTATATACATAAAAGGCAAACCTGACTCACTGACTTATATATCAACCAACGCACAGCCGAAACTACTGTACCTATAAACTTGAAATTTGATGCAGGGGTTCCTTTTATGATGTATGAGCACTAAGAAAGAATGTTTAGATGCTTTTGTATGAAAATAACCGATTAAAACCGGTTCAAACGGGTTACCTCAGGGTTGGAAACGCATTTGGAGTCTTAGGATTGTAGTCTTGAGAATACAAAATGTGTGTCTATGGATCTCAGATCACAGTTACCATCAGGTGGCCTGGTGTGCCTCTTGCCATGGATAAAAAATGGCTGAAAAATGAGAATTATTAAAAAAAAAAATGTTTTTTTAGTACAAGTAAAGATATTTAACAAAACATACAAAAGAATCTGGAACCATTAGCAGGTGGCGGAAATCTGTTGTCGGCCACTCCCTTGCAGTTGTTAGGTATCTTGGGACCATGGCGGAGAAAGGCATGGGGGACACGCGTTTTTATTTTTAATTATGTTTTATAAATTCATAGTTTTAAAAAACATTTCTACTTAAGATAGATATAAACAATGTTAATTCAGTAAGAAGCCAGCGAGCCTAGTATGGTTGCGTTTATAAAGCATCCGTCACTCTCGTACTTATATATGTATATACAGGGTGTTTGGCAGTCGGGTGTAGGGTTTTAAGGAATGATAGTAAGGGTCATTCTGAACATTTTTGACCACATTTACTATTATGCTAAGTTTCACGGTTTCCGAGATATTGATCATTTTAATAGGATTTTTTGTCATTTTTCCTTATGTCCGTGATACGAAAAACCCCTTAATTCAAGTATTATTTTTAAAAAAAACAGTGTTTTCTTGCATGACTTGAATCACTATGAAATAAGGAAGTTTTAAAGCTACATGCCATTTTTTTTTCCTTACAACTTTTTGAGTAACCTCACAAAATTGGTTTTTCCATACTTGGTGAAAACCAAACGCGGGGTTCTCTTAGTATGGAGAAAGTAACACTTGCGCGTTTACTCAAAAAGTTGTAAAGAAAAAATAATGGCATGTAGCTTTAAAACTTCCTTATTTCATAGTGATTCAAGTCATGCAAGAAAACACTGTTTTTTTTTTTTAAATTAATACTTGAATTAAGGGGTTTTTCGTATCATCGTATAAGGAAAGACAAAAAATCCTATTAAAATGATCAATATCTCGGAAACCGTGAAACTTAGCATAATAGTAAATGTGTTCAAAAATGTTCAGAATGACCCTTACTATCATCCCTTAAAACCCCTACACCCGACTGCCAAACACCCTGTATATATACATATATGTGAGTGTCAGAAAGTGACGGATGTTTTATCCACATTTTGTCACGCTATAAACGCAATCATACTAGGCCTACTGGGCACTTTTAATTCTGTCTTAATTAACATTAATTGTATACTAAATATTATTAATAAATCATTATGAATTCTTATGTACATAATATAAAGCCGCCATTTTGTTTTATTAATTCTTCCCATTTTTTCATATGAATTTCTGGGCGAATAATATCAAAGTGACGTCGTAAGTCAAATCGTGAAAAGTCTCTCTACATTCGATTGAACGTCTATTCGACGTTATTCCGGAGTGGCAAAGAAATCTATTTAGTTGACAATACTTCTAAGTAGGTACGATACTAGATGCTTGATGATTTCACTGTTGTGAAATACCCTATTATGACTTCTCCGATTTATGTAGTGTACCTATCCCGGCTCCATCATCAGATCAGCTCGTAGATGACATCATATTTTGGTACCATCGTGTTTACAAATGTAATCCTAATTTCAACCCATTCAATAAGGGAAGTGGTTCAAAATGTATTTGAAGATTAAACCTAGTTATACAAGGTGTCTGATGTTGACCATTTTATTCGGAATTTTTATTTTTTTTCAAATTCAAATGTCACAATGACAGATATGCACCAAACATTGTACAGCTATACCACCGTCACTCAACGTTTATTATCAAGAGGTTATATTTTTAATCCGCTCATTCCTATCCCCTTGGCCCATCCCGGAAAAATCCATTACCACCAGGGTGCGGTTGGGAAATTTGTAAACAGCCTATTGTAGGGGAGCGGAAGATAATTAATTATTTATTTTGCCTTGTTTATTATGTTTAATCCTAGAGGGTAAGCTTTTGATGGGTGTAAATTATTGTCTTTGGTTTACATTTGGCTGTATGAGCTGTGATACCTTCGCCTTTGTATTATTAAAAAAACGTAGGGTCAAGTAGGGGACAGTGTAACAGGGGGCACAGTGAAACATAAGGAATATCTCTATCCTTGACTACTCTTTACTTGTTTTACTCAAGTTTTAGGTTCTATGAGGCCCGATTTGACAGCTGTCATCTTAGTACAGAATATGTGTTTGAGGTTATATTTTGTACGCCTGTGACAGTTGTCAAATCGGGCCTATTAGAAAGGCCAAACTGTAGTTTCATGCGCCGCCATCTTGTAACACTTTAGGTGTTACGGGCCTTAACTTTTACCAGTAATTTTCGATTGGTCGCATCCCTATTCCTCGGCTACATCACTAGCGCGTCGACGTCATTCGCTGTTAATTCTAGCTGTCAAACTCGATCGGCGTGGATCATTTAACCAAGATGTGAGATTCAAAGTCCTAGTTTCAGGTCTTTTTCTTCACAAATCCCGTGAGTACCTGTGTCGTATTGCGGTATTTTTAGTGGTTGTGCCAACACCAGTGAATGACAAGTGTTATGTTGTATTCGTTTACTTTTCAGTTTCGGGTCGGATGCGTGGCTTGCCGTAAAGGGCCACAAACGCAAAGCTCTTGCTGCATACTTGGATATGATGATATAGCACTTATCCCCATTATATTTACTACACGAGGTGGTAACCTCAGTGTCTCCAACCTTCTTCAAGTCCGTCGGAATGGCGTGACATAACCTAAAAAACACGCGGTCGGATGTTCCCGGTATATGGCCAGCAGATAAGAACCCATGTATATGGTAAGTTCCCTTTCATCTGCTGCCTCTTTATTCGCCATGTTCTGGTCGTTTTACTAAATGTACTGTGTTTTGTTTTAGGGTTCTTCTATTCTATTCTTCTTATAGATCTTCCTCTTCTTTCCATTTTTCGTATCTTCGTCTGGTTTTCAACATCGGTGGGACGTGACAGCGTGGGTCTGCCTGGCAGTAGTCGGTGCCCATCCATTGTGAAGGAAGCGTGTGCTACCCGGCTGCACGTCAACATCATCTTCAACCACAGGAGCCGAGACCGGAGCGTCCAGGGTTGCTTGCCTGTTTCGAGTAGCGGTTAGCCACCATGTGGTGACCTCTCTAGCTGTGCACGTAGGTCAAGCACTCAGGTACAAGTTTTCTTTATTCTAGACCGTGATCAATTCAATCATAGTAAAATCTATAACTTTCAGAGACAGTAGGGTGTTCCGTTTAATTATAACCTTAAAGCAACCATGCTGTGTGTCTTTAACATGTGATATTTCATTACGTATGAAACCCATGTATGAGGTGTGATGTGAGTTAAGCAGGGATATCTAACTGAAGTAGAGAAATATATGTGAATATACCTATCTTATGTTAGATTCATTATCTTATGTTAGATTCATTGTTTTATATAATGCTAGGTTAAGTTTTAAAATTGTACCTATATTTAAAAAAACGACTAACTGTTGAGTTTCTTGCGGCGCTTCTTCTCAGCAGTGGTCTCTTGCGAAGCGCTGGTAGATTTTTGACGTGTAAAAGTGCCCGTGCGGCCTACTTACTGAATAAACATCTTTTATCTTTTTTATCTTTTTACCTAATTATATTGTTTTAATTTAACTTCTTTTTTCATCCCGAAGCAATACCTTTCTAGATTTCATTTGCGTGAGTCACTAGCCTTGGCGCTCTAAAGTATAAATATAGGCAAGTGATTTTCCTCCAGGTTCGGCAACAAGGATTCACGACCTAAATTCTCATGTAAGCTAGCTGAGCATATTATTTGTTTATTTATTATTAGATAAACACCTTTAAACCTTACAAATGTCTTACCCAACTTGGGCCTGGTGAGGTCTGATAGGGTGTTGCTTCTGGAATATTTTTTGTCTCTGAAAGTAGATTTTGTTTGATAGGTAGGTGCTAGTACCGTGTATGCAGTATGCTATGTTATTTGGCATGGTGTGTCAAATTGTTTTATCTCTAGTGTTCTAAGAGATACATTAAGCAGGGTAATAACTCTTCGCTTACTTTTCATTATGACTTTTATTTTAAAAAGGTCATGTATGTTTAAGCAGTGTAATATCACTTCGCTTACTTCCTCTACTTAGAGCAGTGTTTAAACACTTCGCTTACTTTAAATGTTATAAGCAGTGACTAAATAAATTGTCATTTCGCTTACTTTAAATGTTATAAGCAGTGAGTAAATAAATTGTCACTTCGCTTACTTTTTATAATTAAAGCAGTGCTTTGCACTCCGCTTACTTTCTTTTATAAGCACTATTTGGGTGCATAAGCTGTTTAGGTGGCAGGTTTTTGTTATGATGAAATACTGTGTTTACTGAATGGTTTTCTTTTGCATCTGTGTGTTTCACTCATAAGGTACTTATGATGTGCTGAAAAATCTAATCTGGAAAAACAGTTCCGTTTGCTTGCATTTAATTAAATAAGATAATTACTCTTTTTATCATAGGAAGCAAGGACTGTTTTGATAATATAGAAAATTATTTATTCTATACTTGAGTGTCTATAATTATAAGGTACCTATAAGTGTTTGTGAAGGAATTATAAGCCAAAACAGTGTTGTAAAACAAACTAGTGTCTCTGAAATATTTTTTTTTTCTTAAAAGATAAACTCAATAGAATACATTACTACAAATAATGCTGAATACCTATCATTCTGCTTGGTAAAAATAATTTAGGGTTATTCTACTTTTCTTATCTGGCAAGTAGTTACTTTGGTGAAGATAATTATTGGGTGAATAATATTTGATATAGTACTGTGAATAAATTATTTTGCTCTCTTAAATATAAAATAAATAAAAATAAAGAGAATTATTTACATAAAAATAAACAAATTGAGTGCTTTATAGGTAGGTATTTTAGACTTATAAAGAAAGGGTTAGTTATCTTCTTTGCAGTAGTTTGGCATTTCTTCCAGTGCAACCTTAGTACCTAGGTACTGTTTTTTTTTAATTGTAGGTCTCAAGTTTGACCTTACTCTAACTGAGTGGTTGTGTTTTTTTTTTCTCCTGCACTTTGTTAGACAGTGAAAATGGATTTCTTACTTGCTGGTTGCAGTATTGAATACTTAGTGAAGGATGAACTTATTCATGAACTTAGTGTACGTAAAATACCTACAGAGTCTTCGGCTAATCGTGATGATTTAAGGAAAATATTAAGGCAGACGGTCAAGTCATCTCGTCGTGGCAGTTTAAAGTTACCATCGGAGCTAGTTGATGCAGATGCATCCAAGGAGTTTCAGGTGTGCCGGTCTAAGGTAAAGGATCTAGAAGATGCTGTATTTTGCGGTAACGCGGCTTTGCAGCGTCCACGTCTGATTGCCAGATCTAACTACTTACTTTGTCGTTTATCACGAATAACTGAGCCTACGGAGGATATCTCTGCGTTAAAAGGTACTTTGATTGCTATACTCGCTCGTGTCGAGGTTGATACCGATGACGATTTTCAAGAAGCTGAGTTAGAAGGTAGTGATGAGGAGCTTCCTCATCCTTGTTCATCTACACATCAAACTGTAATTTACCAAAGTGACAGGAAAGCTAACCTAAATTCTTTAAACTTGAAATTTAGTGGAAATTCGTGTGTCCGCATCTTTCTTACTCGCTTAGAAGAGCTACGCTTAGCTCGGCGGTTATCTGAACGTGACGTATTTCACGGTTTCCCGGATATTTTAGAGGGGCCAGCCTTACACTGGTACCGATCAAACAAGAATAATTTGTCTTCTTATACAGAGTTAGTTAAAGCGTTAGGGGATGACTTTGACATTCCTGATCTCGACTTTAAACTATTACAAGAAATTAGAAATAGAACTCAGGCCAAAAACGAAACTATTGTTGTCTTTTTGTCTATTGTTCTGGGAATGTTTTCGCGTTTAAGTAAGTCGATCCCAGAAAGTGAGCAACTGGATATTGTTCTTAGAAATATCCGTCCTGAGTACTCCAGTGTGTTAGCACTACATGATATTACCAACTTTAGCGGACTGAAAGCGTTATGTAAGCGCATTGAACTAGCTAAAGTCAAGGCTGAACAATTTAAAGAACCGGACACAAAAAATACCTCTTGTGCGCCGGACTTTATTTTTAATAAAAATAAATGTAGTTCTCATACGAGTAACACTTTTAACAACAGTAAAGCGTTTAAGTCAAACAATGCTGTTGCTTCGGTATCTAATTCAAATACTGTGTGTTTCCGTTGTGGCAAACCCAATCACCGGACAAGTAAATGTCGTACCTCAAAGGAGGTGGTTTGTTTTAAATGCGGTGAAAAAGGTGTTCGATGTTCCGAGTGCCCTAAATGTAGTAATGCCGCGGAGAATACTTCTAGTGATAGCTCAAAAAACTGAACAGCTCTGTCCTTCCGCGGATTTCTACCGTGAATTCTACATCTACCTCCCATACGGGAAGGACATTCTTTGAACCACCTTCGGGAGATAAAAGACCGTATGTAGCTGTCGACATTCTTGATTTAAAAGTAAAAGGCTTACTTGATTGCGGTGCTTCGTGTTCTATATTAGGGAATAATTGCCATAGAATTTTTCAGAAAATAGGTTTGCCTATTTATGATCAATCTCATCCTGTTATGATCTCTGTAGCCTCGGGCGATTCGTACGCCTGTACACAGTATATGTTGTTACCTATAAAGTTCAAAACTGATTTTCAGATAGTACGGTTTGAAATATTACCTAAAATTAGGTTACCTATTCATTTTGGAATAAATTTCTGGAAAGCTTTCCGTCTTGCACCAGAAATTATTTCCAGTTTACTTTCCACGTCAGAGAGCATAAGTAGCATGTCAGACACTCCCGCTGCTACTGGTTTACATGCTTTTGATTATTTAACGTGTGATCAGAAACGTCAATTAGAGGACATTAAACTTTTATATGACCAGATTAGTACTGACCGGGTAGGGTTAGGTAAAACTCATCTGACTAGCCATGTAGTAAATACGGGTAACTGCGCACCCATTAAGCAGAAATATTATAGACTGAGCCCGGCTAAGCAGGCCGCTCTCGAAAAAGAACTCGATCGAATGTTAGAACTAGGGATAGTTGAACCTTCTTATTCTCCCTGGAATTCTCCCGTGGTTATGGTGGAGAAATCTAACGGCGATCTTAGACTTTGCTTGGATAGTCGCAAGTTGAATTCAGTTTCCAAAACCGACGCCTATCCTCTTCCTTATATTAATTATATTCTTGACAACCTTCGTGACGCGAAGTATTTGACGTCACTGGATCTCAGTGCGGCTTATCATCAGATTCCCTTAAGTGTTGATTCTAAAGAGAAAACCGCGTTCACAGTTCCTGGTAGGGGTTTATACCACTACAACCGTATGTGTTTTGGTCTGGTAAGTGCCTCTGCCACTATGCAACGTCTCATGGACAATCTCTTCACAGCGGAATTCGATAACAAGGTTTTCTGTTTCATCGATGATATTATCATATGTACTAGTGATTTTGCCGAACATACTCGTCTGCTAAAGGCTGTTTTTGAAAAACTTAAAAGGGCGAACCTTACAATAAATGTCAAAAAGTCTCTTTTCTGTCGTCCAGAATTAAAATATCTTGGCTTTGTGGTGGACCGATCTTGGTTATGGTTATGGTCTACGTACCGATCCTTCTAAGGTAGACGTTTTTCTAAATTTTCCCACTCCTAAAGATGCGAAGGAGGTTAAACGTTTCCTTGGAATGGCTGGGTGGTACAGACGTTTCATAAATAACTTTTCTAAAGTAGCTCGTCCTTTGACACGCCTAACCAGCAAAAACACGGATTTTGTGTGGTCTGAAGAGGCCGATGTTTCTCTCAACCAGCTCAAGACTGCACTTGTGTCTGCTCCTATCTTGCGTTGTCCAGACTTCTCGAAACCTTTTTATATTCACACGGACGCGTCTTCGTTTGCTATCGGCGCGGTGATGACACAGAAGATTGATAATGTGGACCACCCTATCGCGTATTGCAGTAGGACACTCAGTAAACAAGAGGCCAACTACTCCGCTACGGAGAGGGAACTTTTGGCTGTCATTTATGCTTTAGAGCAATATCGCGCATATGTGGAAGGTCGTAAGTGTTTTATTGTCACCGATCACGCTTCTCTCATTTGGTTCTCTAAACTTAAGAATCCGTCAGGAAGACTAAACCGATGGTCATGTAGGCTTAGCCAATTTGAGTTTGAAATAATTCATCGTAAAGGTAAAGATCATATAATTCCTGACGCTCTTTCACGTATCCAAGTTGATTCTATAAATTTAAACGAGGTGAATGATCCTTGGTATCTCAATTTGTTTGAGGGTTGTTTCAAAAACCCTACTCTATTCCCAAACTATAAGATAGAAAACAATAAGTTGTTCAGATTATCTAAGAACAAATATAATTTAACTTCACATTTTGATTGGAAATTAGTGGTTCCCTACGAGCATCGTGAAGCTATTTTAAAAAAGTGTCATGACGATCCCACGGCTGGTCATTTTGGCGTAGCCAAAACGCATAAAAGGATTGCCGCCTTTTATGTCTGGCCAACTCTTTTCCAGGATGTCAAAGACTATGTAGATGCATGTGAAATTTGTAAAACCTACAAGCCTGTCAATGTAGCTCCTGCCGGTTTGATGGGAAGTCCCCGGCAGATTTCCAAGCCTTTTGAAGGTCTCTCCTGTGATATGCTTGGACCTTTTCCTCCAGCTTACAGCAGGAATCAATATTTACTGGTCTGTTCCGACTATTTCTCTAAATATGTCATTATGTTTCCCTTGCGGAACATTCTTGCTAAAACTATATGTAAATGTATTGAGAAGGGTGTATTCCTGATTCACGGGGCACCAAAATTCTTATTCATTGATAATGGACCCCAATTCTTGTCTAAAGATTTTAGAGAGTTAGTTGTTAAATTTAACATTCCTCATGTATTCTATAACCCCAGGTACCATCCGCAAACAAATCAAACTGAAAGGGTAAATCGAGAAATTGTTCGTACAATTGCGTCGTATGTGCGTTCCGATCATAGAAATTGGGATAAGAACGTATCAGAGATTCAATGTGCTTTAAATACTTCGGTTCACGAAGGGACTAAGTTTACCCCGTTTTTTCTTGTACATGGTAGGGAAATGATTATAGAGGGTTCAGTATATAACTCCGAGGAGGTCGTGTCTAGGTCCTCGATAACGATCGACGACCATTATACTTTTACTGACAATTTAAAGGAATTAAAAGAAATTTTCCAAAAAGTCAAACATTCTCTCAAAGTTTCACATGAACGCAACGCTAAATATTACAATTTGCGCAAGCGTCCCGTAGACTTTGAGGTTGGACAAATTATTTACAAAAAGTGTTTTCCGTTATCTAATGCGGGTAAATATTTTTCAGCTAAATTAGCTCCTAAATATGAAAAATGTGTTATTCATATAAAACATTCACCGTTGGTGTATTCTCTTAGGTCTATGTCTGGAAAAGACCTAGGTCGTTTTCATGCTAAGGATTTAGTACGTCCAGGTGAGTCTCCTCCCGTAAAGTAGGTGGGTATTCGTCCCCAGTGACATTATTCCATTGTTGTTTGTCGCGAGGTCTAATATCCGAATAAGGTTTCCATAGATTTAATATAGATATAACTTAGTTTCATACGGTTTATCATTAGTGGTTTTTTTGTCATAGTTATAGTTTTGGGATCCGGATCCATCCATTCATTGTTTTAAATAAGTAGTTCTGGTAAGTTGTGGTGTCTCAGGTCAATTTTCAGTAACCTGGTCTCAGTTTAACTAGTTTTAGTATTATGCTTTATATCAGCAGTCTTCTCATTCTATACTAAAGATGAGCAAGATAAGTTGTTTCCATTTCCTAGTTTAAGTATCATTTTGTGTTTCAGTGTCTTGGAGTTCTTCATCAGGCATAAGATGTTGTGACTTGGTTTGGCATAGGAAGTGTTTCACGTTATTTCAAGACGTCTAAACGTTACCTATAGTATTAGATAGTGTGTTAAGGTGTTTTTCTTTTGTTTCTGGATTCGAGTCTCCTTATCGTTATTAAGGAAGTGAGACTTGTCGCTGCCATCGTTGGTAGATTTCAGTAGGTAGATTTTTGTAATTAGATTTAGTTTATGTTTGTCATTCTCAACTTCAGTTTAGGGTCTATATCCAAAATATTTTGTTTTTTTTTAAAAAAAAAAACAAAATATTTTGTTCCCCAACTAACGCGATACTGTAACACTTTAGGTGTTACGGGCCTTAACTTTTACCAGTAATTTTCGATTGGTCGCATCCCTATTCCTCGGCTACATCACTAGCGCGTCGACGTCATTCGCTGTTCATTCTAGCTGTCAAACTCGATCGGCGTGGATCATTTAACCAAGATGTGAGATTCAAAGTCCTAGTTTCAGGTCTTTTTCTTCACAAATCCCGTGAGTACCTGTGTCGTATTGCGGTATTTTTAGTGGTTGTGCCAACACCAGTGAATGACAAGTGTTATGTTGTATTCGTTTACTTTTCAGTTTCGGGTCGGATGCGTGGCTTGCCGTAAAGGGCCACAAACGCAAAGCTCTTGCTGCATACTTGGATATGATGATATAGCACTTATCCCCATTATATTTACTACACGAGGTGGTAACCTCAGTGTCTCCAACCTTCTTCAAGTCCGTCGGAATGGCGTGACATAACCTAAAAAACACGCGGTCGGATGTTCCCGGTATATGGCCAGCAGATAAGAACCCATGTATATGGTAAGTTCCCTTTCATCTGCTGCCTCTTTATTCGCCATGTTCTGGTCGTTTTACTAAATGTACTGTGTTTTGTTTTAGGGTTCTTCTATTCTATTCTTCTTATAGATCTTCCTCTTCTTTCCATTTTTCGTATCTTCGTCTGGTTTTCAACATCGGTGGGACGTGACAGCGTGGGTCTGCCTGGCAGTAGTCGGTGCCCATCCATTGTGAAGGAAGCGTGTGCTACCCGGCTGCACGTCAACATCATCTTCAACCACAGGAGCCGAGACCGGAGCGTCCAGGGTTGCTTGCCTGTTTCGAGTAGCGGTTAGCCACCATGTGGTGACCTCTCTAGCTGTGCACGTAGGTCAAGCACTCAGGTACAAGTTTTCTTTATTCTAGACCGTGATCAATTCAATCATAGTAAAATCTATAACTTTCAGAGACAGTAGGGTGTTCCGTTTAATTATAACCTTAAAGCAACCATGCTGTGTGTCTTTAACATGTGATATTTCATTACGTATGAAACCCATGTATGAGGTGTGATGTGAGTTAAGCAGGGATATCTAACTGAAGTAGAGAAATATATGTGAATATACCTAATTATATTGTTTTAATTTAACTTCTTTTTTCATCCCGAAGCAATACCTTTCTAGATTTCATTTGCGTGAGTCACTAGCCTTGGCGCTCTAAAGTATAAATATAGGCAAGTGATTTTCCTCCAGGTTCGGCAACAAGGATTCACGACCTAAATTCTCATGTAAGCTAGCTGAGCATATTATTTGTTTATTTATTATTAGATAAACACCTTTAAACCTTACAATCTTATATGGCTGTCTGTCATTAGACGTCAAGTTGCGGGTAAACAGAAATACCTATGCACAAAACCGAAAAAAAACAGTTTCTCAGCATAATTTTGATATTATTTCAACTTCATAGTAAATATTAAGAAGAGGATATAAGAAACGTTTTGTTTTTCTAAAAATAAAAACGTTTTGTTGTTACTCAGTCCCCTACATGACATGCTCTAACTATCTGTGATTTAAAAAAGTAAATTATTGCAAAGTTGTTAGTTTTTAAATCCATGTCGTCGGCTAAAGTGTCAAACCTCGTAACTCCTTCAGACCAAATTTTACAGGAGACACAAAAAACTTCACCACCAAACATGGCGGCCCGGAGTTACGTGGATTTCTGTTTCACATTTTGAACTGAAACTGCTTTTTTAAAGGATTTAGCAGTTTTGCCATTGGAAGCATTCAGAAATTAGTAATAAAATGGTATCAAAATGTAATTTTGAAAAAAAATGGAGTTACGAGGTTTGACACTTTAGCCGACGATGTGTCTTTATAAAAACAAAATGGTGTCCACTTAAACACAAACAAAAGAACTGCTCCTAAATAAATCAATTTACGCTTAAATATTCAAAACCAGTAGCCGAGCAAATCGTATTCAAAACACAAAAGTGAAGTGCCCTTATCTCCACAAACAATTGTAATTGTTTGAACAACAAACATTGAAAAACCGACTTACGCCTCTTCTCGCACGCGCCCTTACAAAGGAAACATCCCCAGAATAAATTAAGCCGCTATAACCAAACTTATAAACGTGTTCACAGTTCGTTTTAAAATGGTCGATTTATCCCGCCAGTTTTAAAAGACCTGTGTTCATTTGACTAGCAACGTTCGAAGGGATCACTGTTTATTGGATCGCAATACCAGTATAGCCTGAGCTTGTTGGTTATACAAAAGAAATGAAATAGGGATCGTGTTTAACCTTGCCAAGGATACAATACTACTCTTTGTGCCACAGTCATTACGATGGTCAGTTTGCGGTTGACAGCTGATGTCCGTTTGTCCCTAATAATTACAATAAATTTTAGGTTATTCTCGTAGCGCCGAAACTAACCTCAAATTTCTAAGGCGCGGGAAAACTGACAGATGTCAAAGAGTTTTTTTTTCAAGAAAGCGCCTTTGTAAGTGGCCAGTGTTTCCTGTGTTTGACCGCTTGTAGCACTTTTGTTGTCTCGTCGAAATTTGTTTGGACACGTGTTGGTAAATAAACAGCTGAGGCCAGGTGTTGCCATAAGTAAATATAATGATTTAACGCGGTTTATGTTTAGTTGTACAAAACCGGCGCGTGTTTTGAAAAAGAGTGATGTGTTGTTATATTTTACGTAAATAAAATTCCTTAATATCCCTTAAATAGACGCTATGTGTATTTTTATAACACTGAGAAGGTATTTAAGCACACAAGGTACCAGCCCCCTATGTCGCCACCCTGACAATGACAGGTGACAAGTGACATTTCAGTATACATGGAGTAGCTTATATGAATCCCAGTGATGTGAAAACTTGTTAACTCTGCGAGTATAACAAATTGTCACCTGTCACCTGTCATTGTCAGTTTGGCGAAATAGGGGGCTGATAGTAAGTGGGGTCTGATACCCATAGACATATTATTGCAATCTCAATACTTCAAATGCATTGGTGCATTACCAACCCTGAGGACTATAAGATGGAATGCCTCTATGCTAGTTATACCTCTGCACAAGTACAAAAATAGTGCGAGCACCGCTGCTTCGCCAGTAAAATGATTATAAGATCCCGTGACAGGTCAAACACATTAACCTTCTTCTTGGGTCGGGTAACTACAAGATATTAAAGCAAGCATTACTCGTACATGGTAACCTTAGGGCATTGAAATCTCTTAATAGAAAGCGTTGACCAGACCAAAATCTTTGGAAACTCAACAGAAGACAACTCCGATACGTTATCGGAGTGTTTACACAACAATCCTAGTGAAGATGGGACTATAAAACATCACAGATTGTAGAATGTACGGCGGAGAGGTGGAAAAATTAAACACTGTGTGAATGTGATGCACTCGCCGGAGTAAGAATGAAAATCCTCGGCTGTGGCAACCCAGAACCAAACGATTTCAAGGCACGCCATTGCACTCCACTATCCGTTATCTGGAAGGGGTGGAGGCTGCATTGGATTAAGCGCTAAAAGAGGGGTAATTATACAAAAGATCCCAAAGGGTCGAAGTGTATCCGCAAGTATCCCACCAATAAGATTAGAGAAGAAAGCATTACATTATGAAATGCTTTAAATTCAATCAGGGTCCATAATAATATCCACACTAATATTATAAATGTGAAAGTAACTTTGTCTGCTTATTACCCTTTTGTGGCACAACCGTTGAACCGATTTCGATGAAATTTGGCATGGAGATAGCTTTAATTCCGAGGAAGGACATAGAGTTCTTTTTACCAGCGAGTAACGACTGTTACGCGGACAGAGTCGCGGGCAACAGCTTGTCTTTATAATTAAGTTCCACCATGTCATTAGTTAATCGGTTATTTTTAAAAGTAAACCACTGACACAATTCCAAAAGATATGCGTATAAAGTAAATAGACAAAAATAGAGCGATTATAATAGAAAGTTACAAACCCAAAAATACAAATTCTACCTCCCAAGTGTCACATTGACAAATCTTATTAAACAAAACGTACCGCCTTTAGTACAAATAAAAAAACACATCAACGCGCGACTCACTCCACATTCATACCTTCGCTTTTGGCGGCGCGAGAAAAAAAAAACAATATGTCACTGGTCCACAAAAGTGACTATTAACGTCAAAATATTTTGAAAACGGAACGTCGCTTTGACACGCCGCGCGGCTGTGTGGCCGCTTACCTGGGTCCGCAACGGAAATAAAAAAGCAATTACAGAGTTTTTGTCTATTGTTTTTGGGTAGTTTTCCTTATGTGAACTACATTTTATGTTAAATATAGTTTAGTAGTTTATTGTTTATATACAAAATTGTTAGGAATAAATGTACTTTCCCGTTCATCACTGATTTAAAATAATTTGTATTTTTTTTTTCTTACATAATTCAAATATACAATACATATATTTATATAAATTTCTCCTATAAATTAACAGGTGATATACGTGATATCGACTACCTCTTCTATTACTTTAATTCAAAGTTCAGTAAAGCTTTACCATGTACGTTTCCTAATTGATGACCCAAAAAAATGCACGTAGAGTAATGCGGCTACATTGACGCTCATAAAGGCCATAGACAAACTTTTTGCATGCGACATAACTTTGTCAGATCAGCGGGGGACCAAGGCTTTTGCAACGCCGCCAACATTGACAAAATTAAAGGCGGTGCCACGGCGTGTGTCTGTTGCATTGACAACGGTCTGGTACAATTTGTTATTATTTTCGGCGACATGACTTTTGAAGAGATCGTTTTTTTTTCAACGATCGTTGTAGTTACAGTATAACCTTTACTGTATCCACAGATAAGATGCATTCGGCGAACGATATCCTTGCGTTATCAATGTGATGGCGGACGGTCGCGTCAATTCCGTACATTTGTCAATTTTCAAAAAAATACTAGTTCACCATATTGATAATGACATGTTTCAGGTGACAATTCGGTATACATTGCGTTTTAACGCTGATACATCACGGGATTTCATATAAGCGCAGTGTACACTGAAATGTCACCTGTCATTGTCATGATGGTGAAATAGGGGGCAGGGGTTTCAGACAGTCCCCTGTGCCACAGGAATGCCCCAAGGTGGCAACATACCAGGCCTTCGAACACCGAGGTCGCTACCAGAAGCCGTCGGCAACATCAAGGGTCTGCTAAGCTTCCTGGTAGAACTGGGTTGGCAATAGTAGTGCCAGAAACCCAGCACGCAAAAAAGGCGCAAAAGGCTGCGTTTCCACCAGAGCTGTGCGAGGCAGCTGAGGATAGCGAAGCTAGTAAAACAAAATAGTCTAGTCGATTTTTCCTCGCAACGCCGCTTATCTGCATCGCACAGCTCTGGTGGAAACGCAGCCTTAATTAAGTTGTCGACGGCGCAAAATTAGCCAGCTCTAACCTGTAACCTAAACCTAATTACCGTGCCTAGCCGACGTGTGGCTAATGATGCAGGAAACTGATGGATGCAAGTGGGGCAGGATCGTAGCAAACCTTGGGGGCGGCCTCTGTCCAGCAATGGACGTCTTTCGGCTGAAAGGATGATGATGATCATGTTCTAAGTTATCTTTGCGCCAAATAGATGACAATCACAACTAAAGCGGGTTTCCTAAGATAGCGGTGTTGGGTGTTGTCTTATAGCGGCTTTAATTATGGCCGCTATAATATTATTTGACATTACGGTGTCAATCACCTTGAAACCGCGCCATTTTGTTTACACAGACAACGTTCTTGTGACGTCATTCATCATTCGTCATTGTGGTTGCTTTAAGCTCTTGTTTCCTAGGATAGCGGTGCCGTAATACAGCGGTGAATTAAGTCACAAGAACGTTGTCTATGTAAACATAATGGCGCGGTTTCCTAGAGGGCGGTGATTGACACCGTTGTTTGCATAGACAACGTTCTTGTGACGTCATTCACCGCTGTATTACGGCCGCTATAAGACCGGCACCACTATCCTAGGAAACTAGAGCTTTACGTTCAATCTTACACAACACAACATACAAAATCACGTCGGATGGGTGGTTGAGCTTTGAATTGATACGCTGAACAACGAATTTCAGATTGAGGTGGACGAAAGGAGCTTTACAGGACTTTAACATTAGACATTATATACAAAAAATGTAAACCTAATCCAAGTCATTAGGGTTAAATTAAATACTCTCAAATTGGAAAATTACATAGAAAAATCTTGGGTAGTAAGTAGTACTAATAATTTGCAATGAATTTCCCGAAAAACCGACATGAAAGTGTAATGTTTTCGTATCATTTGTACGACTACTAACAACAACATGTAATCAAACCCTTAATCAGCAAATGCAACCGGCAAAAGTTTAACCAAACAAGAGACGCCATTTTGCTAAAATGTCACGCTGACATTCGATTTCGCGCCATCCCCCAACCACAGATAAAGGGTTTAAATCCTTTACTTTTATCGCTAGGGTTGAACTGATTTTAATTCTTTCATTTCTATTCGTGTCACATTATATTGGAGCGGAAGTTCTTTTTTAGGCATAATCGGGCCATAATGCTTTACTACATCCGGTTTTATTTTCGGTTGAGTAGTTATGTTGGTATTATGTAAGAATTTTGTTTTGTTGTTTAAATTGTTTTTATTTGGTAATAGGTTTGTGCTGTGGCATTGAAACAACCGATTAAGATCGTGGTTGGATAGGGATTTTACTATCTGTATTTTTGCAGGTTTATTGTAATGGCTGTGTAATTAACATAATGTTTTTATAATGGAATCAATGCGGTTTGTTGCTTTTGTGCTTGAATTGTTAAACATTATTAATGTACGTAATAACGGTTCTTAGTTTTGTAGCTTTCGTGGAGAAGACATACGAGCACACAGGCAACCTGATGGTAAGTGAGTTCTAAGACCCATTTGTAATATCGAGACTACAAGCTCAAGACTGCAAATGTGTTGCCTTACTTGAGGATTATTCTATGGTAGTAATTTTAGGGCTTATCTTATCCCCAATCTAATTTAGCATTGACGATTTTATATTCATAATTCGTTATTATTTTCTGTACAACTGGTCATCTATACTCTCTACATAGTAAAAACCGGGCAAGAGCATGTCGGGCCATGCTCAGTGTAGGGTTCCGAAGCCGTTACGACAAATACAAAAAAACTATCTCAAAAAACCACATGTATGAACTAATTTTCTATTTTAAGTTAATTGGTGCTGTCTTAGATGATTTTTAGTAGGTATAAACACTTTAGTCGCCTGCATCTCAGGAACTAATTAAGTCTCCTTAGTCGTGATAGTTTTCCTTTTCAATTCGTAATTATGCGCTTTCATTTAAGATATTTTTCAGATTTTTAGCATTTGTGGCTTTTTAGGCTAGATTTTTGGCTGTAGGGGGGGGGGGACCCTTGACTCTACCAAAAATTTGAGCTTAATATTTCATAAACGGATCCCTTAGTCGAAAAGTTGTCGTCACAAACCCGCAATATTTTTGAAAGACCTATCCAACGACACCCCACACTATGGGGCAGACGAGAAAAAATATATCCCCACGTTACGTGTAGGGGAGGTAGGTACACAAAAAAAAAGGTTTTTGATGATTTTATTTTACCACTTTGTTGGCGTGACTAATATGTATATTCATGCCAAATTACAGCTTTCTAGAGTCTCTGAGCTAGACTGCGGACGGACGGACTATAAGGGTCCGTAGTTTAACTACGGAACCCTAAAAAACAAAGTCGCTTCCAACCGTCTGTCCCTCTGTATGTACGCTTAGATCTCTGAAAGTACGCAACAGATTTTAATGCGGTTTGTGTACGGGTGATACAGAAGTCACTACTAGTGGTCGCTAGTATTTTATATGACTTAGTTATCTTAAAAGCCGTCTCTGAGGTTTATTAATAATCATATTGGTAATGTAAGCTGTTAGTGAAACTGCCTAGAAAGCTAGCCCACCGGGTTCGAACAAGGGCAATATTTATGTAATGAGCCAGAGTCATGGTTATTGTCAATGTATTTCTCTATTTAAACCAGCAGTGTTGCTGAGTCTCATGTCCATTTTACCGCACTTATTATGTACGTTAGAATATTTTATATAACTAATTTTTTATCTTGTTTAACCTAATGTACTGTTTTGTGTTGGTAAATAAAAATTTAATTTATTTATTTATTTATTATTTATCGTTGTGTACGATATTACTAGAGTCATACATAGTACAAGGCTCGAGTTTAGTTCGGGGGTAATATCAATGAACGGATTTTCCCTTTAAAACTGCCAAGTATAATTTTATTCTAATTATAAAAACATTTCCAAAACTATAATAGTTCTATATTATTTTAAAGCTGTCGAATCGAAACCAATTTAAAAAGAATGCCAGCAAACAAAATAAAGGCCGCCATTTTTAGCGCGTGCCAGCGACGTGTGTGGCCGGCTTTAGCGTTCCGAATTCAAAATTCAAATCTTGATAAACGTCGTTCTATCCCAGTGTCGTTTTTAACGGCTATTAGGGTAGGAATTAAGTTTATTTGCATTGCAATTAATTGAAAGAACTGGTAGTTTAAATTTGTTTTGGTTTAGTACGTGTGTTAACACTAATTTGCCTATTTTTACAAATGTACAATATTTTTTTTACTTTTAAGGATGTTTTAAAGTTACACTTTCTGAACGCTACACCTAACTTGTAATCGCATTTTTTTTTAAAGTAGTTTTTTAATTACTTTCTTGATTCGATACCTTTGATATATTTTATTACCTACTTCATGTGACTATAATGACTTTTTTTTTAATCCATTTAACTCGAAATTGTATGCCAAGAAAATCATTTTAAAATGTTCGTTTTTTTCATCCTCCCATTAAGTCATACAACTAAAATTCAATAACGGCCGTACTCAGTTAATGACGATGAAGTCGTTCAATAGTGACGATTATTCATACACAAATTTGAAAAAGGATCAAGTTAGTAGTCTCTAAAATGACTAAGTAAGACACAAAATTACTCTGGCAACCGACAAAAGTCAGAACAACAATTAAAACTAACCGGAATAAAGAAATCCTAAGGTAAATGCAGCTATTAACGACCCTCCTAAGGCAATTTTGAAATTGATCATACTTATTAAGAATATTGGTAGCCGTCACAGTATTTTTATTATTTTTATATGGTAATATTGAATGTTGGGTTTATATTTACCACATTAAATGCTTCAAAATAAAGCATTTTCTTGTGAAAAATAATTAATAAAGTGGGCAAGTCGAATGTTTCTATTACCGACCCATAGTAACGGCTGTGAAGCTATTAACGTTTTTTTTGCAGCTATTACCGACTGTAAGTAAATAATATAACTTTAAATGGTGAAAAACACTTTAATCTTCATAAAATTTAAACAACAATTGTTACAAATTTTAAAAAACATCGCTTACATAAATTATTATAACCGTTCCATTAAAAATAATCAACATTAAAACAACACTTAAGGAACTTGAAAATTCTCTAACATCTATTTATACTATTGAGATCCTATTCATGCTACTGCAATCCAAAATAAAAATATTATTTTTTTACCTATTACTTAAAATTACGATCACAAAAATATTTTAATCTTTATCAAATAAAAAAAAACTATTGTGTACACACGTTACAAGTGTATGCTTTATATGGTCACTGTATACCTCTAGTAATAAAGACGTGTCAGATATTTTTGCTACCAATTCTGGATAGTATAATGTATTATCCAGAATAATATTATTATTGCTGGTGACTGTAAATAAAAAAAAAAATATTACTTAACATGAAATAAGTAGGTATATTATTTTGTGTAGAGTCGCTAATAGTTACTTTTTGTTGCTATTACCGATCCACATGGGTCGGTAATAGCAACAATGAGTAACTATTAGCGACCCACATGGGTCGGTAATAGAATATGTAGGTATAATAGTAAAATGTATTACCGACTTATAAAAAGTACATAATATTTATAATCGGTGGTTTCCTGACTGTAAAAGAGACCGCGATTGATTAAAGTAATACAACATTTAACTCCAAAAACAAAAGTTTAATTAAATTATGGTTAGTTAGTTATTGTCTCTAAAGCATATCAAGTTATGAATAATGTAGTAATTTTTCACAAATTTACAACGCAAAAACAAGAAAACTACACAAATTATTGTATATCGCTAATAGATTTATACAAAGGCTGATTGTTTATTATTATGATGGTTTATACAAATACTTGTAAAATTGTCAAATATCAACAGTAAATATATAAAAACTAAACTCTACGTGGCGGCCATTACCAACTCATGGGTTGGTAATGGCTGCAACTACTAAAATTGAAGAAGCTATCACCGCCCTATTTTCAATTAAAGTTTTATCATATAAAGTGACGTTTTTTCAATAAAATGCATTACAAAATCGAGACTTTATAAGTAAATGAATACATTTAATACTACACGATAATTGTAGGTATCATTTATGTGCATTAAATGTCTAAGGCAGAAAAGTTGGGTACTTACCTGCAGGAACAAGAGCCAGTACGACAAGACCTGCGTTTACGCCGGCCGCACAGAAACTGATGTATTTTATCTCCTTTTCGCAATGCCACGCACTCTAAAGTCAGGTTATCCGATGCTCAACGAACAAACGCATGTATTTTTTCTATTACCTGTGGCTCAAACAGTTGCAGAAACGTAAAAACTTTAAATTACACTAATGGGTCGGTAATACCTGCAGATTTTCGATGGGTCGTTGATAGCTGCGTTTACCTTAAATTAAATTAAATTACTGGCAGGTAATCGTCGTTCGAAATTTGAAATTCAGAAAATTCAAAATATCGTTCCAAATGCGTTCTGTAATTGGAACTGCATTCCGTTCAAAGTTAAAATCTTGTGCCGCAAAAATCGACACCCGCTTTCCTGAACTAAAATGGCGTACGTAAGTTAAGTTTATTACGTACTTATGACGTTTTGGATTTGTGTGACGAAATAAGACGGTGAGGTTGGCTTTTAATGCAATTGGTTCCGCATAAAATTTAACTGTTATGTAGCCGGTTTCGTTTTATAAGGAAATTTACTTAAGCGTGTATAGTGGTGTTAATTGAATGTACCTGTATTCACGGTTCACATCTGCACTTTATCTTGAGTTTATAGTAAGTAGTACATTTTGCGCGCTTTTTAGTATAGGTAGTTTTTATTTGTTGCTAAAAATATATTAGTAGTAGGTATAAAATGCGAGATCAGACTGTTTGTTATACGACGTACAGTCTACCAATTTGATTTCTAGGCCACTTTGGACTATGTTAAAGTGACGTTGTCAACCAAAACGTAAGAGACTCCCTATGATTTGGTTTACAACGTCACGTTGACAAAGTCCATAGTGGCCTAGGAATCAAATTGGTTGACTGTACATTATGGCTAAGCCGTTGTTATTTGTTTATTTTATTTACTTAATCTTTATTGCGCAAAAATACAAGTTTGAGTACAAAACGTAAACTTAATGTCTAATGGCCAGTTGATCGTTGGGTAAATCAGAATTATTTTCAGAGGAAATAAAGACAGAGTTCTACGCGAACAAACTAATATATAAAGACTCGTTGAAAATTAAGCAATTTTTTCAACGGTTTTATTTCTAGTAACGAGCTTCATACCTTAATCTAGAATGTGAATTTAAATTATGGCATCCACGTGACTTGATGCTGTGAGAAACAATGCAATAACAAATACATATACTGACATAATAACTTATCGCGTTATGAAATAGCCCACAATAATACAAATCTACTGAAAAGACGGATAACCTTTTTAATAAAACACCAACCTAACGCCAGATTTCATCGAAAAAAAAACCTATTCGGCGCCAAAACTCGTCAAACACCGAACACTGAATTCGAATTTCGAAAAAGGAAGGACAATTGTGTCGTCTAGATACTTATCTACGCTCCTAATGGGCCATTGTCTTGGGCATTCCAAATTCAAAATAACTTTTTTTGTTCCACACTTAATTGCAGCCATTTTTACGCATGTCAAGTGTCCTGGCTGAATAGAATTGAATTACGGAATCAATAAAAAAAGGCAGTGTTTGGAAATTTTACATTAAAACCATACGGACTTCCTTACTATGCAAGTAAAAAATATAGGATAGATTAAGGATCGGATGCATCAAGAATTATTTTAAAATCTTATCTGTGGCGTTTTGATTTAAATGTTTAGAACTTTGCCAAGTACACTATGAAATGTTATACTTACGTATGGCAGATCAACTTGACCTTATGATTTTGTTTCTGTTATAGGTAGCGTTTTATCGACATTTCTATATCAACTTTGATATAGGCAATATAAAATATGTTTTTTTCAATATAAAATATTTTTCGTCGATTAAATAAATGTTAAATTCAAAATAGAAACACAAAACTTGT
Organism: Acleris laterana; assembly: GCA_963966035.1. Taxonomy (NCBI): domain Eukaryota; kingdom Metazoa; phylum Arthropoda; class Insecta; order Lepidoptera; family Tortricidae; genus Acleris; species Acleris laterana. Next base: position 7,811,707 of record OZ014465.1, on the reverse strand, counting down.
GTATAAAAGTAGGTAACCTCAAAAACTTCACACGTCATTTCACATAACCAAAACCGTTAAACACGATGTAGGGCTAAAATTATAAACTTTCGACAAATTTTGCCGCCTTTTGTCCACAGCTGTTTTGACAGAACAATTTTGACCGAAAACATCAGCAAATAACTGTTACCTGCCCTTGTAAAAAAAACCGTCAATGGCGTAAGTTTACGCCGAATTTAACGCCTAATTCCTTTTACACGGGTCAATTTTCGTCGAAACTTTCGGTGCTTTCTGCGATAGGTGTTCCCGTAATTTAAAAAACCTTAGTTCATTTGAAACTAATTTTTTATTTACATAAACAGCTTAGTAGGTTTTTATGATTTGCATTTTTGCTCAAGTACTTTATGTTATACCCAAACTTAATTTACCTAAAAACTCTTTAATGATTAATAAAAAAATAACATAAAACGAAATGTACCTGGCCGGTACCTTTGGTGCCGGGTCTTAAAAACTTAAAAAAGTAGGCGCTGTTCCTTTTTTAAAAGGGGCCAATGAAAAATCGCGGCGATACGCGCGATGCCCTACCGGATTTAGAAATCAGAAACGTTTTAGAACAAAGTATCGAGTGGAGTATTTATGTGTTATTTTTTGTTTTGTCTGATGTACTTTTTAAATGTGATAATTCTTCTGTTATATATTGCCGTTTGTTTCCCAAATAAATGAATTAAAAAAAAAGCTAATTCAATGGCAGTACTAGTAAGTAAAATACTTTTCGGTGTGTTAGAACAATTCGCAGCATTTTTTGATACACCACTATTTCCGTCAAACAAAAGTACCTAATATGAAATATTGATGAGAATAGAATCTAAATCAATCAATCAAAATGATGGCGCGGAAAGATCAGATAGCGAATGGCGTTGATTAACTTACGCCGCCGAGAACAATAGATAAGTACATTAATAAGTAATTTAATAGTCATGTGTACCTGAACGTTAATAATCCATCAACGGTTTACTGTTTCAAAATTAATATGCGAACATTATACAAGTCCAAGCTTTATTTAATTTACTTCTTAGTTTGTTATTGTTCGATGGGTCATGATTAAGATTTAAGATGTCATATTTTAAAAACGTAGTAAAGATTAACTTCTTCTACAAAGAAATAAACTAACGTATTGCGACTCCATACATTTCCGATCTTTACCTTATATCGCCGCCGAAAACCATTTAGTTTTCAAAAAAAGAACAACCTTCCAAATTCAAATCTCCCGTCGCTGTATATAAATTTGTAGGGGTCGTTGTTTTTTTAATAATTTAAGGCGACGGTTGGCGCGATAAAGTGTTTACCGACTTATTTGCGGCCAGTCCTTTAGCTTCTAATAAATTGAGGATATTATTTCGCTCTTAATGTTGGTATCACGTAAATTGAGTTTACTTTTGTTTTACTCTTGTCGTTGATACCAAATTTTGTACAAAATGGCATCGTTTTTTACGCAAAAATAAAATTTTCATTTCTGACTATAGTTTCTTAGGAGTAATCAAGATATAGACGAGGATATTTCCAAATGAAATAAACGTTTGTTTATGGTTTTTATGTTTTATTGGCGGGTATTTGATGAGAGTTCCGTAAGGTAGTAATAAATTTTATTTCAGTAAAGACAGCGTGGGATAGTCTATGGAATTTTATAAAGTAATTTATATTGTTGGTACTAAATGGTACCTCGACACGCATCTTTGCTTAGTATTTGTTTATGGCTTCTTTCTGGGAATTAAGTAAGTAAATAATAACTATGAAATACTTAGATAAAACCCTAAATTAACTGGTGATCCCTAGTTTCAGAGCTGGGGGGCAATTCTCGTGAAATCGGTTCGAATTCGAGATATCTCGAAAAAATGGCGAATATCTTTCTATACCACGTGAATTGCAGTCTCAACTATTAAAGACCACACGTTGCTAGTGAAGCGATGGTAGTAGACGTATCTCTATAGTGAGATAACAAGAATACGAATGACTTCTAATCGAGATTCGCCATTGTTTCGAAATTACAAGAAGTTATGAGAATTTAGCCCCCTGATATCTCACGATCAAACCGATTTTAATGAAACCAAGCCAAGAAGGTTTGGTAGATACGATGTCACACACAGACACACGACACACAAATACACATCTTGCGATTCCTCTGGTGTTGCAGGTCTTTATGGGACACTTTTCAGATTTAAATGTATAACGTGTAGATAAGGCAAGATTATAATCGTTTCTAAAAAAGTCGTTAATCTACATCTACTTCTACACTAACATTATAAAGAAAAAAGATTTGTATTTTTGTATTTTTGTGTGTGTAATGAATAAACTCAAAAACTACCGATTGCTAAAATTCTTTCACCATTGGAAAGCTACATTCTCCCTGAGTGACATAGGCTATGTTTTATTTTTCTGCTTTGACGGAGTTCCTTAATAAAAATACATTGTGCCTTGCGATAATTATGACCTTAAAACACGTCATTATTACTGAAAAACCATATGGCTCTCGCAACTAACAGTATATTTGTCACTCGTGTTTCATGGAAAAACGAAGGTTACCGATCGCTACTAAAAAACTGGTTGTATTATACACCCCTCTTTTTGCTTCGGGAGTTAAAAAGAGATGCAAAACATACGTAATGTTCAAGGTTATATTTTCTAACCTCAATCCAAAGTTGGTTGTCATTATTGTCAATCTCCATAGTACCTCCTTGTTCGCGCCTAAAAAGCAGAATGGCGGGTAGTAAATTATTTAATCTGTGGTAGCGGGCCTGCCGTAGAGCCAGTTTCCCAATCCCACCCCACGGGTATGTAGATGGTAAGCCCACAATTAGTTATGTTTTCCTAATCTCTGTGGCCGCGCCGCGGGACCGCTCACAAAGTGATAAATAAAAACATTATACTGCGCGTGATTGGATCGTCAGATACAGGGTGATTGGATTTGAGCTTTTTTTGAGTTAATTTGTTTTTATGGTAAAAAGTCAAACGAGTTCATAGTCGGGCCATTCTACTTTTCAGTGTACATTTTTGCTATCGTCCGATAAAAAGTATACCAAATTATGAATCCGCGAATAAATAAATAACATGAACTTAGAATGTTTAAGCTTAACGGTTTTCAAAGAAAAAACTCTTAAATTACTCAATTATCGCTGAAGAATCTTGGTAACTCAGTGGTAAATTGCACTTTTTCCATAGAAAAGGCGGGGACATCAACGTCCACTGCGTTACTAACTTTATAGTTATTACAAATTACAAATAACTTTTTATGAATTAGATTAATTCTAAATATAAGCTTATTTACGTCCCTTTTAGAATTTCAAGTTAAAAAACGCACCACTTCACCGTTTTTTTAAATAAAAATTGTTTAGTGAGAACGTGGCTAAAAGTTATGTACTTACAATTACAACGAAAAGTAGAATGGCCCAGTCACTAGAGAGGGTATCTATTGCTTTATCGAAACAACTCTCAACAAAAGTATCTTTACGCATAATTTTGATTTCATCAAAAGGCATTTCAAGCCACATGAGTTTTTTTTATAGTCACAAGTCTAACCTAACCTAACCTATGAAATTAATGTTTAAATTACCCTGAAAACATCATGGTTTGGCAGAGCGTACGATGAAGAGAAGTTCAAAAAAGTTATGGAGTACCTAGGTACCCACTGGAGAAGTGGAATCTAAGGCCCATAGACAATTGCATTGAATGAATGATGCCTTTTTGCTAGACAATCGGTTTTTTATCCTCACAGTGGAACACAACACTGCAAATGCTGCTTGGCGGTAGGTTAAAGGTTAAATAAGATGGTGGTAGCGATCCAGACGCACAAGATCCAAACACAAGTTTTTTTTTTCGAATATTCTTTTGTCCTAATTTTCATTTTTCAGAAAGCTATGATATGTTGGAGCTATTGTAGATTCAATACATAATTTAAATATATTTCCATCGGTTAGGTCCGGTTTAATGTGTAGGTAAACGATATACCTAGAAAAAATTAGATTTCTATCAATATAATGCACTATTTAATTCATTCGGAATTATGACTTTTCGCAATTACGTAGTAGGTATACCTACCCTACTAAATAGCGTATATATTTTTACTTGTCTGTGCTTTAGTCTAAATGAACTGTTACAGGAATGAAATAAGTGTTAGGGGACAATCTCACAGGAATTGACCTAGTACCAAACTAAGCTAGAGCTTGTACTACGGGTACTAAGGTCCGTATTAATAAACTCATCTTGGCTGAGACGCCCGTCACAAGATACGTCAAAGTAAACGTCAAACCATAGAACACTGTCATTTTTGACACATCTCGAGACGAGCATTAGAGTTGAGATAAGTTTATTAATACGGGCCTAAGATGGGCAACTTAGTCGTTGTATTCATATTTATTTATACCTAATGGTTATAATTTATAGGCACAGTTTTGTAGTTATAGTTAGGTCTAACTGAAAGTTAAATGTATTTTGTTTTCGTGTAGCAACTGATTTCGAAACAGGAAATCAACAATAAGAAAAAGTAAATTACAAATTCGAAACACCATGTACCAACATAGAAAAAACAATAATCACCAAACGAACGCCGCCCATACACTTCACCTTAAAATTGATCGGTCCTTCTCTAACACACGTTAATAACTTATCATCGTCCCGCTCACACCCAAAATGGATGGCCGAAAAAGAAATTAATAACTCAAAATCAACCAGTTTAAAGAGGTCTCCGGGTAGGTTTATTTATATGCGTTTCGAGCTTTTTGTAAAGTGGGAATAGAAAAGGTTCTAGGCACACAGAATACATATAATTTACGTGGAGATCGTAAAATAATAATTATCTTTCGGGTTTAATTTTACTTTTTTGTCAATTGATTAGGGTGAGTATATGTTTTGGAGGAATTGGGACACATTTGATGAAGTTTAAGTTTTTCATTAATGGTATTTTTTGCTTTTTAGGACGTAAACTATCTTACAAATATGTTAGAGTAAATGGGCTCTTACTCTAACACGGTAGAGTAAACACCCTGAAGTCTAAGGCCCGTATTAATATTTAATAAACTAATCTCAAGTCTAATGCTCGTCTCGAGATGTGTCAAAAATGACAAGTGTTCTATGGTTTGACGTTTACTTTGACGTATCTTGTGACGTGCATCTCAGTTGAGCTTATTAATACGGGCCTATGAGGCAATAGAATGCCTTTAGGCTATTCATTAAACATCGGAACACAATAATATAAACACTGCCACTTGGTGGCAGGGCTAGCAGGATGGACGGTGCACTAGGTACTTAGAAAACAAAATAATCATTATTCATTATCTACCATCAGTTATAAAAAAAATCATTGAGGCACGGTATTTTAGAGTAATTTGCAGTGATCTAACCACACCACCATAACATGCCGTTTTCCATACCATAACTTACCATACCATTAACTCACAAAAACGTATGCGTTTGATCGTAATCTTTTATTTCGTGCCGGCACTAACTACTTACTCTGTTATAAAGTCAGCATTTGTCAATGTTTGTGTGATGAGCGCGAATTATTCCTGAGTCCTGTTTTCTATTTAGGTATGTAAGGCAAACGTCCGAGTGCTCGACATGTCAACAGAAAATATTTATTTGCGTCGTGTCATTATGTTCATTTATACATTATACATAGAAAATTTTCATGTGATTTGAGAGATGAGACCTTTACTTTTGTTAAATGGAATTTGTTTTATATGGTAACCATACGGTATTTTTTTTCAAAATAAAAATAAATGTTAGTCAATCGGATTGTATGAGTAAATGTCAGTTGCTTTTGCTGGCGGTTCTTTTCTTTTTTTTTTATTGGCGTGTGAAATATCAAAGCTACAAACATTTCTCATCGCTAAAATGAGGTGGTGACAATAGTAATGTTAATCTTATTTTGTTAATTGCAATTCAAAGTATGGGGACAAATACTACTACAGCGAAAAACACTCTGACGTTTACCTTATTTTGTCTAAATAAGTAATTTTATCGCTGTCTAGTACGTGCTGTACAAGCCTAGAGCTAGGCCTATTTATGTATTGCGATACTTAATATTTTTTAAGAATTATTTACTGATTTAGAGGGAGGCCCGTGGGCATTGTCACCCTACTGCCAGATCTGTCGGCCATGTTGCCTCACATAATGACTCTAGCCGCGGGATGACTCTATATGATCTGTGGCCACGATCTATATTATCTGTGGCCCATAGACAATTAGGCCTAGCGCAAGGTGTGGGTATGTTTTTATTGTTTTTTTTTATTGTTGGAAGAGATGTTTTGAGATTTCTTTTAAAGTTATAATTAAAATACTGTTTTTATGTGGGACTTGAAGCCAGCATAATGCAGTCAGTTTTGATTTATATGTGTAGTTAATACCTGGGAAGAAAAATACCTATGTTATTTAGATATAGACGTACTTTGAAATCTCTAAGAACGCTCTATTCCAATTTGTTTATTCTATTGCGCTTCCACATCGTAAATTCGTAATCATACAGGAGCTCTTACTCTGTAAATAGGAGTAAATCATGTCAGCAATTTGATTACGATGTTAGAACCAGATGGACTTGAACAAAGCGCAATAGTGGTATAAAATACTTTTTTTAAATTATTTTAAGTTCCCGTGGGAAATATAATAAAGTGTGGTAGTGTCAACGAAAAACGTGCAATATTTTTTTATTTGCAATGGTTTGATTTTGTTTTTAAATATAGAAAATAAAGTTAGAGATCAAATCTAAGTTAAGCTAAAAACAATGGTATTTTGTTCGCATTATAATGAGTAAAATGTTGTAAGTATAAATTAATTAAATGTGTAATTTTATTCTTAAACTTTATCCACCATACACCAGGCCCTACTTTGAAAATCCAAGTTCAAAGCTACGTTAGCTCCATCCTTTTCTCACAAAATTAAGTCTTGAATGACGAGTGACCATCACGAACGTAACTTCGAACTTCGATTTTGAAAATAGGGCATCAGACCACGAAAAGCATAACTATAGAGATATATAATTAGGTACCTACTGGACTGACTGAAATCATAAAAAAGGTCATATTATTATGTACAATACCTAACTGTTGAGTTTCTGGCGATACTTCTTAGCAGTGGTCACCTCGAAGCGCTGGTAGATTTTCAACGTGTATATTTATTGCCCGTAAGGCTGACTTACGTACTGAATAAAATACCTTTATCTTTTTTATCATACTAAATAATATTTATCCTTGGAAATTGAACCACCAGCTTCGTGCCAAGGTCACAACCATGTGTCGTCAACATAGATGAGATGACAATACCAACTAACTGTGGAGCGCCGTGGAACGAAAGAACTAAGTACAATAATGTAGTCAAAGCATTGTAAACTCCATTGCTAACCACATTAAATTTATAATGCCTATACTATTATGATGCCTTTGGTACGGCAGCCTGAAGTATGCGCATCAATTTTGCTCTTTTAATTATTGTGTTGTCTTTAACTCTAAACTACTTGCATGTATCTGGTAGTTGTTGTTCGTTCTTTATTCATATCTCATAGGTGGATGTCTGTAATTGGCACTATTGTTTTGTTAAATTTACTGTTTACATGATTTGTAATGTGCTGTTGATATCCTTAATAAATAAATAAATATCTTTAAAAAAAATCTATATTATCTATAGCAGAGCAGCTGTTCTATATTTATTTTTGCTCTGTGTAACAAAAAAACCCGGGCAAGAGCAAGTCTGACCATGCTCAGTGTAGGGTTCCGAAGCCGTTACTACACAGAAACTATATTATCAAATAAATGAAAAGGTGCACCAGCAAAAGAGCGTATCGTTATGGCACTTACATCGTTTTGTTAAGAAGCGGCAGTTTTTCGGCAATAACTCAATAATGGTATATCCGATCGTGTTGAAAATAATTTCTGAAATTAGTTATTAATCTTTGTGCTTTTTTATATTCTTTGGACATACGATTTAAAAAATAAAAGGTCCAGAATTTATGCAACTTTCAGAGCGATTATTTCCGAAAACATATACCTACCCCATCAAAAAAACGGCTGAGGAACCTTAAAGTGTTTTTAAAGGAACTGTGAAATTATACGATGATTTATGCTGTTAGAGGGCTATTTGCAATCGCAACCGTTTTCATTTTGAAAATCGAACCCTTGTCTGCATACAAAATGAAAACAATTTTATTGTTTCACTTTGAAACCGACTGCGATTGTGAGTGCGTTAGGCAATAGCCCCTCTGGCCGCCTTCGTTCCACCTGGAATCAACCTACATCTACAATTGGTCGAATGGAAAGATATTGAAGTTGCCGCTCATGATCGTGTACATTACAAAACCCTTCTACAAACCCTGTGTCCCTGATTAGGGATAACAGAAAGACCTCTTCATCATCTATCTTCTATCAAAACTCTGTGTCAACGCTGTGAGTGATTTCTTAAATATTAAAACTGTTAAGACACTTGATACGGCATGATAGTTTCTTTTTGAACATTTTAGAGGGTAAAGTCGAAGGAAAATGAGGAAGAGGAAGACCTAGGCTTACTTACTTCAACCAAATAAGACAGAAGGCCAATGTCGTGTCGTATCAGGAGGTGAAAAAGCTAGCACAGAGTAGAGAAAAGTGGCAATTACTTCACTGACAAGAGCCTAGCTCTTAAATTTAATGATGATGAAAACTGTTAACAGATAATAGGCTAAGTTTAGTATTAAGAATACTCTTTAGTTGGCATGAAATGCGAGGCATTATGTACAACTCTAGATATAATTTTGCATGCTCATTCGAGCAGAATGTGGCGGACTACTTGATGAGAAAATAATGTTATAAATACCTGTCTCAACCCATGTTCAGCAAATAAACTATTTCATTTAATTTCAAAAAAACTTTGTCGTGACTGCACGACTGCCATACAACGCTCAGCCTAAACTGCTGAAGTTAACAACTTGGAATTTAGAGGAAATGTTTCTTGGGATCCCTAGGGGTATGGACGTTAAAAGGATTTTCCAAAATCGACCTCAATGAGAAGAAAATAGGGGGAGTATAGTGGGAACAAGTCGCGGTCATCTTTAAGTACAGATGTAGTTAGTAACTAATCCTTTCCCATCGTTTTTTGCCGGATAAGTTCGTATTTATCTATCTTTCTCAATTAGCTTCAGTACCCATCAAGAAGCCAACTGAGAATGCAAGATAAATACGAAATTATCCGACCAAAAACGAAGGGAAAGGATTATTCACTACATCTATAGACCTATTAATAAAGTAGACAACGTAGAGAAGTTAAAAACGCAACAAAAATATCCTAAAACCATTAATAGTCCCCATTCACCTTAAAAATTGCAACCTGCCACAAAAATCAAAACATTGTGACCATAGACAAAATTTATTGCGGCGGTACTCTTTATTTTTTTTAAACGCTCGGACTTGGGTGGTCCCTAGCGCCGAAGCAACAAAGTGACAAAGGTATTGAGGAGTGAAATATGGCCGTTTTGACTTTTGCCGCCATTTTACTGTGTGTTTATCGAGATTGTTATCAAGCTAGCTGACGTTTAATTTGGGATTTTTTAAAGTTATAAAAGAGAGACGTCACGCCGCGTGTGAATTTTGGCGGAATTTGTGTTTTTTCAACGAATGTTTGTAGAAAGTGTTGAAAATTTAAAATTAATGTGAAAAATAATTATTTTGAAAGTGTTTGGGTTATTGCAGTATGCGCAGTTCTTTTGCGGATAACAGAGCGCAATCGGGATACATTATATTTTTTACGTAACACCTGGCCATAATGTGAGTTTTATCGCACGCTGCGCGCACGGTAAAACTCGCATTGTGGCCAGGTGAAGACGTAAAATTGTGTACTCATCACGGGCAGTAAAAAAGAAAGCCCTCTATCGCATATTTACAACCCTCGCCTACGGCTCGGGTCTCAAATACCTGCGATTTCGGGCTTTCTTTCTTTTACAGCCCTTGTTAAGTAATGTACTATTTCATCACACTTGCTCGTAAATAGTGTCCTAACATACTAGAAAAATCGACCGTAAATCCAAAATAATACCCGCGGGCCTTTTTTTTACCATTACGTTACTTAAGTGCGTAATAGCTTTTTTTTTAAATATTATACGTGGACTCGAACTATCACAATACGTCAGGACCCCAATTCTTGTGCCATTCGATATGAAGTTTCATTCGAGATGAAATGTCAGTTGAATACTATTTCCTAACAATCTCGCATAATAAACTATTGATCTCATATGTCACTAGAATCGGACTCCGAACACGTTTGACATTATCTGTGGTAAGTCACAGACAATGACGTAGTCTGCCGCTAATAAGTTAAAAATATGATCTTTTGTCTGATTTTATTTCATTTCCTCGCAATTGTGATGAAAAACATTGTATGTTACACGGGTGGTAAAGGAAATACAAAGCTCGAGTCAT
>OZ014465.1:7051869-7201098 GCA_963966035.1 Acleris laterana | reverse complement strand
TTTTGAATTTTTTGAAAGGGAGATAGGGAATGCAAATAACCGGTTATAACCGGTTTTAACCGGTTATCTGCATACAAAAACGGCCAATAACCGGTTAAATTAAGCAAGCAGCAAGAGAGGAGGAGGACATCCTTTTTGGGTCCGTATGAATCGCTATCGCCATCTTACCCTTTTAGATTGACGCAGACATAACCACTCGTCACTGGATCGGCTCAAAGTGAGCTTTTATATATGTTAGTACGATAGATTCTTCTATTTAAGTACATTTGTCCGCATTTCCATTGCGTTTACATTCCTACTTTGTCTACAATTCCACTTCGTCAACATTCCCATTTCATCCATATTCCCCATTTTGTTCTTTTCCCACTTCATCCACATTCCCATTTCCTCCATTTCCCACTTCATCCACATTCCCATTTCGTCCATATTCCCACTCTGTCCACAATCCACTTTGTCAACATTCCTAACACGCGTAAAGTAAAATCAGAAGTAGAATAAAAACAAATAAAATTAAATAAAATGTGGACTAAATAGCAAGTGGTCGAATTGGGAGTTGATTGTGGACGAAATGAGATTGCTGACGAACTAGGAATGTGAACAAAATGGGAATGTGAACGAAGTGAACCTAAACTGATTTTTCAGTAGACGATGCGAGGCCCACGCCCGGATATTGTTTTCACTTTCTTTTACAATCTATGCTACTGCACTGCACTGTTTGTATAGTTAAAATAGAATAAAACATAATTGTACCGCAACACATTTATTGTTACCTACCAATTCTTACAAGGTAAAAACAAAAATGTGAATTAAAGACAGTTTTAGTTGTGTTCCGGTGCTTCGGTTTAGGAAACGCGACAGCCGATTAAACTTGAAAAACGGATATTACCTAACTTAGATTTTAACAAACCGGTTATATAATGGTTAACCGGTTTTTTATATTAGTTTAAAAGGCTATTTTAAATATTATGATATATCGTTCACCACCACCATATCGTTACACCAATAACTTAAAAATCCCTTTGATAATTTACAGAATTTAAAAAGGTTGGTTTAGTGCTTTACTGTCTAAGTATGTAAAAAAGGAATCGTCTCTAGTAATTTTGTATAGTTTATACTTTTTCTACCATCCACCATCAACCGTTAGTTTCCCATCGCCGGCGCCGTAACCAAATCGTTTGTCTACCTCGGTCTTGTCATTGGTTGTAGTATGACTAGAATATATCTGCTTTGAAATCTTAACTATACTTTGCCTTTACCAAATTACTAAGAATAAAATCGGTACCCAACAGAACCCGCCTTCGACCGCCAAGACAAGCAAACTTAAACTGCAACAAGCCTAAAATAATTCATACAATATTAACCTGCATAAAACCTCAAACTATTTACAGCGTGTTCTACCTAGAAGAGGCCCTGAACGACCACCGTATAATCCACAAAGGAATCAAGAACCCGTTCACTTGCCACATTTGCAAAGTCAGCTTCGCGACGTACTCCAGGTATATAAATTGATAGATCACTTATTTCGATAGTTTGTCTTCAACCCATTTGCGAAATGCGACATGCCACTTTTACTCCACTTGTAGCTACAGTTGACGGAGTATTCGCGCCACAAATGTCCGCATTTGTTAAGACTGCACCGAGCAAACGTCGAGCGTCCAGTGGCGCCCTCATTACTATTATTGTGTTTTCTAATTAACTAAACAATTTCCTTGTAATCAGACGATATGTTTTTGTAGCGCAAGTGAAATCACAATTTATGGGATACGTAACAAACTTTGAGTAGTCAGCTTAAGGCTGCGCCGAGCGTCCAGTGGCGCCCTCATTACTGTTATTGGGTTTTCTAATTAACTAACGAATTTCCTTGGAACCAAACAAAATGTGTTTGTAGCGCAAGTATAAACACAATTTATGGGATACGTAACAAACTTTAATAACAATTACCCTTTGAGTAGTCAGCTTAACGGGAAAAGGTGGCCACTTTTTTTCGTTAAGTAGTAGTAGTAGTAGTAGTAGTCATTTATTTCGTATTGGAAATTACATTATTATATGTTGCATAGTTATAATGAATTCACAATAAGATCGTCAGTAAGTATAAAAAATAAAAATCAAATAATGTCAATGTGTAAAAATAATAATAATAATAATAATGGATCAAAATAAACCAGTACAAAAAAACAAAATAAACATAGCTCAAATAAGTTAATAACTCGAAGGTGAATTGTTATTAAACTATATGATATACCCTATAAGTTGTGTTTTCATTTGTAGTACAAACAGATTTCGTCCAATTTCAAGAAAGTACTTTAGTTTATTAGAAAACACAATAAAAGTAATGAGGGCGCCACTGGACGCTCGGCGCAGTCTTAAACGGGAAAAGGTGGCCACTTTTTTCCGTTAAGTTGATAACTCGAAGGTGAATTGTTATTGAACTATGTGTTATATCCATTAAGTTGTATTTTCATTTGTAATACAAAAACCTACCGACCAATTTCAAGAAAATACTTTAGTTACTTAGAAAACACAATAATAGTAATGAGGGCGCCACTGTACACCCGGCGTACGCTCGGCGGAGTCTTAAACACCTCGGAGAGGCTATCAATCGCTGGGACAGATCCCTTAGCTGAGTAACGGGTTGGCTAAGATCTCGTATCATCGTTTCAATAATCTGGGCGACCGCATGTGTATTCGTGGTACGCGACACAACCGTTTTGGTGATGGTGCGGCCTTGCCACGCTGAGCTGGTGTATTTTATTTTATTTTCTTTTCTGTGTTTTAATTTATTTATTTAAAATTGACAAGATTTCATATTTTCAAGACTTTAATTTTATAGATACTGTTTGGAAGGAGGAAGACACTAATAGTTTTAAATTTTCTCTAGAATGAATAATTATTTTATTATTAATTTATTAAGATGTACTTATTCTAAAAGGGCGTAACTTCATTTCTACGACACAATGGACATATTACGTTAGTCCAATCTGTATATAAAAAAGTATCATGTCAACCGATAAAGGGCCACTTGCACGAAACGTTTAACCCTGGGTTAAGACACTAAGGGCCACTTGCACGAATAATTTAACCCTGGGTTAAGACACTAACTCGAGTTAAAATGACAGTTTTTGTATGAATCTGACGTTTACTAACTCGAGTTAGTGCCTTAACCCAGGGTTAAATTCAGCGTGCAAGTGGCCGTAAGGCGGACTTGCGCGGACCAGAGTTAGCCCTTAACCCAGAGTTAAGCGTCTACTTTTGTACGTGGTTTGCCGCCTAACCTCGGGTTAAGACGCTAACTCTGGTCCACGCAAGTGGGCGTAACTCGAGTTAAAATGAAAGTTATCGTATGAATCTGACGTCTACTAACTCGAGTTAGTGCCTTAACCCAGGGTTAAATTCTGCGTGCAAATGGCCCTAAGTCTCTATCCATCTGTCAATAGTGTCAATGTCTAATTTGAAGTATGACAGCTTTTTTTCTCGTGAAAAAGGCAATAGTATTATATCTATTCAGGCATAGCATTGGTAAAACTCGATATTTTTATTAACTTACTTGTAATTTTGAAAATAAAGAAAAATAAATCTAAATAAATATTTTGCCGTGTTCAGGAGGTAAAACCCTTTCGATTCGTATAGTAATTTGCAGGTGTCACCAAAATGAAATGTTGTCAATTGTGGTAGTACCTCTATATTAAATAAATAAAGGTTATATTACAGAAAAACCTGGTAGCAAGAAATCTCGAAAAGTAGAGAATGCATTAAAACCGGTTATAACTGGTTTTAACCGGTTATTTTCTTACAAAAACTGCTAATAACCGGTTGATTTGCATTCCCTATCGAAGAGGTTTTAGATGGATACAAAGATTTTGTGTTTTAACCAGATGCACAACGCACAAGACCACGCACGGCTTCTACAAACGCTCGCTGGCCGACGCCAAGAAACCGGACAAGCCGAGCCAGGAGGAGGCCGGGCCCTCTGCCAACGGCATCCTCGGCTACGGGGGGTTCCCGGTCGTGAAGCACTTCCTCTGCGAGGTATGTAGACATTATGACAAAAAATAATTTTGCACACAATATAAACCCATATTTATGAAAAAAACATTAATGTAGTATGAAGTGAAAACACATATTTGTCTGAACATTTAATTGTATTTTTTTTGATAGTGACTGTACAAAAGTAAAGGTCCCACTATCCAATCTGGGTTTTGGATTGGCTAGGTTGGAAGATGGGAATCACTCTGTAAATAAGGGGCTGTAAGCATGCTCAACAATTTCATTGGGTGGCTGTACATAAATAAATAAATATCAGGGGACAATGCCACACCAATTGACCTAGTCCCAAACTAAGGTCTAGGCTTGTACTATGGGTACTAGACAACGATATAAATACTAATATAGAGAAATATATACTTAAATACATAGAAAACATCCATGACTCAGGAACAAATATTTGCGCTCATCACACAAATATCTGCCCTTACCGGGATTTGAACCCAGGACCTCCAGGCTATCGCGTCGTCAAACCGCCGTCATATACCTACTGATGGTTCTTGGTTTCTCTACAGGACTGTGGGCGATCGTATTTGCACTGGACGTATCTGCAAGTGCACAGGCGAATGAAGCACGCTAACGAAAACTTTCTGTACAAGTGCAATTATTGTGATCTTACTTTTCCGAACAGGTAAGATAGAGTATTTTTAAAGTTGGTAGAGGAGACCGGGGTAAAGCCGTATAGGTAAGAATTTGAAGTTTTTGAACACAACTGAATAAAAAAATATTTATACCATTCCCCCTATTAAAGGCTTATTTTATTCACTCAAAACAGTGAATAAAAAGCACTTTTACTCACTATTTTGGTGTTTGAATTTAGAACATAAAATACGCGATACAAACTCCTCCTCGAGATTTGATTGGTCGTCATTAACCACAAAGAGTTTAGCATTAAAAAAGTTTTGTGTTATTTGCTGTCATTAGTAGGTAAATTGGCGCCATAGGCTGTATGGATCGATGTCTTTTGCCTTTCTCTCTGTGAAAAATACAAGGAAAAATAAATTGGCGCCATTTTGAATACTGAAAGTTGTACGAACATAAAATTTAGTGTTTCTTAATAAATAAAACATTTGTTCCAATTTTAATGTGCATTTTAATTAATTTTACCTTCCATTTTTCGTCATTAAATATCTATTTTCGCTTAAATCTTTCTTTTTCTCGTAGTCATGGTATAAAGTTTAGTATGCAACTCTTGAATAAAACGGATTTATATCGAGGGCCATGTATCACTCGCGTCGCTCAGGATTCTAACACTTGAATCACTCGCTACGCTCGTGATTCAATCATCCTGAATCACTCCCTGCGGTCGTGATTCAGTCGTTAGTATCCTTCACTTGCTCGAGAGTCATCTATGGCCCTCGCATTAAATCCGTCTTTTATTCACTAGTTGCATAATATACTATTTTAGTTAGTTCTTTAACGAACGTAAACTAATAGACAGATATGTAAAAAACTCAATATTTAACAAAAATATATGTCAAAACTGAAACCTATACTTATTCCGGTTTTGCCCCGACGTATATCCAAAACCGTATTCTATATTCATTTTAATGTTATTAGAAGTTTACAGTACAGTCGAGTTCATAAATATGTATCCACTTTAGTACCTTGTCTATTTAATGACGTGTTCAAACTGCAATATACGAATTATCACAGCGATTGAAGTGACAAGGTACTAATGTGTACACATATTTGTCAACTCGACTGTACAGTCGATGGCGACGGTGCACCGTGTTACAAGAAGTGCAGCGGAGGGCGAAAGTGTTAGTTTAACGACAGGCGAAACAGAAGTTGTTGATATACGATCAACGAGAGGAACAGCCGTGACAGATAGTACCAAATAACCGATAGTCGCATCAGAGAAAGGCAGTGCAGGGCCGGTCTTAGCGCTACCAGCGCCCTGAGCGAGATTTCTACGGCACTCCCAATCTATCATTCAAACCCATACGAAAAAAGGCAAGGGTTAGAATGAAATAACCAGTCGCAGGCGCCCCCTTATATCTCGCCCAACCGCGCCCTACCATAAAACCGCTACTTTGGCAATGTTGTTCATTGAGTTGTCGTGTTCGCATTGTTGTGTTCCGGTGTGGGGTTAATCTCGAGATTATAGATTTGTGTCTTGAATTTTAGTTGGTGCGTGGCGTATCACAGAAAAAAAATCCACGGCAAAACCGGACTGGACGAAGGGAACGGTACCACGAAAATTGTGAAAGACGATTACAAGTAAGTAATATATTTTTTACATTATTAAGTTGTTTTTTTTATTATGTTGATGGAGGAGTGGTGTCAATAAAAAGATTTTCTTTCTTTTCTTTCTTTCTATATTAGTATGTAGCATAGATATCTAGAACTTCATTTGGTAGATATGTAATGCAAAAACATGCAGAAACTGAGCGGACATTCACCGTTACACCCTAAACGAGCCCTTAGAAATGTTTTTTTATCGATATCGTTTATTATTATATTTACATTGCTTTACAATTATTCGCAACAGTGTTTTATAAGTTATTGCATCTAAATTTTGACTCCTACTTTTTCATGTCAAGTAATAAAATAACCCGTCGGGTAACTAAGAGGTAAAACTTTGAATGAAGTGACTATACTACCTCATGGAAAATAATAGGCACTTTAGAAACTGTCTACTCCCAGAGAATGTTGAGAAATTAATGATTATCTACTCCTATCACTATCACAAACCAAATAAAATGTAATGTGCTGCTGTGTGTGCTGACGTGGATTCCGAAGAAGGAACTGCATCTGTTTCTATATAATTTTATACAAAACTTACGTAAAATGTTTTTTGTTTATATTTTTTATTTCGTGGACCTTCAACACTAGCTAGATTGCGACAGTTTTACGTTTTAACGCAAACAATCCGGGCTCTGGTAATAATAAACTAGAAAAATGACTAGTGAACGGTCTACTATTTGGATAATATTTGGTTTTCCTTAAAACGCATTAATCAAAAGTATAAGAGAATAACCAGATAATCACTAATAACAAGTAGCTGTTTCGGGTGTCACGGTGGATTGACCCTGAGGGGTACTACTGCGACTTTTCCTTCGCTTTTGTTCCTTTACAAGAGCTGAAGGAACAACACAGACCTTTTTTCGTATTAGTTCCTTTGAAAAATAAATAAAATAACGAATAGAACTACAAATGTAGTGAATAATCCTTTCCCATAGTTTTTTCTCGGATATGTTCGTATTTATCTATCTTTCTCAATAAGCTTCAGTACCCATCAATAAGCCAACGGAGAAAGCGAGATAAATAAGAAGTTATCCGACCAAAAACGATGGGAAAGGATTATTCACTACATCTGTACTGCGTTTTGTACCTACCTCGCATTTGTACTTCTCTCTCACTCGCTCTAATACGCGTACTGAATTACGATTGAAACGTCAGAATGTCACAGCTGCCAGAATTACACATAATTAAAAATCAAGGTTTAGTACAGTGCGACTGGTAATTTTTTTTATTTCGGGTTCGGGTCAAGTCAGTTACGCTCGTATAAGAGCGAATGAAAGAGAGATACAAACCCGAATCCCTTCACAGCACTAAGTAGTTGGTTTTCAACTTTGGTCGGAATATTTATTTTAGGATTCCTTGCCGCGATTGCGAAGAGGTGCTGCCAAACAAAACCGCTCTTTACAAACACAGGAAGAAGGAGCACAGTGACTTGTCGCTGCAAATTAATAGCACGCAAGGTAAGCAATAAAGGGATAAGTATGTACGAATTCACTTGTATGTATGTAAATAGAATAATTGTATGTATGTAATGTACAAAAAAAAGAGATAACAATTATAAAATAAACAAAAACATAACAGGAATTTACAAAGGCGAACTTATTCCGTTAAGGGATCTCTTCCAGTTGACTTGTAATTGGTTTTATGTTCAATAATGAGTTTACATACATACCTACAATCTTGTACATTACACGATACAAGTTGTACTCCATACTTAGCAAACCTGTAGATCCATACTTGAAAAGCCATATCCGTAACGTATCGCATTCACTGCCTTCTTTTTGGCCAAGCTACAAGTACATACAGTCAACCAATTTAAATCATATAGTCCAGTCTGTAGGGCGTTACATGTATGCACAAACTTTCCGCAATTTTGACTTGTTTATACTTCGCATAGACACTTTTGTCGTTAAGTCAACTGTTGAGGAATTATTTAAAAATTGACCCTCAATAAAATTCAAGATGGTGGCTCGCGCCTCGAAGGTCGAAAACTTGGATTTTTATGACGACCACATTCTATAAAGTACAAACCCTTACAGATGGGACGAACTTTATCAAAATGACGTAATCATTTAAATCGTAAGATACTTCTTAAGAATTTAATTATAACGTTATTTTGACATAGTTCCACTGTGGCCTATGAATCAAATTGGATGAGTGTATTGTTTTCTTTCCGTTATAGTTAATTATGTTTTGCCATATATCACAATTGCTGTATGAAAATAAATAGTCATCGGGTAGGTCAACAATAATTCGTTTCGATCTACCCCCGGCCCTCCAAATGTTTGGTCTGAGAGAGACGGCGTAATTCCTTCCGTCCCGCTCTCGTACTTACGTAAATATGGACGCACTGCGTGAGCGCAGCTAGTTGCGCTTCGCGACCGTCGAATGAGGATGTTTGTTATTTAACGCAGGTAGATACTGAGGGCCGTATTAATATAATAAGGTCATACTGACCAATACGCCCGACAGCCCGTCACAAACAAGATTCGTCAAACTAAACGTATGTATGTAAACTCTTTATTGCACAAAAAATATAAATACAGCATTGTTATTAAAGTAATATATAAAGGCGAAACTATCCCTAAATGGGATCTCTTCCAGCTAACCCTACCCCTAAACGTCATTCAGAAAACTAATTTGACGCATCTTTAGACGAGCGTTATCAGTCTAGTTCTTTTTATTAATACGACCCTAAGGGCCTGTTTCACAATCGACAAGTAAATTTATCTGTCACATAAAGTTGTCTCTCTCCTTGTCTATTTTCATGTGTACGACAAAGAAAGGGCTAAACTTATCCGTCAAATATCCTTTACTTGTCGATTGTGAAACAGGCGGTAAGTCTTCCAGAATTATAACACCAAACGATGTGGTAGCCGAGATGATAATGATATTAGTAGTAAGAAAGGTGAGCGAGCCATTCTGTTCAGAATGGTTCAATCACTTTCCTATTTATATATATCTCTCTTTAGCAAGGTTTTTTCTTGATGTCAGGTACCAAATATTACCAGATAAGTACAAAAAGAATGGGATTTACCACTTTGATTTTGTACTCAATACATTTTTAGTTCAGTGTATCCATACCTACTAATATTTGTTGGTTTGTTACGCTTTCCCAGCTGAGTATCCTCTTTGCCAACATTTATTTATATAGTCCAGGTCAAAATAATTAGGAAATAGCGACTACATGGATTGTAGTACCACGATATGCTAATAAAAGTCCTAACCGTATCTATAACTGTTGTGTCGTGTTATGGCCAGTGGTGCATACGTGCCACGTGTGCAACAAGCAGTACGCGTCCCGCGCCGGGCTCGACGCGCACACGCGCACGCACACCTCGCGCGCCGCGTGCGCGCAGTGCGGCGAGAGCTTCACGCACACGCGTGCGCTGCACCAGCACCTCAAGTGAGTTAATATGATTTACTACCTAGGGATTTATGTTGATTTCGATTATCGTTATTCACTCGGCAACTTTTACATTTTCTGGGATAAAAGTAGCTGTTCACGCCTAACGTTCACATTTAATTTCAATCTTATCTTTATGTTTATTAGAGTCCATTTGCATTGTATTCTGTCCCATCAATCAAAGCGCAAGAATATCGCGACATATCTCAAACAACCAATCATGGATAAATACCTCAATGCGTCACACTCCCACTTCAAAATACTCATATGCTTGCATTCATCCTCTCATACAGAAACGTTGTACTAAGACCTTTCTTTGTAATTAAAATCAAATTATATAAAATCCAAGTTTTAATCATCTCCTTGTTTCCATCCGGAACAGTAGCCTATGTTTTACTTTAATTCCCCTTTACTTCATTGGCATTAGATCTTCATTCCAATGGCTGTATTGTGTACTACTATTAGTACAAGGAACCTCAGGAGGTTAAGGTTGTATAACAGTACAGAGATCTTGAAGCTAACGTTCCCAACCAAGAATTTAACTCGTCCGAATTTTTCTTCTACCCCCCTTTTAGAGACATCCACGGCCACGAGCTGGACTTCCACTGCAACGTGTGCGAGAAGCGGTTCAACTCGCGCACGGAGCTCTCGGCGCACATCCGCACGCACTCGGCGCAGCGGCCGCACGCGTGCGCGGTGTGCGGGCACGCGTTCCGCACGCTGTCCATGCTCAACGAGCACACGCGCATCCACACCGGCGAGCGGCCGTTCCCGTGCGACGTGTGCGGCGTCGCGTTCCGCAGGTGGGTAGAGAAGGGGGGAATAGTGGATCTACACGGGTCTCTATTGACTGTCATAATTATTTTTAGTCATAATGTGTTTCAAGTCATAATTTTCGTAAGTCATAATGCATTTTTCTCAGGACACGGTTATTTTTTCAGGATTTTTATAAAACTAACCTAATCTAACCTAAATAATTTACACGATAAACGTTTATCAAAAACTGTAACTTCAGCCTGAAAGAAGTTATGACAAAAAAAAGTATGACTAACAATACATTATGACCAACGATATGTATGGCAGTCAAAGGGATCCGGGATCTACCTACACACACTATTATTTAGTGTTTTTTGTGATTTTTAGTTTTTATAGTTGTTGGAATTTCTGTAGCTCTGCCTACCCCACTCTGGGAATAAAGGCGTGAGTTTATGTATGTATGTGTGTGTACGTTTTCAGATATGTATAAAACAAAGAACGGCCGTGTGGTTGCCGGGGTAGAATAGTGCCACTCCATATCTTCCCGTGGATGTCGTAAGAGACAGCTAAGGGAATAAAGGCGTGTAGTATTGTTAGGCGATGGGCTTGCAACCTGTCACTAATACACTGGTAAACATCTTAGCCTAAGTGTGCAAAATGTGGTTACAGAATTATTAACAAGTTTTTAGAGTTTATGTATGTATGTATGTTTGTAATGTAGGTCGTTAAAAGAGTACAGACTTTAAGATTATTAATGCCAAGGATTATAGTGTGCATTTCTATTGTAAAATAACTGATATGATTTACGTATGTAGGTTAGGTTAGACTTGTAACCATCACAAGATGACTTATAATCGACAAAACGAAAATTATGCGAAAATTGTATGATTATTCTACGAAATGTATTTCGGTGGAACAAGGTTAAACCCAAATATATATTTATAACTGATTTGGTTACTTAATAGAATTCATAGTTCATCGGAATAATTTTCCAGAGTTTAAGTATATATAAGTATATAAGGGGGGGGGAAACAATCTTACACCATTTGAGCTAGTCCCAAACTAAGCTCTAGGCTTGTACTATGGGTACGAGACAACGATATAAATACTTATCAACAAACTACTCAAGAACAAATTTTCGCGCTCATCACACAAATATCAGCCCTTACCGGGATTCGAACCCAGGACCACTAGCTTCGTAGGCAGGGTCACTACCCACTAGGCCAGCGCGTCGTCAAATGAGTAAGTGTTGCCTTACAAAAGCTT
The DNA here is from genome assembly GCA_963966035.1 of Acleris laterana. Lineage (NCBI taxonomy): Eukaryota > Metazoa > Arthropoda > Insecta > Lepidoptera > Tortricidae > Acleris > Acleris laterana. The sequence continues at coordinate 7,189,382 of OZ014465.1, read as the reverse complement.
GTCGGTGTCAGGTCGACGGCGATGCGCAACCACCGGCTGATCCACACGGGCGTGCGCGCGTGGCCCTGCACGCGCTGCCCCAAGCGCTTCCGCATCCGGTCCGACCTCAACACGCACCGCCGGCTCAAGCACCCCGCGCACCTCGCCGTCATCGAGGTAGGGGGGGGAGGGGGGGGCACTCAACCTAGCTCGACAACACCACCAGATGATATGTACGAGGGCCGTTCCGAAAGTTTCTAGCTGTGTCGACATTTATTGAAATATATTAATATTGTTGATACATTCATAAAGCAAATTTTATTACCAACAGGTTTTGTCAAAAATATTAGTAAAAAAATTATGTTTTTTTTTATATTTAATTTTCACAGAGTAGTCGTTTTCTGTGAAATTTGAATTTTTGGTAAAATCTTCAGCTTTTTGGTATTCAAAACCTGTGTCAAATCTAAAGGAGTCGTCTGATTCTGATGATATTGCCCGTGATGGAATCGTCAGTATTTTTAATATATTTAGGCTGGTTTTTATAAAGATCCGTTAGATCAAAGTTCGGTCAGCAATGTCAAAACATGTATGAAGTTACTAAAACTTGATCTGACATATTTACTACCGGGCTTTTATAAAACCGGGCATTAAGCAGCTTGTTTTACTCTATTCCCAAATATACCTAGTACTGCACAAAATGCTTTCATTGAAAGTCACTGAATTTCCCTGGAGACTCTAATTTAGACATTTCTTCAAGGCTTGTTTACTCCATATTCTAATACAGAATGTTGAAGGAAACGTATGGTTTAAAATAGGACTGATATACTACACGTTTTGTAATATTATATTGGAAAAAATGAAAAGGTTACAATTTTTGAGACCGTATTAATTATAGCATAAATCTAGCCCAGGAATACGTCGCTTGCATATTTTTCAAAGCGTCAACACGTCTAGTGTTAAAAAAAATCGTAAACAACAAACGAAGTGATTTACATCTATGATTTTTGGACACAATGTTTATATTGAAATTTGCCGTATATATCCATCAACAATATAAATATATTTCAATAAATGTCGACACAGCTAGAAACTTTCGGAACGGCCCTCGTATATTCAAAGTCGCCGTCAATACAACTTGCGAAACATGTAAACAAAACCAAACGAACCAATTTACCACGATTACTCGATAATCACGTACTTTTAAATATCAAGTGCTCTGCAATGGTTTACACATTAGATCACTATTTTCATATTAAGTTAAAGACTGCACCGAGCTAACGCCGAGCGTCCAGTGGCGCCCTCATTACTATTATTGTGTCTTCTAATTAAGTAAAGAATTTCCTTGCAATCAGACGATGCGTTTTTGTAGCGCAAGTAAAAACACAATTTATGGGATACGTAACGAACTTTAATAACAATTGCCCTTTGAGTAGTCAGCTTAACGGGAAAAGGTGGCCACTTTATTCCGTTAAGTTAATAATTCGTCCAATTTCAAGAAAATACTTTAGGTTTATTAAAAAACACAATAAAAGTAATGAGGGCGCCACTGTACATTCGGCGTCCGCTCGCCGCAGTCTTAAAAGATCAAGATCTGAAGGACTACCAATATTTGAATAAGGTTCTGACCAATTACCTGTTTTTGCCTTAAATTAAACTCTTTTCGCATCCTCCTGAAAGGAATGCATCGAATAAAAATAACACTATTTAGCAAGAAATCTTCATATTATCGGAGTAAACTCAGGTCTCCTATCGTAATTCGTAAGTTGGTGACTCGTATGGTATGTCCTGGGTCCTGGCGCAGGTGGAGGGGCTGAGCCCGACGCCCGAGGCCGTGCTGGCCGCGCTGGCGGCGGGCTCCATCCCGCACGACCACGTGCTCGAGATCACCAAGATGTCCTTCCCCAAGGTACAGCTGCAGCAGCAGGAGAAGACAGTACAGACCAAGGGACAGAGTATTACTTAGACGGGACACGAAAATATAATCCATCCATTTATGGGTAAAAATCAAAATAAATGTCCAGTTAAAGAGAGTTTTGTCACCACCGTAACGAAACTGTTGGTTAACGTCAAACATACGTCATTTTGTAATGAAATTGTAAGTTAGACATCATTTAAGTGACATTTAAATAGCGTCTTTATGTACATTTATTTTGGTTTTTACCCTTATGTATATTAATTTGTGTCAAAAATTTTATTTATGGGACAAGCTTTTATTGCCGACTGTACTTTTTTGCACAGTCGTCATCTGCTCGTCAAGACGATTCTAACAAGCCCTAACACGACGGGTTTATCATGTGTAATTTAGGAGTTCCTATGGCGATCCTGAGGCTCCATCATCAGACCAGCTCGATGGTACTATATTATTGTATTGTCATCAGAACTAAAGGCTTATGAAAATTTTCAGCTTCATCAGAGACCGGGAAGTGGGTTAAATTTAACTTGCAAGATTTGACCCTTACATACATACATACAAACATACATACATTGCAAGTTAAATAAAAGCTTTTAAGAATCAACCTGTATAGACCTCTTTTATCGTTTGTTTTCGTAGATTTCGTAGGCATATGTAATCTGAATTGTTTTATTTAGGCTGAAAAAGTGAGAGTTCTCGAAAATATGAATATAAGAGGAACGTACTTTCTCTTTTTTTTATACTTTGTAACTGTTTTCTCGAAAACAAATTAGTAGTACACATTTGTGGCCTATTGGATATGTTCTACCTAACCCTATATGATTGAGTTTAATCGACATTGGGTTTTTGTTCCATATATTTATTGAATATAGCTGTTTATTTAGTTGTAAAAATCATTTATCATACGTCTGAGAATACAAAATAACAAACATGTCCGCAGGGTACGTCAAGCATCGTGCCCGACTGCTCGCGCGCACTTACCATGCTGTCTGGCGTCCAAAGAACCCCGGTGTCCTGGGGACCCACGCTGCCCATCCACACCGGTACTATAATAACTACTGTTATACCATCACGGACTTTAGTCGTGCCTTAGAAACTTCTCGTGAAGTAACTACGACAAGCAATACACCTGGGCACGTTATAAAGCTACACGTAACAATTTTACAGGTCTTAAGACTGCACCGAGCAAACGCCGAGCGTCCAGTGGCGCCCAGTTGTAAGGGTGATGGGCTGTTTTGTGTGTCCCGTCCCCACCCTCCAACAGTCACGGGATGCATGTCTATATATTCATTAGGACCCAAAAAAAGAACAAATTACTTATTTTAGTAGCAAAATCGATGGAAATTTTTGTATGAAAAAATTCCCTTTCAAGGCAAGGCAAGAATGTGTTCATTTTCAAACAAATTCCATACAATACGGTTATGATTTTCCAAGAAAACCCTCTACATACCTATGGCCATCGTTGCCATAGTAAATATACATCATGTTGCCGAGATCTGTACACTGGCACATGTTTCATCTCTGTCGGTGGGTGTGGACATTTTTGGCCATCGTCCTTTCTTGTCTGTTTATTAAACAGGTCACTGTTTGTGTCATTAATTACATTCTCCTTAGGTCAAAAAAACACGCCAATAATTATTTAATTAAATGTATTTTCGTAAATGTTACGAAAGTTTGTTATGCAACTGTCACGTAATGAAGGTTTTTAGAACACCAGTCACGATATTAATACAACATTTTTATATATGCACAAAATACAGTGAAAATTTTTATTTACTATACTTGCAACAAAGGTAGATTCTAATTTGGAAGGAATCTACTTTTTTTGTAGCAAATATGACTTATAGAAGAGGAGGTTTTTAATTTATCTGTATCATTTGTTGCATATTTTCCCCAATTGTAAACAAAATTTAATGTTATATTTTTGTATTTCCATATTAATTTGAAGTCGGTTAGTTGTTTTTAAAACCGTTTTTTTGTCATAGATTACCTCCAAGAAGGTTCTATGGTGGCCGAACATTTGAAGTCCGTGATCGTAAATCTATGTAAGTATTATTATAATGAAACTTGGAGGATAGTCAGTAGTCACGGTTTCTGTTTGTCTCTTTGTGTGGTTAGTCATAATCTTACGTCGTTATCGCAGGGGCTAACACAAATCTATCAAAGAACACATATAACAGAATGTCGGTTTAGTATAAACGGAATATTCTGCCCATACATTATAAGCTTCCAAGAAGTTCTTCATGTCTAGCACGAAATTTTCGCTGGAAAAGGTAAATTAAACTTCTCTCACACTGAGTAAACGCTTTCCTATAAGTCAACATGTCAACTTGAATAAAAATCAAAGTAGGGTAAATCGCCTATTACTGGCCACCCTCCGGTAACTGGCCACTTTGCAATAAAATGTGTAAAGCAAGAGATTTGCTCACATATTAGTGATTACACTAGAATACCTAGATCCTGAGTTATTACCCGGAGTACTGTCCAAGTATGTTTACTAACAGCGTCAGTAAGAAATTTGATGGCTAGTAACTAAATGACACTTTCTACAGTGGCCAGTTATTGACGATTTACCCTAATCAAAATCAAATCACAAGTATCTTCCTCCAAAACCAGTTTGAATTTTTAAAATTCATGTTTTCCATTTTCACTCAAATTTAATTTAGATAGGTTTTTGTAGGTTTTTTGTACATATCAAATCATTCAAGAATGACAAATGTCTAAAGTAGCAGGAAAATTGACATTTGTCATAATCATTTAGTACTGACAAATATTTTTTGCCCCCGCGATAACGACGTATGGTCATAATACACTACAATAGATTTATAGGATGTTGTGGTTATTATTCAACTGTCACATTAATAGTGTCTTGTGATAAAAGTAGAGAAGTTAAAATGGAGACTACAAAAAAGACATGCGGGTGGTAGGGCCTTGTGCAGGGCCCGTCCGGATCGCTACCACCATCTTATCCATTAACCTACCGCCAAACAGTAGTGTTCACATTGTTGTGTTTCGGTTTGGGGATAAGACAGCCGGTGAAATGACTAGCATAGAGGCATTCCATCTTAGTCCTCTGGATTGGCAACGCATTTGCAGTCTTAGGATTGCATCGCAGTCCTGTGAATGCGAATGTATATGGGTCACAGTTTCCACTTACCATCAGGTGTGTGCTCGTTTGTCTTCTCTATGACATAAAAAAAAAAGTAAAGTTTAACTCTAAAACTGTTGCTCGTATGTTTTTTTTCCCCGACTTAAATGCAGTATGTTTTTGTGTGCAATATGATTGAGTAACATAATGTTGTAGCACCGTGGCACGTGGGCGCGGAGGGCCTGCAGCAGGCCGCGCGGCGCGGGCGCGGCATCGCCAAGCAGCCGCGCCGCCCCGCCATCCTGCAGCGAGCCGGCGGCGCGGGGCAGGTAGCGTGATGCGATGCGATGTGATGTGATGTGATGCTATGTGATGTGATGTGATGTGATGCGATGTGATGTGATGTGATGTGACGTGACGTGATGTAATGTGATATGATGCGATGTGATGTGATGTGATGCGATGCGATGTGATGTGATGTAATGTAATGTGATATGATGCGATGTCATGTGATGTGACGCAGGGTTGATTGATTTAAATCAAGTGATTTTTTTATTTAAATCAATGATTTAAATCAAATATGATTTTTTTCCATAAAAAGAACAATATTTTAATAATCTCAACTTTTCAGTTTTTATTTATTCAAAAAATCATCATACAACATAAGGAACTTAAAAAAACTAAATTATTTATTATAGTATTTGTACAAAAACACTAATTTTTCCGCCTTTTCATTTCCTAATCTATTGCGGAGTTTAGATTGGACAAGTCCAAATGTAGAAAAAACTCTTTCCACGGATGCTGAAGAAGCAACAGCTGTGAAGAGCTGGTGAAAGAGGCTTTAGTAGACCTTGCCCATCAAGGCTAGTTAACTGAGATTTCCACCATCTGAAAACATCACTGCTTTGAAAGGATCGGTTTTTGCTTTGAATTTTACTTGATTTTTTGGGGAATCCCCTCGTTTCGTTGTCGTACGTGTGAGTGTTGCTAGTGTAAAAAAGGAAGTATTTTTAGAAATACGTTAAAATTATTGTTTTTGATAAATATAGGATAAATTCACGGCTCATTATTTAAAACAATCAATTAAAATCAAATAAATCATGATTGTTTTTAAAAAATCCAAAAAATCCGTCAGAAATAAAAAAATCATGATTTTTATCAACCCTGATGTGACGTGATGTGACGTGATGTAATGTAATGTAATGTAATGTGATATGATGCGATGTGATGTGATGCGATGTGATGTAATGTAATGTGATATGATGCGATGTGATGTGATGTGACGTGATGTAATGTAATGTGATATGATGCGATGTGATGTGATGCGATGTGATGTGATGTGACGTGATGTAATGTAATGTGACATGATGCGATGTGATGTGATGTGATGTAATGCGATGTGACGTGATGTAATGTAATGTGATATGATGCGATGTGATGTGATGTGATGCGATGCGATGTGATGTGACGTGACGTGACGTGATACAATGTGATGTAATGTGATATGATGTGATGTGATGCGATGTGATGTGATGCCATAGTGGTGGGGGCAGATAGGATTATCATACTTCAAGATTGCGGCCGCTGAAGTATTTAAAAAAAAGCAAAATTTTCATTTTTATGATTCATTTATCCAAAAAAAAAATGTAGCCACTAAAGCACATAAAAACTTAAAGAGAGTAACAATGTGTGAATTAACCCTTAATTGGGCAGTGGCTATATATTTCCCACATCACAATAAGCTGAAATTGAACCATACTACCTACATTTTATGATACTATTTATATTACAATTCTTTAGAGCCTTGCAATATTCTATGACTGTATTTAATTTTGGTCTAGTATTTTTACTTAAACGGGGCCTTATTAGGGGTTAAGAGTAAGTATCTACATTATTGGTACTATTAGAGAAAAGTGTCCAAAACTCATGCCATTACTTTAATTAAGAAAAAACAACAAGGGAAAATACAGTTTTTGTAAGACTGCTCTTAAATGTTGACCTAAATGAATGTATTTTTCCAGGAGCCGCCAGAGTTGAACGTGCAGATGCTTTTGCGGGACAACTCGCTCGACGGCCGCCAGGGGCCGCTGCCGCTAGACGCGTCTCTCTTAATAGAATAAACGTTTTACGTCATATTTACTTGCTTTTATTATTTTGCAACCTTTTCAGCACTTATGATAATTTTATGTCCGCATTAGCTTTTCTGCCTACATCAGATTGTTCTATCACGGTTGACAAGGTAATAAAGACCTATAAGCCTGACAAAGGCTAGCAAATTCCGGAACTGTTTCCGTAATCTTGAATTAGGGTTCTAGTCTACTCGGTATAACTATATTGCTCTAGACAATATTATCGTTTTGTAAACCCAGCTGCAAAATAAACTAAAAAACTGCATCAAAACTGCAAACCGACTGCGCAGTCCGCTTGCAGTTCCGTGCAGGCTAGCTGCACGGTTGGTTTGCAGTTTTGATGCAGTTACGTCAACTGCATTAGAACTGCAATACAGTTGTATTGCGGTTGTATTTCAGTTGCTCCAACTGCAACAGGACTTGCATAACAACCGTACAGCTAGCTTGCAGTCTGTGTGCGATCGGTAGGACTGCAAGCCAACTCCAAGCGGACTGCACGGCTGCCATTTTGCAGCTGGGTTGCAGTTCAAATGCTGGCCATCTGACGAACGCGTAATCACGAGAATTACTGCTTCGTCACGAGTTTAAAAATTCATGATTCATGAATGATCTGACGATAGAAAAAAACAGCGGATGACTTCGTGGTCACACCAGTTTGTCACCCCAGTGTTATTCGCTTTAGTCGGTTATTCGTCAGAAATAATTTTTATTCCGCAAAAGTAGGTAGGTTAGGTTCGTTAGGTATCTTAAGATGCCCGAAGTGCAAATCGTTCAGAAATAGGAGCCCTGCCTCAGGCAGGGCTCCGTCGAAAGGCACTGGGGTGACCACGAGTCTGCACCCAAAAAAACTGACGGAAGTGTTAATAACCTCTTGACCGCCACCCTACGAACGAAGTGTCGTGCTCTGTACGCCACTGAACAAACCGTCTAGTAGATTGGAACTTTAAATTCCATCGTAGAAGGTTCTATTTCAAGTCATGTCACTAAACAATTAGGCTAACTTACTAGGAAAGGTACCCAACTGGCTCCGATTTGGTTTATTTTGATACGAGTATAATATTAGAGAGTAGTCTAAAATTACAGACACCTATTTTTTAGCAGCAGGATTGGCTGTCACAAGATGACTGTGGTCAATACGTTAACCATATGGTTTTACCGAGTATAATGAGGCCCAGATCGCTGACATGAAATGACCGACAAATTTACCTTTAATCGTTCACGAGTTATAGATAGAGGGGCTTACCCTAGGTAATCGTTTCCGTTTACATACAAATCTTATCAAATTCCAGTTTTTATAAGAATATCCGACTCTTATGTACCTACTTACCTACAACGTTGTCTACGAATGTGATTAAGTTTATCTAGCTTATCCTTACTTGCTTCTAGATACCTGATACAATCCTTTTTAAACTTGGCTTGATTTAGAATTACATACATACATACATACATACACACGCTTTCATTCCCAGAGTGGAGTTACAAGATTATAGACAACTCTAAAACCTTGTTGTTAATTCTGTATCCACATTTTGCACAGACAGGCTAAGATGTTTACTAGTGTACATTAGTGAAAGATTGCAAGCCCATCGCCTAAAAATACTACAAGCCTTTATGATTTAGAATTAATAGAAAATACTAACTCAACAATATAAAATAAACAGATGACATTACGTTGAACAGAAGTAAGGCAGCGTTTCCACCAGAGATGTACGTGGAAGCGTTGCGAGGGATGTGTTTATCATGAACCAATAGAAACACTTTATTTACCTATCCTCGCTTAGCTTAGCTCTGGTGGTAACAGCTCAGCGGAGCGAGGTTTTTGTACATAGAAGAAGGGAAAGACGTATGCGAGGAATGTGTTGCGAGGCGGCGTCTGGCTCCGCCCCCGCCACACCGCACCCCACCCGCTTATTTAAAAAGAGCCCACTACACATCCTCGCTACGCATCCTCGCACCGCTCAGCTACCTCGCACATCTTTGGTAGTAAGTAACATTTACACCGTTACACCTCTTCGTTGTGACCTTGCGTCACAACACATGCTGAGCCAGAACCTATTCATCCGCACACATTGCTGGGCTCCGGTGCACACAAGTGTGTGCTCTTCTTTGTGTAACTGCCAAGTTTTCGACAAACTATAATAGTTATAATTTGTGCTGTAAAACATTGTTACTTTCGCTCTGTGTGCGATTTTTTTGAATAAATTTATTTTCTTTCTTTCTTCTTTCTTCTTTCTTCGTTACACAGCCTCGCACCGCTCAGCTACCACGCACATCTCTGGTGGAAACATTCACACCGTTACACAGCCTCGCACCGCTTAGCTACCTCGCAAATCTCTGGTGGAAACGCAGCCTTAAGCCAATGCGCTGATTTTCAGAGGGATTTAGGTACAGTCAGCAGAAGTGGCTTCGCAACCGAAGAGGTCAACATGATCTGCACTCGACTCTATTGTCAAGAGAATACGTCGTGTCTAGATCGTTTTGAGCATGTTATTGTGCTTAGCTACTTTTGATGCTGACTGTACCGACTCCGCCCTCCTTAGATCATCAATACGCTGCTCCTGTTGCGGGAGATTTATAAAGTCCACTAAAGACAGTATGATAATTGATAACTCTTTGAAGGTGCTTCCGGTTTGTACTCGTCTCTCACTCAATATCTTATTAAGAGCGAGTGAGAAAGGAGTACAAACCTGAAGCACCTAAGTGCTTACAGACTATTAAATTATTATATAGTATGCTTATCGTCGTTTTAGTTTAAGACTAATAAATACTCGTAGCGTTACAAGTGCACGGCGGCGCGCCCCATTTTTAGGGTTCCGTAGTCAAACTAGGAACCCTTATAGTTTCGCCATGTCCGTCCGTCCGTCCGTCCGTCCCCAGTCTAGCTCAGAGACTCGTAGTACTAGAAAGCTGTAATTTGGCATGAATATACATATTAGTCACGCCAACAAAGTGGTAAAATAAAATTTTGAAAAATATTTTTTTTTAATGCACCTCCCCTATTTGTAACGTGGGGATGCCTTTTTTTTTTCTTGCCTACCCCATAGTGTGCGGTGTCGTTGGATAGGTCTTTCAAAAATATTGCGGGTTTATGAAAACAATTTTTCGATTAAGGGATCTGTTTATGAAATATTAAGCTTTAAAGCGCTATTTTTTGTTAGAGTCAAGTGTCCCCCCCCCACTACAGCCAAAACTACAAATACTAAAAATCTGAAAAATATCTTCAACGAAAGCGCATATAACGAATTTTAAAGGAAAACTATCACGGCTAAGTAGACATGATTAGTTCCTGAGATACAGGCGACTAAAGTGTTTATACCTATCAAAATCGCCTATGATAACTTTGATAGAAAAATATGTTAACGTAACGGGGCGTGCAGGACGCGCGGGGGGAGTCAAACTGTCCAAGCAACAAATCGAGCGACAGCCGCGCTCATAAGCGCGAGCGCCTAGATGCTGTTTGGACGTGCCCCGGAATGCTACCTACAAGTTTGCGATTTGCGATCTGAAAGCTTACAAATTTTCGATTAGATTATTGATTTGAGTTGAGTACCTATCGTTTGGAAAACTTAAAATTCTATTTACTGGACCTTGTTTTTTTTTCAATTTCTATTAATTACTATATAAAAGATTTAACTTTTATTGTAATTTAAAGTCGGTTTGAAGCAGTTTAGATACCTAACTACCTACATAGGTATACTGATCTCACACTTAAAAGCTTGGCTCTTGTTTGAGATATTATATACGAATTTATAAGAAAAAGAATCATTACTAAGTAGACTTAATTAGTTCCTGAGATACAGGCGACTAACGGGTTTATACCTACTAAAAATCATCTAAGACAGCGCCAAATAACTTTAAATAGAAAATTGGTTCATTGTTGATTTTTGAGATAGTTTTTTGTGTTTGTCGTTACGGCTTCGGAACCCTATACTGAGCATGGTCCGACATGCTCTTGCCCGGTTTTTAATTTATACTTACCTACTTATATTTCTGCAATTGTGTAACGGCAATTAATTCCGAAGATTGTGAAATTCATGAATAAATATTAAGAGACAATTTCACACACCATTGACCTAGTCTCAAACTAAGCTCTTGGCGACTACGGGTAGGTACAGTCGGCCAAATGTTGAAGTTCATTTGCACGTCAGGATACAACAAGTTCGATTTTCCCCTGCAATAACAAGTGACAGTGACAAGTGACCTTTAGCGATAAATCCCACAAAAACTTTTCAAAACTGGGAGGCCACTTTTTTGGCCGACCGTACTAAATAACGAAAAACATGCATTTACCATTATCGAAATACATACCTACATAGAAAACATATAAACGTAGTACAAATTACTGTTACTCTTCACGCAAATATTTACCCATACCGGCAATCGAACCTAAGACCGCAAAGCTCTGTAGTTTTATAAGTACCTAGTAGGTTCGTGGATAAAATTAGACTATAATGTTGATTATCAGTAATTTATGCTAAAGGAAGTAAGTGAGTCAGCGGAACACCTGATGTCAATAAGTGATCGACACTGCCCACCATCCTGCGAGAAACTAGCTATTGAATTCTTAAAAAAAAAGTGTACCTTAACCTTTACGCGGCTTGTGGGTAGGTATTAAAATTAGTAGTTATTTCTACCCTCTTCTCTACGATTTGCGGACTTTGCGAAACGCAGTTCAAATGGCTTAGAATCATGTTTTTAAAACACTTACCATCTCCTACCTATAATTTTAATTTTCTTGCAGCTTAAAAAAACCTTTCTTGGTAAATATCTATTCGACGAACGTGAAAGTTTAATTATCGTATGTTACTTGTTACTTATTTAACATAGTTGGCTCAGGCATCGAGACAAAAGTCTTTGTGGTTTAACGGTGTTATTCAATGTAAAATTTAATTGTGTTTAAGATAATAATAATAAAATAAAAAAGTTTATAAGTATGTAGATGTTGGTCTGTTCAGTCTGTTCTCCTCGCTTAAATAGTTGAATGAAACACGATAAACGACAATCTATGTTTACGTACTCGCGGTCGAGTTGCTCTTTTAAATCTGTCTCTAAATATATAATTTCACATAAATTGACCTAGTCCCAAACTAAGCTCTAGGCTTGTGTCTATAGTAGTATAGAGAAATACATACTTAAATATATAGAAAACATCCAAGACTCAGGAACAAACACTCTTGCTCATCACACAAATATTTACCAATACAGGGAATTGAACCCGCTTCCTTCGTAGGCGGGGTCACTACCAACTAGATTCAACGCGTGTCGTCTATACAGAGGGCCCAGACAAGATGCACTACGCTCGCTAGCGTTTCTATTCGTTTAGTTTTTAAACCAATCGCGTCACTGGTAGATGGCGTGATACGAAAGGTCACGTGATGTGCCAGTGACGCGATTGGTATAAAAACTAAACGAATAGAAACGATAGCTAGCGTAAAGCATTTTGTCTGGGCTCTCAGAACATCTCACCAATTCATCGCGATGTAGCGAATAGTACCTATAGATATAACTCATATAATATCGAAGTTATAAAATAATTACTTTTTTGGCGCAATGTACCTTCTTATACTGAACCGTCTTCAAGAGATAAAAGAGATTGCTTGATTTAATCAATATTATTAGTACATATTTACTGAAGATTCGTCTGTACATTTTTTATCCAAAATTGTGGCCATGTGGCCTAGTATGGCTGCGTCTATATCGCGTGTCAACTGTGCATAAAGCATCCGTCACCCTCTGACACGTAAATGAGTACGAGAGTGACGGATGCTTTGTCCATATTAGAATAGAAACGATAGCTAGCGTAATGCATCTTGTCTGGGCCCTCTGGTGTGTGGCAGTCGGGTGTAGGGGTCTTAAGAGTTGATAGTTAGGGTCACTTATTATTGTATAATAAGTACTATTCGTCATTTGTGTTTCCTAGAAACAAACACCTAATGACAATTAATAATTTACATTTAATTAGTTTTTCATGGCACTGATTATATATACGTGTATACAAACAGCCGCACAAATTATCCCTAATCATATTTATAAGATTATCATTACATTATCTCGTGATAATGAAACAATTCGTAGATATCATTTAGTACAGTGATTTGTGAGCCCGCCGGCCGACCTTGTTATTGTATTTAATAATAAATAACATATAATAAGTGAGTATTTTAAAGTGTACGTACAATCGGAAAAATGGAGCCTGACCCACTGTTGAACTGTGTCACGGTGACTACAAAATCAAATCGTAAGAATTGTTAAAAGAAATGTCATCGTGACACAGTTCTATTTAGTCAGGTTCCATTTCGTCGATCATACTTTAGTTTAGTTTAGTTTATTTATTTATAAACCTAAATTATAAATTGCACTGCATCTCTAAAACACGAAACACATTGAGGTCGTCAACATAAATAGATAATAAAAGTGTTGTCGCCAGGATGCGTCTGCTGCCCTGCATGAGGGCCCAGGATGAGGACGAAGACCACTCCAAGCACATCGATCGGGAGATCAAACAGTGGATCAAGAACTATAATGATGTGAGTACCTACACCGAACCGTTTTTGAATAATACATTTTGTTACCGATTGTAGGTAAACCGCGATTAGTTTGGGATTGGAATAGCTGTCACTTCATATGCATTTTGACGTAAGTAAGTATAATATGGTAAAACTGTCACCTCTAATCCCTTTTTAAACACGGCTCGATAATACTTTTAGCACTCAGTACGTACGCAAAATAGATTTATTTTTCAGTTTAACAATGTAAGTATCCATACTTCTATTATATGTGAAAGTAACTTTGTTACGTGTTTACGGCTAAACCGCTGAACCGATTTCGATAGAATTTTGTATGGGGATAGCTTGAACTCTAGAAAGCCTATACACATTTAGCAATATCAAGATTTGAAACCTGTGGAATAAGCTCCCTCTATTCTAGTAATTTCAACTATCTGCTCCCACACCGCGACACAACATTGTGAACACTACTGCTAAGCGGCAAGTTAGCGAGGAAAGTGGTAGAAGCGATCTGGAAAGACCCTACCCAATGTCCTACCACCGTAAAATGACAGCATTACAATCCGTCCATTTGTGAAGAAACATATTACCAGTCGCATACAGACAGACAGTAAAGGATATAGGATATAATAAAGGATATACAGGATTAATCTTATACCTACAAATTAATTAATATCTACAAATTTTAAATATTTTTTAATTTTGTAATCTTGTGGGTAGTTCGCAACGAACGCATTGTGAAGTACCCTCTTCTAAATGTTTTTTCCTATGCATGCCCCACTGCTTTACTTTAGCTTCATCGTTTATTGATATTAAGAGCGAGACGGTGTGATTTCAGGCCATCAAACTACTGCTCCTGGGCACTGGAGAGAGCGGTAAAACGACAATCATAAAGCAAATGAAGATCTTGCACATACAAGGTTTCAGTCAGAGGTATAAATATACGTAACTGTGTTCCTGTGTGTCTGTATGGTCTAAGCTCCCAAACAAATTGGCCGATTCGGGCGTGGCTTTTTTAAACTTACGTACCTAGTAAAAACATTTCATGTGTAGGGGTTTGTTGTATCGTAATTTGGTATATATAGTCAAAACCCTGAAGAAAAACAACAAACATGATTTGATTCGTAATCGAATTCAATTGTGAATATAATAACACCTACTGTGGCGGTACGGAACCCTCGGTACGCGAGTCCGATTCACAATTAACCGGTTTTTAGGGTTCCGTAGTCAAACTAGGAATCCTTATAGTGGTGTCATGTCCGTCCGTCCGTCCGACTATAACGAATTTACATGAAAAATATCAAGACTAAGTAGACTTACTCGTAAGACTGCACCGAGCAAACGTTGAGCGCCCAGTGGCGCCCTCATTACTATTATTGTGTTTTCTAATCAACTAAAGAATTTCCTTGCAATCAGACGATACGTTTTTGTAGTGCAAGTAAAAACACAATTTATGGGATACGTAACAAACTTTAATAACAATTACCCTTTGAGTAGTCAGCTTAACGGGAAAAGGTAGCCACTTTTTTCCGTTACAGGCGGCTAAAGTGTTTATACCTACTAAAAATCATCTAAGACAGCACCAGATAACTTTAAATAGAAAATTAGTTCATAGTTACATGTTGCTTTTTGAGATAGTTCTTAGGTCGTATCGGCTTCGGAACCCTACTCTGAGCATGGCCCGACATGACTCTTGCCCGGTTTTTTAATCTATTTTATAGTAGTTATATTTTATTATCGCAGCGAGCGCATAGAGAAGATCCAGTATATCCGGCACAACGTGCACGAAGCCATCCACGACATCGTGCGCAACATGCCGCGGCTGGCGATCGCGCTCGGCAGCGAGAAGAATGCGCGCGCGCAAGACTACGTGCTGCGCGCAGGGCCCGGTGGCCCGCCGGAGTATAACGAGGTGAGACTGGATGTGGACCATTAATAATGTTATACTCCCTTCCTTACCCCATTTTTATGTTATGAAAAAAAAGTTAAGTATGCTTCGTCACTTTCATACACACATCTTATACCTATATAATAGAAGAAACTGACTGGCTGATCGATCGACCTAAAAGTTGGAGGGCACTTTAAATTTGAAGAGAATATATTCATTGGATAACCTAGGGATTTTTGGAGATTCATCCCCTACATGGGTAAAACGTTGGCGACATGTTGACGTGCTGGTTACTGCATAAGTAATATACTTAGTCATATTATATGACAGAACGACTGTGTAAATTTCCGATTAGAGAATGCCAATCTAAGTTTGGCATTTGTATGTTTTTGTTTTAATTGAATTACTTTTTATAATTTGTGTCTATTAGGTAATTGATTATGTAGGGTTTGGGCAGATTTATGTCACCTAGCTATCCTATGTCTTTCATTTTAATCGTATAAAACCTCTTAGCAAATTTGAAAGCGTGGAAAAATTCTGGCAGCCTTATACGTTCGATCTCATTAACAGAAGCCATGCTCCTTTTGGCGAGGTAGGACATCTTCGTTTTAAGTCAATTTCGAAGGAAGTCATGTTCTAGGTTAGTCATCTTCTCAGCAGGTCATCTTCGTTTCGAGACAATTTCGAGGGACGTCATTTTCTGGATTAAGTCATCTTCTTAGTAGGTCTATTTCGAGGGATACCATTTTCTGACTTAGTCATTTCGTACGTAGGTCTATTTCGGGGGCCGCCATTTTCTGACTTAGTCATTTCCTAAGTAGGTCTTCTTCGAAGGACGTCATTTTCTGACTTAGTCATTTCCTAAGTAGGTCTTTTTCGAGGGACGTCATTTTCTGACTTAGTCATCTTCTCAGTAGGTCTTCTTCGAAGGACGTCTTTTTATGACTTAGTCATCTTCTTAGTGGGTCTATTTCGGGGGACGTCATTTTCTGACTTAGTCATCTTCTCTGTTCAGTCTATTTTGGGGGATTTTGAGGGACCTAACAAACACATATTGCCATTAAAGATGTTTATTCAGTAAGTAGGCCAAAAACTCAACAGACAATCTTTTTTTATATATATCTTCATCATCAGTTGAGAGAGAGAGACGTCTACTCCCATTACAGCCTTCGTATTATGACGCCATTGACGGTTGCTATCTTGGTTCCCAAAATGAATGAATATTGGATTCGGATTAACTTGAAACGAAGATAACATACTGAGAAGACGACTAACTCAGAAATGACGTTCCTCGAAATTGACTAATAACGAAGATGACTAACCCAGAACAAGACGTCATTCGAAATTGTCTCGAAACGAAGATGACTGACCCAGAACATGACGTCATTCGAAATTGTCTCGAAACGAACATGACCTTCTGAGAAGATAACTAACCCAGAACATGACGTCCCTTGAAATTGACTCAAAACAACGATGACTAACCCAGAACATGACTTCCCTCTAAATTGACCTAAAACGAAGATGACCATTTAAGAAGATGACTAACTCAGAATATGACGTCCCTTGAAATTGTCTCGAAACGAAGATGACCTGCTGAGAAGATGACTAACCCAGAACATGACGTCATTCGAAATTGTCTCGAAACGAACATGACCTTCTGAGAAGATAACTAACCTAGAACATGACTTCCTTCGAAATTGACTTAAAACGAAGATGACCTACCTCGCCAAAAGGGCCATGCTGCCAAATTGAAAATGCACGCGATAAAAAGTGTTTTCTGTTGCTGCCATTAAAGAGAAGAAGAAGAAAAGTGTTTTGTTGCTCTGACGGAACTACTTAAACTCGCCGCTGCGACATACACTCGTTCGTTCGACCGACCTCGTTTTTGAGAGGGCCTTTTACTATACATCTATGTAACGTTGGCGATACCATGACGTATCAAATACAATGTAGTTTTACCCAGTCGAATACAAGCCCAGTCACTTTTCTATGGCGCTATCGTATTATTATAACGTCGTGAACTAACGCTACCTATCTAGCTATTGTCTCGGACACTTTAAAGAAAACCGACAGGAAGTATATCTTCAGAGATCGTTGATAGATTACCGCCATTTTCAAGTGCTATAGGAAACAATGACGAAGGTACTTGAATTTATATATGACTAAGCGTTTTCCTGCGACTTCAGATACGTAAAGTCCTTAGATACTATAGAATTATAACGCGATATTGTGCTCATTTGTTGGTTCTTCCTAGGGTTATGACGTCAAACTACCCTTATATTTTTTGCGGGTGGTAGGACCTTGTGCAGGGTCCGTCCGGATCGCTACGTCCATCTTATATCCATTAACCTACCGCCAAACAGCAGTGTTCGCATTGTTGTGTTCCGGTTTGGGGATAAGACAGCCCGTGAAATGACCAGCATAGAGGCATTCCATCTTAGTCCTCAGGGTTGGCAACGCATTTGTAGTCTTAGGATTGCATTGCAGTCTTGTGATTGCGAATGTCTATGGGTCACAGTTTTCACTTACCATCAGGTGGCCTGTGTGCTCGTTTGTCTTCTCTATGCCATAAAAAAAAATAGCTTCGCAGGTTTCACTTTGTCCTTTTGTCTGTATGTCGCTATAATGTATATTCATATTTTTAAACGATTTCTTTTTGTCCAATAAAGAGTTTATTAACTAAGATACTAACAGAGTTACAAAGCTGAAATGTTGTACACATGTAGATATACCGCGCACTCACCAAGAATGTAATAAGTAAAAGAATGTTAGGGTAGGTACTTTCCGTACATGTAAACAAGGGTATTTTGTTTTACTTTTCATCACTGTTTCACTGTGTATATATGGTTGAGAGCGTCGGTGGCCTAGTGGCTTAGGGGGTCGACTTGTAATCGTAAGGTACAGATGAATTAGCGAGAGCCTGGAATTGCATTTGTAGTGGTTGTACGGTTCGCATGAAAAGTCTCTTATCATATTTCTCTTCTTAACAAGTAAAACAATACTAAGTCTTGTTTTGCTTTCATTTGCTATTATTTAATTCTTCATCTGAGCTGTCACAAGTATTGATAATAATATTATGATCTGTAATTCGATCCATTTCTTTCTTAATTTATTTTCTTCACTTTCGACATGGTGAAAAATATTTTCCCAGTCCTCAGCAGTAATAGTATTAATTCATTCAGTTGCTAAATTCATTACAATAAAAACAGCCCTCTAATATTTAGAATTTCATACATAAACAATGTCATTGTTATTGAAATATAATTATTTTATTACAAACCTCTTTTTATGCTGATAGTACGAGAAAAGGGAAATTTCAAATATAGAATGTCTATAAAACCACAATACCACTACCATACCATATGCAATTCCACGCTCTCGCTAATTCATCTATACCGAGTTCGTACCCCCGCGGTGTACCATGCTCGCCATGTACCATACCCGATGCTCCTACGGTGAAGGAAAACCATCGTGAGGAAACCTGCACATTCAAATAACTGAGTGAGTAAGATAATTGCACAAAACATCTTAAAGGGTTGAAGTGTATCCGAAAGGGCCATCTGTAAGATAAGATAAGATAATATAAGACCCAGTTTGATTTACACAACGATGAAATTAATATAGGTACGTGTTTTTTCCACCCAGTGAAATACGCTTCATTTTTAATCTGTTTGTGTTTCTGTGGCATCTTAAACCACAAGGATGGACTTATTTGGATGCGGTTCATAAAAGGAAGATTTTTATTTATTTATATCCTCATAATTCATATAGCTTACGCTGACATAAATTCGAGTACGACAGAAGTACTATCAGCCCAATGGAACCCTGACCCACCATAGAACGGTGTCAGTGTCACAGTGACATTATAAAACAATTTGTTTGACACATCTTATGACTTGAATCATAACGTCTCTGTGACACAGTTCTATGGTGGGTCAAGGTTCCAATGGTCTGATAGTACCTACAGAATGTAGTGAATAATCCTTTCCCATTGTTTTTGGTCGGATAACTCCGTATTTATCTTGCTTTCTCAGTTGGCTTATTGATGAGTACTGAAGCTAATTGAGAAAGCTAGATAAATACTAACATATCCGACAAAAAACGATGGGAAAGGATTATTCACTACATCTGTACGTGATTTTTCCACCCAGTGAAATACGCTTCATTTTTAATCTGTTTGTCTTTCTGTGGCATTTTAAACCACAAGGATGGACTTATTTGGATGCGGTTTATAAAAGAACGCCTTTTATTTATTTATATCCTCATAATTTATATAGCTCACGCAGACATAAATTCGAGTAAGACAGAAGTACAATACCATGGGTTGTTTTGAGAGCTTACCGCAATGTACTTGTCTGAGATTCATTCATATGCGCAGGAGTACTTCGACTGCGTGCGGGCACTGTGGCGCGACGCCGGCGTGAGGGAGTGCTTCAAGCGATCCAACGAGTACCAGCTGATCGACAGCGCGGAATAGTAAGTATGACCTTAGTCTAAAGTCAACAATAGTAGATATCTGTTAACCATGTGTTGGAGTCGGTAGAAATTGTAGAAAATGCATTTTGTCATTAAAAAAAGATAAAAGACACGTCAAAAATCTACCAGCGCTTCCGACGAGGAGACCACTGCTGAGAAGAAACGCCGCAAGAAACTCAGTAGTGAGTCAATTTAGGGTTCCGGCTTAAAAAAGAGCCCTTATGGTGAACTTCGTTGTTTCTCTGTCTGTCCGTGTGTCACAACAAGCTTTCTTAGCAACTACAAATGCTATCAACTTGAAATTTGGCATAGTTGGTACAACTTGCTTGGCATGTTTCTCTCTGATTTTAGTAAAAAAAAAAATTAATAAATTTTACAAATAATTGAAAAGAGGGTTTGGAAAATGAAAGTGGTATATTTTAATGGGAAAAATAAAATGAAGTGTTCATTATTTACATTAATTGAGAAATAAGAAAAAACTTTGAACATCTGTATTAATCTTAAGGCTAGTCAAAACGACCTTGTTTCATAGTAAATAAAGTTAATTACAAAATTATTATTTTATTTTACGGTTATCAAGAATATTAAATACGGAACCCGACCGCGACTCCGACGCGCCCTTTACCGGTTTTTTTTCCTTATGAGGTACGAAACCCTCAGAGTCATAGATAAAGTGTTTTCCTCTTTTCTATTCCTCCGTAAAATTACGCTATTAGGTACATCATGGACTAAAAACACTATATCCACATACATACATACATACATACATAAACTCACGCCTTTATTCCCAGAGTGGGGTAGGCAGAGCTACAGAATTACCAACAACTATAAAAACTTTTTGATTATTCTGTAACCACATTTTGCACACTTAAGGCGAAGATGTTTACCATATCCATCCATTTTTTTACATCTTTCCAGTTTCTTGGATCGGATAGACCTGCTAGAGAAGCCGGATTACATGCCAACGGATGCCGATATCCTGCGGTGCCGGCAGAAGACCTCCGGGATACAGAAAATTGAGTTCAAAGTTAAGGTAAACCTTTTTTAGGGTTCCGACCGAATGAAAACACGGAACCCTTACTTTCACTTTTACGATTGTACTATCAGACCATTGGAACCTTGACCCACCATAGAACTGTGTCACAGAGACGTTATGATTCAAGTCATTAGAAGTGTCAAACAAATTGTTTTATAATGTCACTGTGACACCGTTCTATGGTGGGTCAGGGTTCCATTGGGCTGATAGTACCAATATTAAGTGATTGGATTACTGTTTCTCTGTCTGTAAGTCTGTGGCAGCAAATTTTCTCCGAACTCACTGGACCAATTTAGTTGAAATTTCGTTCACATATATCCATACTCGGGTACCTACCCATTACTTTATCGAAACACTTTAATAACAGAATTTTCATTTAATTTTTTTTGTAACTACATTAACCTAACCTACTCGACGTAATTAATGTTTAAGATATCCTGAAATGATACAATCGGTAAAATGAAATTCGTTGAAATGATGGGTTACCGTGTGATCCAAAAATGTGTAACATGGGTAGCTTAATGAATTTAAAAAAGTTTCATCCTCTTTACCATGTGAAACTCGAGTTATTATAGTCGTAAGAGACGACTAAGGGAATAAATAAATAAATAAAATAAAAATAAAATGATTCTTTATTTAGGTATTAACCCATCAATTAATTACATACTACAAACATTTAACATTTAATTAATTAATTAATTTCATTTACTTAATTTAATTTAATTTATAATAATTTATAATAATTATTTCCTGAGCAAACTAATAAAGGCTTGTAGTACTGTTAGGCGATGGGCTTGCAACCTGTCACTAATACACTGGTAAACGTCTTCGCCTAAGTGTGCAAAGTGTGGTTACAGAATTATTAACAAGTTTTTAGAGTTGTTAGTCATTCTGTAGCTCTGCCTACCCCACTCTGGGAATAAAGGCGTATGTATGTATGTATTATACAGTTTAACGTTACTAAGAAAATAAATGTAATATGATTATTATTTATTTATTTATTTAGATTAAATCTTGCCAATAAATTTTAACCCAGTTCCCGTTAATGGAATGGGCTGAAATTTGGACCACATATGTAAACCCGAAGACAATGCAGTATTATGGTATCTAAGAGCTGATCTGATGAATGGAGTCGGAAGATGCCAAAAGGAACTCCGCTATTCTTAACGTAGACCCACCGTGTTGGGACTCATTAGTTGTATCTTGAAAAGCAGATGATGACTACGCTAGCTAGCAAAAGGGAAATTTTCAAAAGTGTTTTGTTCTAAAGGTACCAAAGTCAATGCAAGGCGGTATACAAGACTTTTGGATGTTCGACGTCGGCGGGCAGAGGGGGGAGAGGAAGAAATGGATTCAGGTAAAACTAAAGTTTAGTGACTAAACTCTGTCTGGGAGAGATCGCTATTTAGCGATAAGACCGCCTGTTCACTATGTAATCCATTTTATTTTCTTGTATATCCGTTACTAGGTGTATTTGGTATTAAATAAAGTGTTTTATATTGTATTGTAATACCGATGGCTTAGGTGGTCGGCTCGTAAGGTACCGAGTTCGAACCCACTTTAGTACCTTGTCTATTTAATGTCATGTTTAAACTGGCATATACGAATTGTCACAGCGATTAAAGTGACAAGTCTAGGTTAAAAATAAAGGGTCCGTAGCATAATATCGAAAGTCAAATTTCATAAGTACGAAATTCCTAAAAACTAAATTTCGAATATCAAAGTGTATAATGTACGAAATTCCTAAAGATGCATGTCCTATGTTTAATTAGCCTGTTTTAAAATGTCTAAAGTACAATACCACTAGTGCACGAAAAAACTAACGACATTTTACCTACTCCCGGTTGATCTAAGTTTAAAATGTATAAAGTGCGAAATTGTATTAATTTGGGGTGGAGTTTTAAGGTTTGATGTATTGATTTTCGAAGAATTGTCACAAAGCTTTTTGTACGTAGCGATTTTGAGCACTAGAAATATGGAGTTTGAAGTTTTGTCATTAGGCATTTTGTACAAAGGAATATTGATTTTCGAAAATGAGATAATTCGATTAAAAGTGCATTAGAACATGCATCTTTAGGAATTTCGTACATTAGACATTTTGATATTCGAAGTTTTGTGTTAGGAATTTCGTACTTATGAAATATGATTTTCGATATTATGGTATGGACCCAAAATAAATACAGTATCTGCATAATCTTATTGCCAAAGTAATAGTCTGTGTACATATTTCTGAGACTTTGTGTTGTATACATATCGGTGACCTTGACTGTACGGTCACGAGCGTTAATTTGGGACCCATTTCAAGAAAAATATGCTTGAAGTCGAATCGTCAATGTCATTAGAGATGTCAAGTTAATTGTAACTTATAGGACGCTGAACCTTATTGTTGTAGAATGTCAGATTGACTTTGGACCTAAGGTGGGTACCAAATTAAATCTCGTGACTGTACTATAGTGTACGCATATTAATTTATAAGTAAGTGCTTTGTCTCTTTAACGTCCTGTTTGAACTGCAGCACTAATCTTAAAGGCGTTAAAGCGACAATATACAATATAGTGTTCAGCTACTAGCTAGTCTAAATTACGATTTCACTGCTCAAAATAACAGTTTCGCCTCTGTGCCTCCTTTTCTTGTCTTCTTGGTTCTTGAATCTACCTTCACGCTAATGCTGCCCTCCTACAGAAAAAAGCCACAACTACTATAAGAATTGTATGCTACTTCTGACCTTATAACAAGCTTTGACAGTTTAATATGCTTTTATGAATTAATTGCACTTGTGCCTTTTCTCCGTAGGAGGGCAGCATGGCTCTACAAATATTGTCGTAAGGTCTCCGGCCACATACGTGTGTGAGCTACGGTGTGAGAAACTTAGGGGAACTCGTTGGAATTATGCAGTTCCGTTCTCTTCTATTCCTATTTCTGTGATGTTGATCCAGGTGTTCGAGGGCATCCACGCCATCTGGTTCCTGGTGGCCACCAGCGACTTCGACCAGACCCTGCGGGAGGACTCCACCACCAACAGGCTCAAGGAGGCCCTGACGCTCTTCGAGGACGTCTGGCAAAGCAGGTGAGTCCAGAGTCTTTTCAATGGGTTGGTAGGGTGGTGGTAGGGTGGGTGGGGTATGGGATGGAACGTATAGGTCGCAAAATTACTTGATCGCAAAATGACCACATCGCTTGTACCAACAAGTATAAGTCGCAAAATGACCACTTTTTTTTATGTCCCTCTTTACAAAGCTGGTGGAGCCCCGCATAGCAGGACTCCTATACCTGTGTGGAATGCCCTTCGGGCATTTGAAGTTACCTAACGAACCTAAGGGCCCAGACAAGATGCATTACGCTAACTATCGTTCCTATTCGTTTAGTTTTTAAACAAATCGCGTCACTGGCACATCACGTGACTTTTCGTATCACGCCATCTACCGGTGACGCGATTGGTTTAAAAACTAAACGAAGAGAAACGCTAGCTAGCATAGTGTATTTTGTCTAGGCCCTCTAACCTACCTAGTAACACAAACGAAGTGGAGGACACGGATATTTTATAATTTAGAATAAAAGCGATATGGTCATTTTGCGGATTCAGTAATTTTGGCGGCACTCCTCTTTTCACGCGTCATTGTTGTCCCCAGATTCCTGATGGAAGCTGGTCTGATCGTGTTCCTGAATAAGCAGGACCTGCTGCGCCGGAAGGTGGAGCGAGGGCCCGGCATCGCCCCCTACTTCCCCAAGTACCGCGGGTACCAGTACCCGGGAGACGAGTACGATCGTACCAAAATGTTCATACGTCAGATGTTCGTGGTATGTACGCGTATTACTTAAGACTGCGCCGAGCAAAACGTCGAGCGTCCAGTGGCGCCCTCATTACTATTATAGTGTTTTCTAACTAACTTAAAGTAAAAACACAATTTATAGGATACGTAACAAACTTTAATAACAATTACCCTTTGAATAGTCAGTTTAACGGAAAAAGGTGGCCACTTTTTTCCGTTCCGTTCCGTTGGAGCCACAGACCACTTACTCTATAGACTCCGCTTCGGAACAGTTTGTCTAGTATCTCATTAAGCCAAAACGGCGGGGCGCGGGGGGCGGAAAGTGCACCGTGATTGGCTAGTTCAAAGTCAACGAATAATCAAGTGTGCGCGTCGTGGTGCGCGCCAATAGAACCATGGCAACCAATTAGTGTTCTGTGAGCATAAGCATGGCTTACGGGGGCGCCTTTGTATGCGGAGTCTATAGGGTAAGTGGTCTGTGGTTGGAGCTAAGGGTCATTTTAAGACTGCGCCGAGCGTACGCCGGATGCTCATCACTTTTATTGTGTTTTCTAAACTAAAGTATTTTCTTGAAATTGGTCAGTAGGTTATTGTACTACAAATGAAAACACAACTTATGGGGTAAGGTACATAGTTTAATAACAATTAACCTTCGAGTTATCAACTTAACGGAAAAGTGGCCACCTTTTCCCGTTAAGCTAACTACTCAAAGGGTAATTGTTATTAAAGTTTGTTACGTATCCCATAAATTGTGTTTTTATTTGCGCTACAAAAACACATCGTCTGATTCTAAGGAAATTCTTTAGTTTATTAGAAAACACAATACTTAATAGTAATGAGGGCGCCATTGGATGCTCGACGTTTCCTCGGTGCAGTCTTAAATAAAAGCTTGTAAAAATAGGTTGGCAAATGAAACGGTTGGGAAACGTTACCCAAACGGCCGGCCGAAAAATGAGATCCTACAATACATGTATATACAGGTGACTCCTAAGTGGTGAACAAAATGATCACCTCTGTGTTCTACTCACGAATATGAACATCTTTCACTATGGGACCAACTCTGAAACACGAAAAAAAAAATCAGCTGTTTCATAGAAAAGTTCAATACGTACTCGACCAAAATGTATGAAGCAGCTGATTTTTTTTTTGTGATTTCAGAGTTGGTCCCATAGTGAAAGTTGTTCATATTCTTGGGTAGAACACAGAGGTGATCATTTTGTTCACCACTTAGGAGTCACCCTGTATATATTGGTATATACCGGGTGTACAATCCAAGTGGGTCAGTATGGTGAAGTCGGAAACTATGAGAGATAGCGAGATCTGTTCTTAGGAACCATGACGTCGATTTTAGATTTAATAATAATTACATTCAAACTTTTTTATTAACTCTCATACATAACCGGGAATCGAACCTGGTCAATATTTTTGTAACCGCGTTAAGTAAAAAGGACCAAATTTGGCTATGAAATCTTGTGTAAACACAACTGACAGTAAATTAGACTAAAATGCCCACAGTTTTATTAATTTGCAAAAAGTCGTGAATAATATGAATCGATCATCAATTATCTGAAGAGACCACTTATGCATATCTTATCTGCATCGGTATTATGCATTACAAATAGCGTTTATTTAAATTAGAACGCATTTGTTCAGCGGGCGTATCTTGCGATCGTTACCCAAAAGAATTAATCTTTGCATTCAACAGAATGGCTACCATTTAGAACATTTACTGAAAAAAAATAATTATCTTATTGGTGGGTGTTTCTTTCAATTATTTAAACAAGATTCCATTAGCGTTGTGCTTGAATTTTATACATATTGATTTTGACCCGGTTCGATTCCCGGTTATGTATGAGAGTTAATAAAAAAGTTTGAATGTAATTATTATTAAATCTAAAATCGACGTCATGGTTCCTAAGAACAGATCTCGCTATCTCTCATAGTTTCCGACTTCTCCATACTGACCCATTTGGATTGTACACCCGGTATATATGTGTGCACGTGTCCAGGACGTGACGCAGAGGCGGCGCGGCGCGGCGCCGGCGCCGAGCGCGGACAACTTCGTGGTGGGGTCGGCGCTGCGCGCGCGCGAGTGCTACTTCCACCTCACCACCGCCACCGACACCGACAACGTGCGCGCCGTGTTCCGCGACACGCACCAGATCATCCTCACGCACGCGCTGACCAGCATCGGGGTCTACTGAACAATAAATCACTTACAATTAGTTTAACTTACTTGTTTCATTTTCGATCATTCACTTTTAGTAACCCGAAGTAAGTCTTATCTAGAATAAGAATAAGAATAATCTTTATTGCCACAACCTTAAATTTAGCAACAACAAAAAAAAAATACAAAAACTATGTTAGTTGATGAGCTAAAATAAAAACTTATAGTAAGTAACTATGTTGGACAATGGGTCCCAATCTCAGCATGTGCTGGCAGGGAGCCCGGCGCTGGTTTTCAGGCTGGTCCCTATGGACGGGATGGTCGCAAACTGATAAATATGTTGGATACAGTAAACTAGGTAGGTAAAAAAGTACAATAAAAAGGTGAAAAGGAGTTAAAATTATGAAAAAAGTGCCAAGTGATGTGTTGTGATAGTGTGTGTACGTTTGAGTAAGCATGTGTGCACGTGTGCGTGTATTTGTGTTTGTGACTGTGCGACTGTGTGGGCGCGATTGTGCCGTACGAGTAAAAAACAATGTTATGACGTTATGAGGGAGAGTAAAATTTCTATCCGCGGTTTGAATATAGGAACCCGACATTAGACGGTCTCTATTTTAATTTTTTTATGGCATAAAGAAGACAAACGAGCACACAGGCCACCTGATGGTAAGTGAAAACTGTGACCCATAGACATTAGCATTCACAAGACTGCAATGCAATCCGACTGCAAATGCGTTGCCAACGCCGAGACGGAATGCTATCATTTCACCGGCTGTCTTATCCCCAAACCGGAACACAACAATGCGAACACTGCTGTTTGGCGGTAGGTTAATGGAGAAGATGGTGGTAGCGATCCGGATGGACCCTGCACAAGGTCCTACCACCCGCAACTCACAAACGTGACAATTTTAGATGACGGGTAAGAGTGTCGTCGATAGTATACTCCTAAACATGGTGTACCTAAGAGCATGAACATCATAACTTCGGTGATACTGTAGAGAGCCTAATATGGCTGCGTTTATAGTGTTACAAAATGTGGATAAAACATCCGTCTCTTTTTGACACAAATATTAGTACGAAAGAGACAAATGTTTTATACACATTTAACAACATACTAGGCTCGCAGGGCTAAATATATATGTGTGTGTGATGAGAACGTTCTGAGTTTTGGGTGTTTTCTATGTATTTTTCTATATAAGTATATTTATCTTTGTCTAATAGTACCCATAGTACAGTCACCACCCGCGAATGTTACGCCACTTGCCACTCTTCTTAATTTAGCCGTGTACTACACTCGGGTAATATGTCAAGTCGGCTGTCAAGAATTTTATAAGCATAGACCAGAGAGTTTTTTTTTTATGGCTTTTACTCCTTGCTATTTGGGCAAGGTGTATTATGCCAATGTCGAGTTGTAGACATAACGCACGTGACGAGAATGTTCGGTGAGAGAGTTTGAGCCTAGGTCAATTTGTGTTAGACTGACTGATTGATTGATTTATTATCATTTATTTTACTACCTACCTATAAAGCGTTGTTCAAAAAATATCCACCATGATTTTGGAAACAAGCGATGATTGTGGGTAGTATTTCAAGGCAATTTACAAGAGTACCCGCATTTGGAATAAAATGGAAAGGTTCCTTGGAAAGTTCAGTTTCGTTGCTCGAAAAGCGGGATTTACATTACGAAATTAGTGTCATGCAGGTCGAGTTTAATTTTACGAAAGTAGTTTCGATATACGGGAAAGTAATTTCGTAAAATAATTAGTGTCGTGAAATTCGCAGTACCGCGGTAACCATGGCCCCGTCAGCACCTAAGCTATATTTTTCTATATTTAATGTGGTTAAAGAGATGCTTCTTTATAAACTTAAAAAAAGACTAGCAAGAAAAAAAGACGTCGGTGGGTTCGAGGATGGATAACAAAAAAGCATTTTGGTGCAACAAAGTAAATCTCTGAATTAGCAGGCGCTTTCGCGACACTAGTTTCACGTCGCATCTACACTATGAAATTAGTTGCATGACACTAATTTCACCAAAAAATCGCGCAGAGCACGAAACTGATTTGCATTCGTGAAATTAATGCATGCATTATGAAAGTACTAAATTACACGTGAAACTGTTGGTAAAACTAATGTCACGAAACCAATTTCATGACACTAATTTCGTAATGTAAATCCCGCTCACGTCCTTATGATTTCTATATTTCTTTATGTTTTATCTTTCGATGACGCGTTCGCCTAGTTAGTAGAGACCTTGCCTTCGAAGCGAGCAGTCCCGGGGAACATTCCCGGTATGCAAATGTTTGTGTGAGTATTTGAACCTGAGTCAAGGTTAGGGTTCGAGAGTTTTGCCAATCTATACCTAGATACTTTCCTAGCACGAACGACGTGTTGTTAGTGCTTAATTTAATAAAAACATCGACAATCCTGTTATCGATAAGTACTACTTCAACGTCATAGAGGAATACCACAGACCTATATTGATATATGCCGCAAACACCTCACTTCGCGTGCCATCGATCTTGTAGAAATGAATATAATCCGTACATGTTTGGTCCTCTCTAATATTTTTTGTCTGTTTTGTGATGAATAGTTTTTATATTTTTATTTTTGTCTCTCTAGATTGTGTGTAATCTATGCTGAAGTAAAAAAATAACGATGTACGAGTATTTCCACTATGAAGTTGATGTGGTGGCTATCGATAACAAGTTTTGTCGATATTATTATTACGTCAAGCACTAACAACATGTTGTTCCTGCTAGAAAAATATGTAGGTATACATTACACATCACGGCATCGGCACCGAAACGGCTCAGGATCGGAGGTTTTCTATAATCTGTCTTTCAAAAAGTAACTATGTAAAGTCTGAAGCGGCCGAAAGCATGAAGGTAGTAAAATATAGTGGTCTCGGCCCAGAATATAAGTATGTTTATTCCATTCGGCGTCGAGACCCTTGGTCCGTGGGGTCCTTGCGCTCAAAGCCTCTTCAAAGAAGTTTCGAAGAGGCTCATTGACGTGACGGGAGACCGAAGAGCTGGCAGTTTCCTCGCTCAACGTATAAGTTTAACCATCCAGCGAGGAAATGCTGCCAGCATCTTTGGTACAATGCCGCAGGGGTCATTCTTAGATTTAATGTTTTAGTTAATTTATATATTTAGAGTTACTTTTATTTAATTTTAGTTTTCTTTTTCAGTTATTGTGTTATGGTTGTTGTATTATTTTATGTTGTTTTTCATTAATTAAACTATATAAAGCTTTCGTCCGCTATCGTCCACTGAAACGGAATCGAAGCGTACGGAGTGGACAATTTATTGCTTTGTATTTATTTCTATGGTACATCACTATTGATTAACCATAACCAGATATGCCGATACAGTGCACGCTGTACCATAGAAATCAATGTACAATCGAAGTCATAAAATTATGTTTACACTTTACCTTGCCACTTTAATCGCTGTGACAAATTCATGTGACAGTTTAAACATGACGTTAAAGTGACAAGGTACTAAAGTGTTAACATATTTTTGACTTCGACTGTATCTAAAGCAGAAATCCATCCACTTACTATACTTACTACGATTGATAGACTGTCCAGTGGAAGCAACAATATTCGGCCCTGAAAAGGGCCTTTAATGTCAACATATAATTTAGAATAACAATTTTCAATTAATAAATCCATAAAATCACTAGTAGCTCTGACTGCTGGTGCTGTTCTTGTAATTCATCAGCGCTTTCTCTCCTTCCAGTATAGCGTGCTTGCCTAGCTCCCCAGGGATCAGCAACTTGGTGGCAGTTCTGATCTCGTTCTCGGCCAGGGTCGTCTTCTTCCCATGGGCTATCAGTCTCCCGGCTTCGCAAGCGATCTGCTCCAGGATGTCGTTCACAAAATTATTCATGATCAGGATACTCTTCCTTGAAATCCCTACGTTAATATCTGTGCAGGTTTTCAAAAGTTTGAACAAGTATATGGAGAAGCTCTCATAGTTTTTCTTGGGTTTCTTCTTCATCACGCCTTTCGGCTGGATGACTGGCTTCTCCATCGATTTGAGTGCCTTCTTAGGAACTTTGACGGGAGGCATCTTGATATTTTTCGCTTGTTACATTTTTGCATGTTGTTGGCCTTTATATAGAAATTTTCGCCTACTAAAAATGGTGGGGATTTGATTATTTTAACCTAACTAAATTTTCTATCATAAGACGGTACTCTTAAAAATTGCCATTAAAACCTACCCGCACTAGCAAAAACTCCAAGAGTTCGCTAACATTATAAAACCAGACACACAGCGCTGTTGCTCAGTTTTATCTCAACCGCTGTCTCGCAACGTTGAAAATAAACAACCAAAGATGACTGGCCGTGGCAAAGGAGGAAAAGGTCTTGGGAAGGGAGGCGCGAAACGGCATCGGAAGGTTCTTCGGGACAACATCCAGGGTATCACGAAGCCCGCGATTCGTCGGCTGGCGCGACGTGGCGGCGTCAAGAGGATATCTGGCCTCATTTATGAAGAAACTCGAGGAGTCTTGAAGGTGTTTCTAGAAAATGTGATCAGAGATGCCGTCACGTACACAGAACATGCGAAGAGGAAGACCGTTACGGCCATGGACGTGGTATACGCGTTGAAACGGCAGGGCAGGACGCTGTATGGGTTCGGCGGTTGAGAGGATATGGAAGTATGAATTAATATAGTTGCTATTTATTGATTATTCGGAGATTCAGGCAAGTTGTTGACAAGGTCCTTTTCAGGACCGCATATTTTTCTGTTTGCTGATAGACGTCAATCTTAACCAATCAATCTTAAGAGATGTTACACGCTGTGTTTCATCAATTCAATCCGACGGTCTGATCAAACTTTGACTAACGCTAGAATGATGGATGGTTTGAACGGTGACACGATCAGTCAGACTGATAAAGCCTACGCCAGTCGCTATTTTAGAGGGAGGTCACACACTAGGTATTTAATAAATAAATAAATAAATATAAGGGACAATCTCACACCAACTGACCTAGTTCCAAACTAAGCTCTAGGCCTGTACTATGGGTACTAGACAACGATATAAATACTTAGATAAAAATATACTTAAATACATAGAAAACATCCATGACTCAGGAACAAATATTCGCGCTCATCACACAAATATCTATACCCTTACCGGGAACCCCGGACGACTAGCTTCGTAGGTAGGGGTCACTGGGTATAGTGACCCCTACCTACGAAGCTAGTCGTCGAAGAAGAAACTAGGCCAGCGCGTCGTCAAATTATTATATTATTATTATTTGATCCGTTTAGTCCATCCGCTTGGTTAGAATGATCGTGTAACCCATAGCGTTGATAAAAAAAAAATGAATATTTTGTGTGGTGTGTGTGACACGTCTGGCTTCATTTCATCGTGGACGGTGACTGACGCGTGAATGCTACGAGTGGCTTACACGATCAGTATTTAAAAATTCACACTGTATCTTTTCCTGTGCCCACTTCGGCAATAAACCTTTTTTTTTGGGTTGCAGCCTATGAAATTCACAAATAACGTGGCTTTCTATCGGTAAAAGAATTTTCAAAATCGGTTCAGTATAGTTCCAGAGATTACGCCCTACAACGTCAAAAACTTTACCTCTTTATAATATTAGAAGGTACATATAAAACCAAGTGAGTGGTGGTCAACGTAATTTATCGTATAGGATACTAATTTTACGCTGACAAAGACACGGCGTAATGTTAATAAGGAAAATAATAAGATTTTGCTACCGTGTGACACATACTGTTTTTCACATCACCTATACGGAAAATAAATGATCTAAGGGCGGAAAATTCATCCAAATCCATCTAGCCGTTTGTTTCATTGTGAAGATTTAACAAACTTGTTTAATTTTTGTACTATTGCAAAACATGGACTTTGTGCTTAGTAAACAAAATGTTTATTTAAAATAGGTAAGCAACCGAGACATCTTCAGAATGAATAATCTTAGTTAGTTAAAAAACAACTTTTATTTAAAAACTAGCTGCCCGCCAGCGGCTTCGCCCCGCTGCCAATTTTCGACATTCCCATTGGATTTGTCATTTTTTTTCTTACTTTTATAAACCTTATCCTGACAACAACGAACACATCAAAAAAAGAAATCAGCCCAATCGGTTCAGCCGTTCTCGAGTTTTGCGCTTAGCAACACATTTAGTGATTCATTTTTATTTATATAGAGATAGATAAATTACATTTTCAAAATACATACGTAGGTACACAAACTCACGCCTTCATTCCCAGGGTAGGCAAAGCCACAAAATTACCAACAACTCTTAAAATTTCAAAATAGTTGTTAACATAAAAAGGCGGTAGTTTCTACCCAAGCAATTCACATCTACCCGTAATTCAAACATAATTCTCCCCGCGTCATAAAGTGGGGATACTGAGCGCTATAAAAACCATAATTGCACGCCGCACTCCACAAAGAAAAACAGTAACATTTACACGATATATTTAGTTTAAATTCAAATAAGTTAACAAAATGGCGCGCACCAAGCAGACCGCTCGCAAATCGACCGGCGGCAAAGCACCAAGGAAACAACTAGCCACAAAAGCAGCAAGAAAAAGTGCTCCAGCTACTGGTGGAGTGAAGAAACCTCATAGATACAGACCTGGAACAGTGGCTTTACGTGAAATCCGCCGGTACCAGAAAAGTACCGAATTACTAGTTCGAAAATTGCCTTTCCAACGGTTGGTCAGGGAAATCGCGCAAGACTTCAAGACGGATCTACGTTTCCAGAGCTCTGCCGTAGCAGCGTTACAGGAGGCCAGCGAAGCCTACTTGGTAGCCCTATTTGAGGATACCAACCTGTGTGCGATCCATGCGAAGCGAGTGACGATTATGCCGAAGGATATACAGTTAGCGAGGCGGGTGCGAGGAGAGCGCGCTTAGTTTGCGATAAGTTAGGTGAAGAAGTGAATCTATGACAAAGCCCTTTTCAGGGCTGCATTCTTTTGTTTCTGGCGTCAATCAATCCAAATTAATACCTATACGGTGGGCCTTAGTAGCTGTACACTTTAGTGCTTGCGCAGGGTCCGTCCAGATCGCTACCACTATCTTATCTTTTAACCTACCCCCAAGCAGCAGTGTTCGCATTGTTGTGTTCTAGTGAGGATAAGACAACCGGTGAAATAACTACTATCAAATATTTTTTAATTTTCTATTTAACATTGCTTGACCGTAAGGCCAGCCAGTTCGAAGCAGACCCTTACAGGTCCTGAACTCCTGGTAATAGGATGACTAAAACCCTCATCTGAATGAACTAGCCATATTTACCATCAGGTGGCTTAGGTACTCGAGCGTTGTCTTTTAAAAATTTAAAATGTTTTATAAACCTACAGTTTTATATTAGGAAAGCTTTTAATAATAGATAATAGTAACTGTATGATCGAATTGATAGACAGTCTTAAGGAAAACGAAGATATTCAGCCCTGAAAAGGACTTTGTCGAGTTTTTATATCACATGTTCAATATTTTCTTATAACCAAATTTTCCATGCAAAATCACATTTCTTCAATAATTCTTCTTATAAATAACCTTCACTTGATTCGTACCCAGCAACCAATCATCAACATATGCCGATTCATCGCGTCTCCACACTGAGGTCCTTCATTGCTACCTTCAGCGTCATTAAGTTCCAAAAGAAACTGGTCAATTCCTCTATTCGCTTCATCTTTGCGAAGAAGCAACCACCATCAGCTCAGTCTTCTTGCGACTGTGCCGTCTTGACAGTCTTCTTGGGCAGCAGCTCCTGGCGAATAGAAGGCAGCACGCCGCCTTCAGATATAACGACACCAGATAGAAGCTTCTTCAGCTCATCATCATTTTTAACTGCTAGAAGAATATGCCGCGGAGCGACTCTGCTTCTGTTGTTGTCCTGGGCAGCACTCGCAGCCAGTTCCAGGATCTCAGCTGATAGGTACTCGGCAACTCCTGCTAGGTAAACAGCAGCACCAACGCCGACCTTCCGAGCGTAGTTCCCACTCTTCAGCATCCGATGAATACGGCCGACGGGGAAGGTCACGCCGGCGCGGGAGGAACGCGTCTTATTTTTCTTTCTGGCTTTTTTGACGTCCATCTTGGTGTGAGCGGAAAGGTTGAAGCGGTGCGATAAGGAGTCTAGAGTGTGGCAATTAGTGGGGTTAGCGGCCAGTGACGTGTGATGTGATGTGCCAATCGGAAGCGTTTGCTTGGTGTGCTGGGTGGATAATGTAATGCTTTACTGCACAACTACCCTCATGTCTTTACAATAATTTGCCAGAGAACCTATTGTACCTAACATAGTAAAAAAGTTTTTTATGGGTATCTCAAAAGAAAAAAAAACTACTTAGGTACCTATATAAAATATTTTTTATCGAATATACAGCCCGGTGAAGGTCGTCTTCTATTCCGACCTTAGACGAGAAGTAATGTATCGAATTACACTATAATTCCAAAATATTAACGCATTTAAAATATAGCCATACTTTCTTAGGGCATGTTGTTTGATAAGTAGTTAAACTAACTAATTGTTAAAAATTGAAAAAGGAATCGAAAATTTGAAGGAATCTCAAGGAAATGTGTCAAATTTACAATTTCTTTTTCGAATTTTAACAATTAGTTAGTTTAACTACTGATCAAACAACACACCCTTAGGGCGTGTTGTTTGATCAGTAGGTAGTTGAACTAACTACTCGAGGGTTGAGTGGTCAAACCCGATAAGTCGATATAACTTGTTGTGTCAAAAATAACATTAATGAATACATCAAAACAATTGAAATTTGAATAAACAATTATTTTGATTTATCGGGTTTGACCACTCAACCCTCGTACTTGTTAAAAATCGTTACTAATGGTCAAATCTCAAGGAATTTTCGATTGCTTTTTCGAATTTTAATTAATTGAGTTAACTACTGATCAAACAACGGGACCTAAGCCACTGAAGCATTTCACGTTATTCGTTCACCATTTTGCCTCTTCTTTCTTCTTTTTAAAAAAAATGCTCTAGACTAACAATAAGGTGGCTGTAGCCTCAGTTTGGCGCAGTTAATCAGAATTTCGAAATCGTGCAAAAAGTATTCCACCTATGTTTTAATCCAGGGCATACACTGGCAACATTCAACCAAACTGTTTAACCGTTTATGCGTGATTGAAAGACAAGCGAACAAACATGATCGCATATTTCACTTTGATTATATTAGCGACCCGCTGCATTGAGATTTTTCCCGATCGCTATCAATCGGCTAACCTGAAGTTTTTTTGATAATTTCATCAAAATCGATCCCGCCCTTTCGGACTCCGTAAGAAACATTATATATACATAGATTTATATACAAGCCGTTGCATTCGACTCCGTCCTCGTAGTTTATTATCACAGCTTGCGGTAAATAGTACCTTATATGTACCGTAAAACGGAGTGAGAACGGATTAAGGTATATTGGGGGTAGACGTAAGTGCCAATTTTTATGCCTACCGTCGTTTCAGAGTTCGCTAAAATAATACAACTTTACTTGTTCATGTATCACGTAGACTGCGACGAGCCGGATGTAAGGTTTGTTTCAATAGAACTTGTCAACAATGTAAACAAACCTCGTATTCAAAATGTCTTTAATTTCCATTCTACATCATCAAATACTGCTAAATCAATGTGTTATTTCTTATTTAATCAATTATTTCCACATCGTTATCCTAAACCATTAAAAGAATAAAATAGTGCTAGAATATGGATATCTCATTGAATGTTTTGTTTACATTGTTGGCAAGTTCTATTGAAACAAATCTTACACATCCTCGCACCGCTCAGCTACCTAGCACTTCTTTGGTGGAAACATTCACACCGTTACAAACCTTACAGTGGCGCCCTCATCACTATTATTGTGTTTTCGAATGAACTTATAGACGGGATACACGAGGCAAGTTTTTCAAGCCAGGACAGCTAGTAGTGCTAGTAAGCTAGCAGGCTAATGCGTCTATCTTCTTGTATACAAAACTAGCTTACTTCCAGGCTAGTAAGCTAGTGGTGAAGCTAGGAAAGATTTTAATAACTTGCCGTTCCATATTTTGAGCTAGTGTAGCACCGCCCACCACTCATTTGCCAACTGTTACCTTGGGTACGTGATCCAGATTTAAAAATCCCAACGTGGACCTCTGACTCCATAGGTCTTTGTGCAACTTTGATTTGGTGCATACTTGCCTTTGTGCGCGTCCATGTTTTCAATCCGTGCATGGGGAGGACACATTGGTCAAAATGGTATGTCAAGGATAACAGAAATAAAATACAAGTGGCTGTTTAAAAAAATATAATATTACAAAGGCACTAATTTGGACGATATGTTAATACTGCCCGAAGCGCTGTGATGTCGCCAGGTCGACGCAGTGGCAATAATATAACACTTAGTATTATTTTTTTATATGAACAGTTAAAAAGGATAAGTTCTGGTGATATTTAGTTTGCCCCAAACACTGCGGGACGCAACTATACATTAGAGTGAGCATGAAGTATTTCCATCTCACTCTAACGTGTAGTCGCGTCCTGCTGTGTTTGTGGAAAACACCAAGCATGTGGAAATGGCATAAGACTACAATATCGGCAGATTAAATTAATTAAGTTTTTTTTTTACGGCATAGAGAAGACAAACGAGCACACAGGCCACCTGATGGTAAGTGGAAACTGTGACCCATAGACATTCGCATTCACAAGACTGCAATGCAATCCTATGACTGCAAATGCGTTGCCAACCCTGAGGACTAAGATGGAATGCCTCTATGCCAGTCATTTCCCCGGCTGTCTTATCCCCAAAGATTTAGTTTTCAATGAACTGACTTTAAATATACTAAAAGTAAGTAAAAGTATGAAAGTAAATTTTATAATCTAGTCTATACAAAGTGTCATATGTTATTGCCACGATTTTGATTAAAAAGAGAATAAATAAAATATTAACTTACACTAACTGTGCTATAACAGTGATCTAAGTAGGTATTCCCTAAAATAAAACCTATTGGCATAAACGATATCTTTTAAATTATGTGACTTTAACACATTGGTCCAAAAATACACAGTAAAATAAATACTAACTTGGCTTAGTAAAGGCTTATGGAAAATCTTAAAAAAAACACTCCAACAAAAGCTTAGTTAGAGAACAGACATCGGAATGTGATATTAAAAAGCAAAACGTTTAAAAATAATGGATAAAAAAGCATTTTTTTTAAATGCTTTGAATAGTCTATGTTTTAAATTGTTTTTAATGTGACAACAACTTTTATTATGCAAATCGAAGACTAATTTAATTCGTTTGTTCAACATACCGACCAAAAATATAAATATCATCATAGATATACGATAGTTTTTTCTTTGTAACTGTTTACAATTAGGGAATGCAATTTAACCGGTTATTGGCCGTTTTTGTATAAAAATAACCGGTTAAAACAGGGTTTATACCCGGTTAAAACCGGTTTTATAACCAGTTAAAACCGGTTTTATAACCGGATATTTGCATTTCCTAATTAGAATGCTATCTTTACAGCAACTTTACTAACCATTTAACTAAATCAAATTATATTATAACAGTTATTTGATGAAAAACAGATGTTATAATCCAACAAGTTGACGAGCGACGCTCCCTCGGTACTAATTTGTATCACAGAAAGATCGCGCAACAACTTGTCGGTCTATATTGAGTATCAGCATAACAAAAGCTTATTAAAATTATATTTTTCACAACTTCTTGGAATTACATTCAAATATAAAATGGGTCAAAATCTTTTTCGATGCACTGAAATTTTCCACTCTGTCACAATCGTAATTGTTCTCTTTAAGTAGTAATGTTTTTTTGATCTAAATAAATGTTTGTTTTATTTGAATCAGTGAAGTATTGTCAAACATTGTCAAACAAAATAAAATATTACTTCCTACAAAAACCACTACTCTGTCACATTTCCCAGGGACCAATTACAATGCATCGAAAAAGATTTTAACCCAAATACTATGGTTATACACCAAAAATATATCTAAACATCTATTTACAGACATGTTTAGGTAGGTACAGTCGGCAAAATATCTCAGGAGATAATTTTAAAATTCCTATACCTCTTTAAAACAGATTGCACTGACATCTGACTTCTACATCATTATTAAAAAACACACTATAGTAAAAGAAAAATAAGAAGTCAATTTGACACATGTCATGTCGCACTCGCGAGCCCTAGTTAGGGCAGTGCTGGCTTTAATGACTCGTACTATCGATATCGATATTCATTCATGACAGAATATTTATATGGACGGTAGCAAAAACTACAGCAAATGATCTTGAATGACAATATTAAGAGGTTCAGATATCCACTCTGATGCTTTGCCGCCTGTTAAACAATAAGAATACTTAGTCAGCGTTCAAAAATATATAAATAAGTGTATATTGGAATGACATTTTTAAAGCCAGTCATAAGAATTTTTAATATAAGCTTCGAGACGTATTACGTGTTTGGTTTATGCAAAATCGCTTAGAAATTAAAGGAACAGTTTATAATTCTAGGCTAGTTGCGTTTATTATTTGAGTAGAAAAAAATGTGAATGTATGACTATGAATCTTAATTATTCAATCCACGAAGGCGCGCCCCATCAATCAAATTGACGTTGGATGGTGGCGTCAATTTACAAACTTAAAATTTAGTAGTGGGGCGGATTTTCGTGGATTAAAACACTATATGGTCTATAATTGTAAGATCCAGCACATCAAAAATGATGCCATAAAAAATGTGTTGCTCTAATTTTAGGGTATATTCATATCGATAAAAATATCGACATACCCACCCACCACTGTTATCTATCAAAATTATCAAAAATCATGATCCTAGGTCCTAGAATTATAATCTTGACACTTTAATTTCACAAACACAACATTATTCAATTATATCTTCTACAATAACGTCAAACCAACAATGTAATTTTATATACATACGAATAAAATCATGACATTTGTTCCTTACATAACATAGCTAGAAAAATATGTATACTACATTAGTATTTATAGAATATTGCTATAACTCATGTTGTCAATGACAAATTGATTTACTCAAGTTGAATGTATATTGTTAAATACATTTTTTTACATGAAAAAGTAGTTTTTTAATGGGTAGGTATATCACATATTTTACTGCCCATACAGTTACATTTGTTGGAATTGGAATTGTTATGCATATGCATTATGCAATCTAGAACTACTTATAGCATTCTCTAAATTAAATGATTGAATTTTTAAGTAAGTCATTTACAGCAGTGTTAATCATTTAAACTTTTTTAAAAGCCTTAATTTTAACTTAAGATTACTTAAAAATGCTGTTTTTGTTAAATAATTGTAGTGTGAGCAGTCAAATATATGATATTCTGAAAAATATAACAATCCTTGCCAACAAAATTCTGGTAGTTTATTTAGAAAACTTATGTAATTTTTTAGTGTGTCTGATTTATTGAAGGCGTGTTAGGAACTTCCCACATCTATAGACGCGGAAAAACCATTATGTCCACTCGATAAGAGCAATTCCAGCCAAGGCAACGTCTTTTCCCCTTTTA
This sequence comes from Acleris laterana, assembly GCA_963966035.1. Lineage (NCBI taxonomy): Eukaryota > Metazoa > Arthropoda > Insecta > Lepidoptera > Tortricidae > Acleris > Acleris laterana. The sequence continues at coordinate 7,148,878 of OZ014465.1, read as the reverse complement.
TTGCGAGGAAATAAACGTTTATAACCGGTTTTAGTTGATTCCGCATCGATAGATGAAGGGAGAGCCTAAATAAGGCAGCCCTAGGCAGCACAGCTGTCTGGATTACCTTTCGTACCAAGTTTCTGTACTAGCTTCACTTACAAATCAAAATCGGATTCTATATTACATATGGATTTATTTACTCGCTGCCCTCGGTGCTGTTTAAATCACAATACCCCTACCATGAGTTACAATTACCGTACTCGCTAGCGAGTCGAATGCTCTGTCACTCGCACTCTGTAAGAATACTGCGAGGTTTGCAAGAGACAGAGCATTCGACTCGCTAGCGAGTGAGGTTATTGTAACTCATGGTAAGGGTACAGATGTCTTCTCCCGATTTCAGACTGACACGAAATATCTTTAAGTCGTGAGAATCCAGTGTGCTGTCAGTTATGACTAGATCTTGGATTGAGGTCTTATCGCACTCCAACTACATAACTCAAAATTGTACAAACTTTGAAAAAACTTGCTATTTTTTTGTTCAAGCTGGAAGTTTTATTAAATCTGATTGATTTGGCTCTTTATTTTGTTGTTATTTATCGTCAGGACTATAGTTTGTATGAAATAAGAACAGGCGAAGTCTTCTCTAAACCCAATCTTCAGTCATGACTACAGTCTCAGTCAATTGAAATGGGAAAAAATGTAAACAAATTGACATATAACCTCAAACATTGAGCGTGATTGAATTTTAAAACCAGTATAACAAGTTTGAAACTTAATATGAAAGTATAAATCAATAACTCGATCTTCAAAAGTACGTGATTATGGAGTAATAGGGTCATAAAAGATTTAGGTTACCATCTTCCCTGTGGACATACCCAAAGTTAACGTGTTTAAGGCCTAATTTTCTGGCTGAACTCACATCCGCATGAACGGTGTCAGGTCTACTTTAGTCATATCAGATAAAAACATATTTTATATGCACACGCCTTTAACTATTGACCACAGGAGAGACAACTTTTATTTTCCGAATGTGTATGACCCAATAATTGTAAATTGGTTGTGAATACATCTTTGCGCATTTCTATTGACGCCGAATTTATTTCGGGCTTAGACGGGTTGTTGGTTATTTTAACTGATTGATTGGTTTACCTGATTGATTGTCATGCATGAGTCAATACAACACCACGAGCGCAGCGAGCGTGCTACAGTTCTACATATACATTAGTTAGGCAGTGTTGGCCGGCGACAGCTCCACGTAGTTGGCGGGCAGCATGCCGGTGCGGCCGGTGCGGAGGACCTGGCCCGTCATCCAGCCCTCGTCGATGGAACTCACGTTGGAGATCAGGTCGCCCTCGCGGAAGGACACCTCGTCGCTGTCGTTCGCTTCGTAGTCGTACATGGCGACGTACACTTTCTGGAAATTTGAGGGAGACATGTTGAAAGTTAGGGTAATTAATAATAATAGATCGACCGCCGTAAAGCACGCCTACGGTACTAGCTTCTTTATTAACATTTAGGGCGGCAATATCGAAAGAAAGACAGCAAAACGTGACTACATTTTAACTTTTTTAAGAAGGCAAGAACAGGGGTACGAGAACCACCCACCTTTCCCCGTTAAGCTGACTACTCAAAGGGTAATTGTTATTAAAGTTTGTTACGTATCCCTTAAATTGTGTTTTTACTTGCGCTACAAAAACGTATCGTCCGATTGCAAGGAAATACTTTAGTTAATTAGAAAACCCAATAATAGTAATGAGGGCGCCACTGGACGCTCGACGTTTGCTCGGTGCAGTCTTAAACACCAAAAAAAAATGATTTTAAGAAGTTGCGCCCCGAGAACTGCATTCCTGGGGCCGACATGGATAACTTGGCCCTGAGCAGAGCTGCCAGCAAGCCTGACTGGCTAATGGTCTCACCTCTCTCACCATCTCTCTCGCCGCATCAGCGTGCTTGGGGATGACGACGTGCATGTAGTTCTGGTCGGGGCTCGCGTACGCGGCGCGCTCGGCGGTCTGCGGGTCCAGGTCGGCCACGCGCCCGATCTGCCGCGCACCTTGCGCCACGTGCCCGGACCCTAAACGAGAGGTTCGTTAACACTAGTGACTAGGGAATGCAAATAATTAGTAACTTGCATTCCCTAGTTTTTCCACAAAACTAACAATGACAACAATTTTATTTTTAAAGCAAAACACAAAAAAGTTGACCTTAATTTTTATCGGCTAGTGCCAGAGTTATCGGATAAAACCATCTAATGGCCGAACCCTATTTTCAAACCGCGGACAGATAGGCTTACTTCGGATTCAAACTTGACACATTTTGTATGGGCAAATGTTAAATTTTAACTCAAAGTATGCCTTACCTATCCGCGGTTTGAATAAAGGGTTTTGGAAAAATAGATCAACCCCAGAATAGGTATATAAGATATTAGGTACATAAGTTACTTACGACCCTCACTCAATGCTGGTACCGTAAAACGGGGTGGGTAGAGACACAAACTAAAATTAAGCATATCTTACTAATTATAAGTCTGAATTTATTTCCAATAGACGTAAAGTTATGACTTATTTCAAGTTGTGTCCCTACGCACCTCGTTTTACGGTAACCAACGATTGCTCATCAAGAACCCTATCATTGGAATATTAATCAGATTTCATGAATGTGTAAATTAAATTTGTAACACAATGATCCCTTCCCAAACATAAAGCGTACAATGAACACGTAACAAACCTCTTTTGCCGTCGCTGGTACTGTTATATATTAAGGTAGCAGACGCTCGTTGAGTGTTCGGCGCCGCCCTGGGCCCATCGCTCAATGGATCATAATCCTGGATCCTGCCAATCTTCTGCTGGCTCCCGACGCCATAGTTGGCAGCAGGCTGTTGGTACTGGCCGTACGCAAACTGGTTCTGCTGGTACTCATCATACTTGGGGTACTCTTCGTACTTCGGCCTGTGCTCGTACTGCACTGGCGTCTGCCTCTGACTCTGCTGGTAGTGATTTTGGTTTTGATATGATTGGTTCTGTTGAGGCGGATTCTGGTTTTGGTAGGTTTGATTCTGCGTTTGGTAGGTCTGATTCTGCGTTTGGTAGGTCTGATTCTGCGTTTGGTAGGTCTGATTCTGCGTTTGGTAGGTTTGATTCTGGGGCTGGTAGGTCTGGTGCTGGTTCTGGTTCTGGTAGGCCGGCGGGGGCTGGTAGACCTGGGTTTTCGGCGGCGGCGGCACGGGGAGCATTTCGTGCGCGTAGTTTTCGAGTTGTTGGTGGTAATTGTCGGTAGGCACGTCTACATTCGAAGCAGTGGATTAGACACATGTGACACGAATACCGTCTTCAAGAGATGATAGTTGATAGTTTCATGCGCGGAGTAGGCTAGCAATAGAAATTGTAAAAGTTTAATTGCTGTCTTACTTTAACTCCTGTTCTGGAGCAAGACACACAATTTTGCTGCCTTTTTCTAACTTAAAAGTTAGAGTAAGACATCAGTAAACTCTACAATTTTTATTGGAAGACTACGCCACCCCAAAATTGTTTTCAAATGCCATCTTTTCCATGACTTTATTAAAAAATAAACTTGCGTTAATTTTATTTAATGTTGAAAATAAGCAAGCTTTCTCACATTGACACTATTCCAATTTGTTTTACCTATCTTACTTTTATATTATAATCATATTTTTAACGTTATAATATTTTTTAGTCACTTGACAGCAAGAACGTGTTACAAAATACCCCGTAAAAAATCTAATAAATTATCAAAGCCTAAAATATTGTCAACCCTAGTAAGCTGTCATGTCAGGGAACCGGAGTTAGCATAGATTATTTTAACAGAGAGGCCTACCTACTAATTTAATAATTTTTCAACTTAAATGGGTTTAAAACCATATCCCGACGAGCGAAGTTGTGCATTGAACAAGGCAGAGCTCACTTTGAGCCGTTCCTGTAATTTTGACGTTCTTTACGAAAAAGTAAGTGCTAGTTTAGGTTTCTTCGTAAGTAGTTTAGGTCTTTTAAAATCTTCCAAAACTCGACTTGTAATATCTATCTAATCGAATTCTGTACATTTTGTTAGTATGTCTCTTAATCGTTTCACGAATTAGGTAAAAATGTACATAAACAATCTGCGTAGTTTACTCTTTAATTTTACTGAAATAGGGTTTTCACATCAATGAAAGCAATAATGGTTTTCTTTTTTTTGCCGGTAAGTCATGCGGTGATAGTACGGTTCTCAAATATTGTAAATGGACTTATTATAAGGTACCATTTAACCCCCTTTCGGCTTTACGGGTATTTTTGTAACACCTTGTATAACGTTAACAATATTATTACTATATACAAGCAAGATAGGCTAAAACTTGTATCAAATCTGGTTAATACCAGTGGAAACATGTCTGAATTTTGGGGCATCAATCTGTGTCTATTTTCATACCTGCGGGTCTAGTATGGCTGCGTCTATATCGCGTGACAAATATGGACAAAGCATCCGTCACTCTCGTACTCATTTACGTGTCAGAGGGTGACGGATGCCTTATCCACAGTTGACACGCGATATAGACGCACCCATACTAGGCCACATGGCCACAAATTTGGATAAAAAATGTACAGACGAATCTTCAGTAAATATGTACTAAATACTACTTGATTAAGTTAAGCATTCTTAAATCTCTTTTATCTCTTGAAGACGGTTCAGTATAAGAAGGTACATTGCGTCAAAAAAGTTATTATTTTATAACTTCGAAATGAGTTATCTATAGATACTATTCGCTAGATCGCGATGAATTGGTGAGATATTCTGAGAGCCCAGACAAGATGCATTATTTATTTATTTATTGCATTTTGCACAAAAGAATCTTACTTCTAAGTACAACCCTGTAAGGGTATTGCAAAGCGTAGGTAATTTAAACAACATAAAATTTCTCTGTTATAGAATTAAAAAAATATAGGTTACTAATTTAGGGTAGCAATTAACACATAATAAGTTCTCTGCATCTTACGCTAACTATCGTTCCTATTCGTTTAGTTTTTAAACCAATCGCGTCACTGGCACATCACGTGACGTTTCGTATCACGTCATCTACCAGTGACGCGATTGGTTTAAAAACGAAACGAAGAGAAACGCTACCTAGTGTATCTTGTCTGAGCCCTCAGAGCACATCTAGAGATTTCTCACGGAGTAGAGTAATGTTTACTATATTTGACGCAACGAACCTTTCGAATGAAACATACAACACATATCCATACAAACAACAAACAATAACGATTTGTGCGACGAACAATGAATTCGGTGTTTTTGATATTTGACGAAAATGAGATCATGGCGGGAGCAAGGTTGTTTTGAGATGGCATTAATTGTTTACAGAGGAAAGATATTACGAGATAAATATACGGGAATATACAAATATGCGCGTGCAAAATGGGGGTATTTATTGAGTATCTGTGTGTACAGCTTGGCGAAAAAAATGTTTGGATAAAATAAAGGCGTTTTTGGCTTCAAGATATTGCAGAACATTTCAGTTCTACCAATGTCTGCGTCAAACACTCTTGTGATGAATAAGAACTATATAAATAAATAAATAAATAAAAGTTTTTCAGGATTGGTTCAACGAAATCACCAATTTTACTAATTTTTAATTATTTTTGTATGAAGTTCTCACGCCTATGATATCAAATAAGAGATCACAGCGTGACTTAATTTCGCTATACTATAATCAATAGCGAGTTTCAAAAATCGACATCCTTTTAAGTATAAAACTTTTTTGAATGAAATTTGCTAGACCTATAATCCATACTAATATTATAAATGCAAAAGTGTGTCTGTCTGTCTGTCACCTCTTCACGTTTAAATCGCGGAACCAATTTAGGTGAAATTTGGTGCACAGATAGTTTGAATCCTGGGAGAGGACATAGGATAATTTCTTTCCCGAAATTCATCCCCTAAGGGGGTGAAATAGAGAGTGAAAATTTGTATGGAGCTACGATATAAACGAGTTGCACACGGACGCGGGCAGAAGTTAGTTATCAATGTGTGTGAAACAAATACTGCTACTTGCGCATCTTGCAAAAACTCGACAAAATCTTTCATTTGTAAACATATCGCCAAATGATTCTTGTAAGTACAATATTGATGAGCTTTGGCTTTGGACATTCAGAGATATAGCGATTCTATTTCACGAATATGAGGAGCACAGTCGCTAAATTGGTTGACCTATAAAACTGAATTAATGTAATGAGCTAAATAGGGCCTGGTCATTAAAGACTGCGCCGAGCGTACGCCCGGATGTACAGTGGCGCCCTCATTACTATTATTGCGTTTTCTAATAAAGTGAAGTATTTTCTTGAAATTGGTCGATAGTTTTTTGTACTACAAATGAAAACACAACTTATAAGGTATATCATTTAGTTTAATAACAATTCACCTTCGAGTTACTAACTTAACGGAAAAAAGTGGCGACCTTTTCCCGTTAAGCTGACTACTCAAAGGGTAATTGTTGTTAAAGTTTGTTACGTATCCCATAAATTGTGTTTTTGGGCGTTTTCACTAAAAAGTGTACCCAATTAAGGACTGAAATCAAGGAACTTTAACTTTGTCAGTTTTGTGACGAAAATTAGCTATATATTGACGGCCGCATTGTATGGCTAATTTTCGTCACAAAACTGACAAAGTTAAAGTTCCTTAATTTCAGTCCTTAACTGGGTACACTTTTTAGTGAAAACGCCCTTTTACTTGCACTACAAAAACATTTCGTCAGATTCCAAGGAAATTCTTGATTTAATTAGAAAACACAATAAAAGTGCAGTCTTAAGACTGCGCCGAGCAAACGCCGAGCGTCCAGTGGCGCCCTCATTACTATTATTGGTTTTTCTAATTAACTAACGAATTTCCTTGGAACCAAAAAAAATGTGTTTGTAGCGCAAGTATAAACACAATTTATGGGATACGTAACAAACTTTAATAACAATTACCCTTTGAGCAGTCAGCTTAACGGGAAAAGGTGGCCACTTTTTTTCGTTAAGTTAATAACTCGAAGGTGAATTGTTATTAAACTATATGATATACCCTATAAGTTGTGTTTTCATTTGTAGTACAAACACATTTCGTCCAATTTTAAGAAAATACTTTAGTTTATTAGAAAACACAATAAAAGTAATGAGGGCGCCACTGTACATCCGGCGTACGCTCGGCGTAGTCTTAAAGGACTGACTTGTTAAGTATGACCACAGAACATAATAATAGTTGCTAAGATCAGAAAAGGACGGAGATATGAGACTCCTATAGCTCTTCTCCTTTCACTAACCGGGACTTAGGAAGATTTTGGAGCTTGTAAGATGGACTCAGATGTATGAAAAGCAACTACTTACACCTAGTTCAAGCCGTTCTTTATTTTATTATAATTTATCTTGACATGTTTGTCTGTTAGTATGTAGGGTTTAACCTTACAAGTTTTGAACATAAATATACCACCCATAAAAAATACCAAGAATAAATAATATAATTACATTATTTTGATATTTTTATATATCGCAATGCAAAGTACATAATAAGATGAAAGTAAACCCGATGACAATATCTTAGAGCTGATCTGAAGATGGAGTCGGAAAGTGGCAAACAGTTTATCCGAAAAACCTTATTACTTTAGTAATACTAAGCGGCTGATGACTTTGCAAATAAAAGTACAGTCGGCAAAAAAAACGAAGTTGACAAGTTTCCCGTTACGTACGGCTAAAATGACGTGACTAACCTTTAAAAACCTCTCACAATCGACAAGTAAAGCATATTTGACAGATAAATTTAACCTTTTCCCTTTCCTACACTTGAAAATAGACAAGGCGAGAGCCAACTTTCATGGCAAATAAATTTAGGCACTCGTCGATTGTGACACAGGCCCTAAAATGTATCGTTTTAGCTATCTATATCTCTGACTGTCCAAACCACACCATTCCACCACACCACCACCCCACACCACACAGAACTCACCAACTAGTTCCCCATTCTCGTTGATCTGGCGCTGCTTCTCCATCTGGGCCTTCTTCTCGAGTTCCCCGTGGTACGCCACGTTGCTGATGATCTTCGTGTTCGCCTTGATCCTGAGGGTTTCAGGGTCGTCTGCCACCTGGAAGGTTGAGAGATACATTGTACTGACGAAGCGTTTAGCTTTTTTTTTTTTTTATGGCATAGAGTAGACAAACGAGCACACAGGCCACCTGATGGTAAGTGGAAACTGTGACCCATAGACATTCGCATTCACAAGAATGCAATGCAATCTTAAGACTGCAAATGCGTTGCCAACCCTGAGGACTAGATGGAATGCCTCTATGCTAGTCATTTCACCGGCTCTCTTATCCCCAAACTTAGCTTATAGTAAGGGGCGCCATAGACGGACTGCTTGGAGCAGTCAGGACCGCCAGCTCCGTGGTCGCTATTGGTCAATCTGCAGTTTCAATACGAACCTAGAGTATTAAAATTGCAGATTGACCAATAGCGACCACGGAGCTGGCGGTCCTGACTGCTCTAAGCAGGCCGTCTATGGCGGCAGCGGCAACGGCAAAACAATATATATTAAACTTGATAATATTTCCTTGAGGCTGTTAAACGTGAAAACACAATTAGAAACAAAATCCTCGATAGTTTTATTTTTTAAAACATGACACCTTTTTCGGATGTTTGTGGGTGAATCTTAAAAATCCTCCAATCTTTATTGATGATTTTTAACATAAGGTTTGTTTCAATAGAACTTGCCAACAATGTAAACAACACATTCAATGAGATATCCATATTCTAGCACTATTTTATACTTTTAATGGTTTAGGATAGTGATGTGGAAAGAATTGATTATTCACATGGATTTAGCAGTATTTGATGATGTAGAATGGAAATTAAAGACATTTTGAATACAAGGTGTGTTTACATTGTTGGCAAGTTCTATTAAAACAAACCTTAGTAGTTGAGAGTAAATTCTTAATTTCCAGTTTTATAATATTGGAATTGGTTATAAAGTAAACAGCAATTAATTGAATTTGATAGTGCCATCAAGGCGCGCGCAAACGTTCAGGTTCTTCGCGCGGAAGCACATAAAGTCATCCCTTTTCATTCTTGTGGGCGTGGCAGCATATGTGGCCTCTTAAGCACAAGAACATACAAGAAAATATCCAATGAAAATGTATTTTGATGTTCATTAACATTATAACCATTTACTAAAGTGTTCAGAATGTTCTTTGGGGTAGGTACTGTCCCGCTCGCTTCGCTCTGTCGTCGCACACTAAACGCACCTGTGTGAACTTGCCCTTGCTCTTCTCGAAGTCGGCGTGGTAGTTGACGTTGCTCTGCAGCTTGGTGTTTTCCGCTATCCGCTTCAGCTCGGGCGTTTCCGCCATCGTCGTATGCTTCGCCTTTGGCACGTGCCTGAAATATAGTACGTTACAATATTAAAATTGATCAGTAAAATCGAGGCGAGGTTTTGTAACAGTGATTTTTTGTACAGTCAGCCAAGAAAGTGTTCTACCAGTTTTGACAAAAGTTTATGTGAGACCTAATTATCGCTAAGGTTGACACTTGTCACTGTCATAATATTATTCCAGTTGTATCATGACGTGCAAATCAACTTCAACCGTAGGGTGATAGAACTGGTAGAACACATTTTTGGCCGACTGTAACAGTTATTATTTTCAGGTTACATTGACTTTAAATGCTGTTAAAGGATAAGAAATGTTGCATTTAATGTTTGAAACATGAGCATCTTATTATCTGAAGAATTATTCAAATCGAAATCGTACTTATTTGCATAATTGTGAAGATAAACTGAATCTATTGTGATATTTCAAACATGCCGCAAGCAACGCCGCGTGAAAGTCATAGCATATAGCATACATCTCAAAAGTATGATGATTATGATTAAATATGACAAGATAAACGTTAAAACTTCCTTTTTAACCGATTTCAAGGAAGAAGTAGGTTCTCAATTCATCTGTATTTGGGTCATACACAGATTTAGGTTCGCGTCTTTCCTGTGGACACACCCGAAGTTAACGTGTTTATGGCCTAATTTTCTGGCTGAACCCACATCCGCATGAACGGCGTCAGGTCTACTTTAGTCCTATCAAATAAAAACATTACTTATATGCACACAAGCCCTTAACTATTGACCACAGGAGAGACAACTTTTGTATTTTCGAATGTGTATGACCCATTTACCGACTTCAAAAAAGAAGTAAGTAGCTTGAATTCGTCGGTTTTTTGTGTAAATTTTACTTGATTTCTCAACCGATTGATATGTCGACTGAAGTCTTATAAATTTTGACAAGATCCTGACCATGGGATCCATGGAAAGTCAACGGAACTCCTGAATGGTTTATTGTTTTTTGAACACTGGTCGAAAATCGTTTGGTCGACAACAATTTACCAGTACGATTGAAACTTTTTTTATTATTATTGTAAAATACTAACCTAGCCTAATGTTAATATCACTACATATTATAAAACAAAGTCGCTTCCCGCTGTCTGTCCCTATGTATGCTTAGATCTTTAAAACTACGCACCGGATTTTTATGCGGTTTTTTTTAATAGATAAAGTGATTCAAGAGGACGGTTTTTATGTATAATAAATTCAGCTTTAAGTATGTACGGGTGTTACAGAAAACTCACATTAAGTGAAGCGAAGCGAGGGCGGGTCGCTAGTGTTATAATAAATAAATAAATAAAAATAAAAAGCCTAACTAATCTACACAATAAATGTTCATATATTTTTTTAATTTCAGCCTAAAAGTGTTAATCGAAAGCATTACATTTAGGCCGCTTTTCACCAAACTGGAATAAGACTTACTCCGATATTAGTCTATACAAATTCGGGGTTTAATTTAGATATAAAACCTTATTCGAGTTTGGTCGAATCCGCCATACGACAAACAATATTATATGTTCCAAAGGGATCGATCCAAGGTAATCCCATAGTGGGGTAGGCCGAGCTACAGAATTAGCTACAACTTTAAAAACTTGTTGATAATTCAGTAACCACATTTTGCACAAATAGACTTTTATAAGATATTTTACCAACGTATTAGTGACAGGTTGCAAGCCCATCGCCTAACAGTACTACAAGCCTATATTCCCTTAGTCGCGTCTTACGACATCCACGGAAAGACAAGAAGTGGCGCTATTCTGAGCCGACAAGCACACGGTGGATCATTTCATTTCATTCTCGAATACGTTGTAGTATTTCCTCATTTAACTGGACATTGTATGCAGTCCTGATTAGTTTTAAACGTCCGGTATTCCCTCATGCAAAAAAAACAAACCGCATTTCCTATTTAATTGCATCAATACAGTCACAACACGGGAATGTTGCCACTTGCTACTTCATAATTTGGCCGAGTAATACACATAGCTATCAGTACCCCTACCATGCGTTACAATTAGCGTACTGGCTAGCGAATCGAATGCTCTGCCCCTCGCACTCTTTGAGAATACTGCGAGGCCTGCGAGCGACAGAGCTTGGGATTGACCAAAAAAAATAACTCAGTTTTTACTTTCTCATTCGAAATAATAGAAAATTTCAAGACACCAATTTCATTAATTTTGTATTTGACCCAATAGTTTTTTTTAAACATCTTTATTTATTTAGCAGACATTTGATGGATGGCATGATTATTTTAAATTTGGGATGGCATTTTCTAATAAATTACAACAATTAAATGATATCTAATGAAAAAAAAGTGATTGTAATAGTGTATTAAAACATACTATTCAAGCTGTTTTCGCCTAACCCGTAAGATACACCTAGGAGGGCTTTAAGCCGGAAACGAAAGTCAATCAAAGGTTAAATAGACTTTTGCCAAAATATCCAAAATAAATAAATATTTCAAAAACTTAATAATGCAGAACGGCTTTAAAACCCTATTCCTCGAAATGGTTTTCGATTTGGAGTAGTTGTAAAAATATGAACAATCCCAAATATTCATACTCAGAAACGAATATTCGCGCACATCACACAAATATCTGCCCTTACCGGGATTCGAAACCTGGACCACTAGCTTCGTAGGCAGGGTCACTACCAACTAGGACAGCGCCTCGTTAAACATATTATACGTCCTAGGTTATACATATATAGGTGGATTAGTGGAAATGGGAAAATAGTTATGAACTTTCCAATATATTTTTTGACATAAGTAATACAATTTTTGATATATTGTAATCTCCATAGAAAAATATCGTAACTTTCCTGAGGTAATACTGGATACACCTAGTACAGTTATTCTCAAAGCCCTGGGGCTCCGCAAGACCTTTGCAACGACTTCATCGAAAAAACGAAAAGTCACAAGAAAGAAGAAGAAGTTTTACCTAAATTGGGGCTTCGCAAAAGTTAAGTTGTTAAAAAAAGCATGACAACCGCTGCACTATTACCTACTAACCTACTGATTTACCGCGGAAACCCATGCATTACACGGCCAAAATACGTACAGTGGCCAGTTCGCTCCATGTTGTGACTGTACTAGACCTTAGTCAACACTTTTGTCTTGTTTACCTCATTATTTTATTCTGTAAGTCCCGAACGTCACGTCATCTTACTTTATGGTATACGTCATAGGTAAATTGATGACGCCCCGTTAGTCTAGGCAGTGAATCTAGTGACCCTGTTTCGATTCAAATTATAGGTAAATATTTGTACAATGGGCGCGAGTATTGATTCTGAATGTTTTCTTTGTATTTTAGTAAGTATTCCCCCGTAGTAGGTACAAACCTAAAGGTTAATCTAAAACTAGGATTACTCTTTCTAACGCAACAAAGCTACCGCATGGCAGTAGGTTTAAAGGATAAGATATTTTTTTTATGACAGAGGATACATTAGAGCACACAGGCCACCTGATGGTAAGTGGAAACTGTGACCCATAGACATTCGCATTCACAAGACTGCAATGCAATCCTAAGACTGCAAATGCGTTGCCAACCCTGAGGACTAAGATGGAATACCTCTATGCTAGTCATTTCACCGGCTGTCTTATCCCCGAACCGGAACACAGCAATACGAACACTGCTGTTTGGCGGTAGGTTAATGGATAAGATGGTGGTAGCGATCCGGACAAGCCTTGCACAAGGTCCTAGCATCTAGGACGATCGAGCTGTTGCTCGAAATCACAAATTAAAGGGTTCAAACCAAAATATCCAAAGCGATTCTACAACTCAAAAGAGTAAAGACTTGCGCAGTGACAAGGATCTCAACTGGCCACTGCAACCGACATCTGTTTGTAATGGGTATGAAACAAGCCGCGACAGGCAGGTTGTGTTGCAGGAGACAGAGGAGACAGCAATGCACATGCTCTACTCACGCGGACCACTAATGCATGGACCCACAAGAGATACAACACCTCACTGCCCAAAGAATCTGGAAATTCCTGGACGTAACGGGCCTTTTTGGTGAGCTCTAAACAAAGGGCTGCAAACGATCAGCAATGGTCGAAGTGACACACAAGGCCTGTCTCAACCCCCCAATAATAAAGGTCCTACCATCACTACATACTTTTCCGTACGCTTCCCTAAATTGCATGCAAAGCCCTGAACGCGTATGTACTCTATAAAAATAATGGAAATCGGTACAGCTGTTTTTCCGCTAAAGCATCTAACAAGCAGAGTAAGTTAGCGTTTAAAACAATAACGTGGTATATATAATCAAAGTCAAGATATTTATCCGTAAAATTGGCGTCATACGGGCTTTTTACATGTCGTATCTACTTGCGCTTCGGACAAGACCATGATTGCGGAGAAGAAACGCCGCAAGAAACTCTAGCTCCGCTATAGTTTAGTATATGGATGAATAGGTATATTTTTCATGACGCTGACTGCTCACACGTCAACTATGTGGTCACACGACCGATTTAACGGTGAAGTGTCGTGACGAATCGGCCGTTACCGGCTTTTTGTCAGATGACGTTTCTTTTGACAGCACGTTCGTCGTTTTGGATGCTAGTAAAAGTGTGGAAAATCGTTCAACTTTCATTTCTTGGTCACGTATTTGTGATTAATTCTGCGAGATGTAACTACTGTTTCACGAAAGGACGTGTTAGATATACAGGTTGGGAAAACGAACGCCACATGGACGGCAACTATACCATAAATATCGGAAATAGCTAGTTCTACGCAAAAGAGACTTACCTACTTTTATTTTTAAAAACAAAAAATACACATAAATTCGTCCAACACAACGCTCGGTCTTCCTTCCAGATACTATCCATTTTATAAATGCAAAACTAAGTAAGGTAAGTAAATCTCTCTGTTACGCTTTGACGTCTAACCCGATAAACCCGTAAGTATTTTAGTGTTTTTAATGTGATCTTTTATTTTTATTTTGTTTTTTTTCTATTGTTGTAATTATGACTTGTGTTTTTTGACATTAAATGATTTGACTTGATTTAGATGATTAATGTTGGTATGGAGATAGCTTAAACTTCGAAGGACATAGCGAGTAGCGATATTTGATTTCGCCGCGGACGGAGTCGCGGGCAACAGCTAGTAAACCAATAAGATCCATTGCATAAGTCGTTACTTAAATACTAAAGGGCCACAAATCAAAATGTGTTTGTGTTGCATTTAAATTCCGAATGCTATATGGGTAAAAATCAAAATAAATGTCCAGTTAAAGAGAGTTTTGTCACCGTCACGAAACTGTTGGTTAACGTCAAACATACGTCAATTGTAATGAAATTGTAAGTTAGACATCATTTAAGTGATATTTAAATAGCGTCCTTATGTACATTTATTTTGATTTTTCCCATATACTTTAAGTTTCAAATCAAACTATATCTGTTTTTGTTTTGTGGCGCTTTTGTATTTAAGCAGCGAAGTCATTAAGTCCATTACATATTTTTATTTAGACGACGAGTTAATCTACATAGTTGGTAGTGACCCTGCCGATGAAGCTAGCGGTCCCGGGTTCGATTCCCGGTATGTACAGTCAGCTGCAGAGAAAAGTGACCCCCCATGCATACAAGTTTCCTAGCAAAGGTGGTTACATTTCTCTGCAGCTGACTGTACAAATATCTGTGTGATGAGCACGAGGATTTGTTTTCGTTTTTGTCTCTACATGTGTCAATCAACTTTTCTTTGCACCTCGTTGCCATGGTGACGTCTCCTGGGTCACTTTTTAAAACCACGATTTTAAAGTATATAAATGTAGCAAACATCAGGTTTTGCGGCAATTACAAGCCCATTCTCTTATGGGTTTTCTTCCAAGCGTATTAGTAGTGTATATTATAACCATTTTTCAAAGAAACTCTTTCATTGTTGTCTTCTAGCTTACGGGACAGAATAACAGCAACAAAAAGTTGATCCACCCACATAAATATTTATATCGTTGTCTAGTACCCATAGTACAAGCCTAGAGCTTAGTTTGAGACAACATGTGCCACGTTATTTATTTTTTATTTATTTAATCTGCAGATGCCTTTTGACGTGGAGAGTATACGAGTATAGTGAAGACACAAAGCCGACGCGCAACAATGCAAGTAAAACGAAAGTGACCGCCATTATGCTCTTGCGCAACCTGCGCGGCCCTAATGCGCAGGACTTCCCGACCCGGATATCTGCCTATCACTATGATAAGTAGTGGACACGTAAGGCGTAAGACATTATGACATAATACGAGGGAATATGAGGACGCATTGTATGTATTTCGCCTAAATAGAGGAAAAACCCATTTAATGATTAGTGAATTATATGTATATTCTTGTGTATACGCCTTGAAAGAAACTAAATTAACAATGGATGGACTGTGTGAATCATTGATCATTTTAACGATCTATCCCATTTGCCCGTTTTTTTTAAGTAATCAATTAATCACATAAAGTTTTTTTCCGTACAAAGTGAAAAGCTAACACTGGGACACCTAAAGTATGGAGAAACAAACTTTCTGTGAAAAAAAACGGCTGATGAGGTATAAAAACTTCGCTGATTCGTAATTATTTTAATTATGTAGGATTACCACTGAAAAACTTATGAAATAAAACATGACTCAATGATTTTTCGTGACATGGACGTAAGGGAAAATTATAACAATTCAGATTAAAATGATGTTAACCTCCGAAACTAGTAAAAACACTGAACATACATAGCTTAATAATCGATAGCTTTTTAGCTGCTCTATCGTGGGTTGACGTGGCGGTGACTATAGTCTATACTTTTAGGCATTTAAAAAAATGTAAACAAAACAACCACGTGATATAGTTCGTCAGCCAATAGAAGCAGACAGCGTTCTGCTTCTATTGGCTGACGTCAAAGTCATCGTACGTCAAAGTTTGATAAAACAGTTTTGATTGGCTGTTTAACAATGTCACGTGGTTTGGAATGTTTACATTTTTTTAAATACATAAAAGTATAGACTATAGGGTGGTGACGGGACACGCTGTATGGCGTCTGTATCTATCCCTGTTTCCCTGAGCTCTGCCATATGCTATTGCGCAACCACAACTCCTTAAATGCGCAGAAGTTCCCAACCCGGATATCGTGTGCCCATCACGATATGTATAGTGGACATGTTAAGGCGTAAGACATTGTGATGTAAGTCGTAATGGAGCTACATATTCGGCGAATACAAGCGATTATGGGGACGCATTATGCTCATGTAACTCTTAGTGTTAGTATAGTGTCAATTTGCACGGTTGCGATATATCGCTCATTGAATACAAAACGGACACATTCCAAAATAATTTGCTCTTCCATTAAAAATCGTATTCCAACCGCTTCTAATTTTAAAATGCAACACTGACTCATTTCGTATTGTGTCCGTTTTGTATTCAATTAACGATAAGTAATATGGAGTAGTGGGACGCGCTGTTATACATTAAAAACAGTTAACAAGTAAATAAATAACTATCAGGTTTGCCTCATTCCATACTAAGCTCTAGGCTTGTACTATGGGGTAAACAACAATAAACCTACTCGTACTTATATAGAGAAATTCATACATACATAGATAACATAAAAACTGCAGAAGTTCATTGCTGTCTTACTTTAACTTCAGTTTTAGAGCAAGAAGTACAATTTCGCTGTCTTTTTCTAACTTAAAAGTTAGAGTAAGACAGCAGTCAACTTTTGCAATTTTATTACTAGTCTAAACGTCGTTTTACAACTTTCAAGTTAGAAAAAAAACAGCTAAATTGTCCTCCTTGCTCTAGATCGCAATCAACTGTATGGAAGCTGGTGATCAGGGTCTTGAGGTCGTCCCTTTCCTTATTATAGTCTATAGGTCAGACTTCTGATCTTGTTCAAATTCGTCGACGTTTTTGTGAAACTTTCAAATAAATTCTGCAGAAACATACAACTGAATCTCTATTCTGCGCAACTATATTACCTATGAGATGCTTTGGTATTGTTTTTACGTTTATTGTCAAGTAAATAAGAAATGTCGTAACGTTGACAATTTGACAACACGGTAAAACCATATTGCTTATGAGTGACGTGTTATCGTATTGTTTGTACCTTGGCCACCATTACTTCAAAGATGATGTGGATCGTCTGGCCCCTATTTTTAACACCCGACGCAAAAAAGAGGGGTGTTATAAGTTTGACGCGTAAGGCTGTGTGTCTGTCTGTGGCACCGTAACTCTTAAACGGATGAACCTATTTGGATGCGGTTTTTTTTGGAAGCGAGTTTTTTGGCGGTTGTTCTTAGTTGTTTTTTTAAGACTGTTTTGAGTCTGGGGTTTTTTTAATTTTTAATTTCATGATGAAACTGCAATGATGAAATAGCATAGTTTATATGAAGCCCGATGATATCGGAACTTCTAGAAGTTGCAATGGAGACTGAACTATTCACTAGTATAAACAAGGTCAGACCTGACCTCTCAGACAAAAGAAGCAAGTAGTGACTCAATGAAATATGAACTATTTGCCTTACATGAATATGGGTTTATTTTAACTTCCTATGTTTGCTTCTGATTCATGAGTTGTAGCCGTGAACAACAATGAGTAACAAACAAATATGTCAGAGGAAAACTATGTCGTAGGTGAGGTAGCGTTTACATTTGACGCTGCGTCTATACGTAATGTTACGTATAACGTATGCTTGCTGTTCAGTCTCAACTTAACATTGGACCACACGATCTACAATGTGTATAGATGTAATTAGTTTATATAGTGTGTCATTAAATCAAATATCAACTGTCCGTTGGTATTTCACTACGCAACTAGCTGTCTTTTAGCTGTGGCCAAGACACCTTTAGCCATCTTTGATTAGTTCTGTGAGTCTGCAGACAGGCAGTGAAATTACCCGAACCTGCTGGAACCTTGATTCTACCACTCATCCCGTCTATTGCTTTAGGTCCTGGCCTAGACTTCCTCCTGCCGATGACGAGAACTAAAGAATATTACCACGAAATTTCCGAAGCCCCTTGGTCCGGACCGGATAGGTAGTGCGCTGTCTCACAATTAATCAGTCAGACATAAAATACAATTATAATACAATAAATATTAATCATTAACTTCGACCAAAATACTATTTTAAAAGGTCAGGTGTAAATTAAGTGAGACACAAGTTTAACTCGACATTTACCTTAATGGTTGAACTCGTTAGTTTAACAAAAACGTAATTCGAAAACATGATACAAAGTAAATGGTAATTTACCTCATTACGTGATTATTAGTACCAGCTGTGTCATAGTATAAGTATAAAAGTAGGTCATCTCCGGCTACCACCACTGCACACATGCAAGCCGCGCGATATACAGTAGAACACAACTGATTTGGCGTGTCGTGAATCTTCGTTCGCGCAGACACGAACAACGTTTCCGATGATTTCCGAAAGCACGATTAAAACCCACGATCAGACTTGTGCGTAATAGTTATAAGGTGCAAATTAACTTGCATCTATTTTTTCCATCTCACTCACGCACGTTTGACGTCTGACTGAATGATACGCGGGCGCGCGTCACCATGGCGTCACTACCCAAGTAACACATCAAAGCAGTATAACGGCCGACTTACAGCATTTCTGTATCGTTTTCGCATTTCGAGTTAGTTATATAATAGCATTACAAACGTTTATACGGCTACTGTAATGCTTATTTGGGCACAAATTATACGGCTTTAGATCATAAATAGGTTCACAACAGTTGTTCAATTGCATTACAGGCGCATTATATTAGCATTATTGCAGTCAAAGAAATTTCCAATCGCATTAAAGAAGCGTTATTAAGGTCAATGAAGTTGCCAATGGCATTACAGAAGCATTATACTGGCAATATTATTGATATTGAAGATGTTAATGGCATTACAAAAGCATTAGACTAGCAGTAGAATGTAGTAAAAGAATGATTGGAGCTATTTAAGCGTTCACAGTTAGATCTTAAATAAACCCTACTTCATTGCAAAAACATCTCTAATACCATACGTTACAAAATGTTATACATTAACGTTGTAATGTATGAAACGATTGTGTCTCGCAATATAAATGTACAATAAATAGACGGTGAAAACTGCAGAGTAGTGGCGGCCATTATTTGTTTGCGTGAAAACAAAATTTCACATTTAAGTTTTTGACTCTTGTTATTTCATACCTTCAATTGTTACTGCGCAACGTAGTTTACTGAAAATGTCTATATAAGTTTCATTGAAAATTTTCACGCGCCTTCGATATTTTGTAGTTATTATATATAATGTTATATAAAGATATGTGTGAAATAACCAAAACAATTGTGTATTCCTAGTATATAACGAATTTTGCATAATTAACATAATAGTAGTGGTTATAGGGAGTGCAATCCGGATTCGTTTTGTATGGGGAAATCCGGATTAAATCCGGATTTCCTTACAAAATAAATCCGGATTTGCAATCCCTAAGTGGTTAGGCAGTATTAAATTAAGTTATATCATTATTATAAAGTTCTAGTATAAATAGGTTCGAATAAATATATTTTTTGGTTATAAAATATTTACAAAATGGTGTCGGTCGTGGTTTTAATAAAACAGTAAAATGAATGTATATACAGCTTAACACGTTACAAGAACTCACGTGTATTTGATTAAAGAGCTGTTAGCTGCACAACAGAACTCAAGTTGATCTTTCAAATGCAAGCATTACAAAGATTCACGTTTATGCTATTAAGCAGCATTAGGCAATATCTTACCACTTAAAAATGACACTATACACCCTAAGGCACAAAAAACTGCTGAAAACCGTATAGTGGATTAACGTGGCATTATAATGGTTCAGGTTTATGCTATTAAGCAGCATTGGGCAATATCTTACTACTTAAAAATGCTATTATACACCCTAAGGCACTAAAAACTGCTGAAAGCTGTATAGTGGATTAACGTGGCATTATAATGGTTCATGTTTATGCTATTAAACAGCATTGGGCATTTATTAACTACTTAAAAATGCTATTGTAGATCCAAATGCACTAAAAAAAGCTGAAAGCTGTACAACTGCCTTGTGGTTGGCTGCACTAAAACTGAAGGATTTACAAAAGCATTTTAATATGCCATTATCTAACCGTTATACAGTGTAAAGCATCATAACGATTTTGAAATGCCAATATAAAGCGTCAAAATGCTCGGTGAACTTATATAAGAGTTCATACGGACCTCAAGTTCTACAAAAGATTACTATTCGTTTGTTATAATGCTTCATGTGTTACTTGGGTAATAACCAATGATAGCACAGAATACAACCGCGCAAGGCGTGGATCATGCTAATTGGTTCCCGCGCTTCGAAAAAATGACATCTGCAGGTACATCGGTAAGCCATTTCGGTGGTGTTTTACTGTAACGTTGTTTGAAGACGATCTACTGTTAATTTATACTGTGCTGCAAGTGGACTGCCGGTGCCGCACCATCCCGCGTGTGTATACTTTCAACTAGAAATTTTATCCGTGACAAACCCGACATGTCCGGTCGGTACCACAGTTATGATATTTTTAGGAAATCAAATTGTATTTAAATGAGCATAGTACTTAAATTATATACATATACTACTGGCGCCGATGCGCGACTCAGAAAGCATTTTTAAACCACCAAAAACTTATGCAAACCTAGTACAAAATGTTTTCAGAATCGCTCTTCATCTCACATCGAGGAACTAAAGTGGGGGGACACGCCAAAAACTGACACCTTGGTGTTTAATGTGGTCATTATTAAAGTAAATATTACACAAAAAATTTGTAAAAATCCCAGTAATTACCACCAAATTTTAGTGGTAACAAATGGGAAAAATATTCCCACTTGTTACCACCCGAGTACTTTAGTGGTAACAGGTGAGGAAAAAAATCCAGCTGTTACCAGTGGTAACAATTTGATGGTAACTGGTGGGAATAACCCAAATTATTGATGAAATTTGACTGGATTAAAGAGTGTTAATGTTTTTCAAACTTTAGAGTAATAAGCCACATATAAATTTTAGTTTTTATTCGACTTCAAACACATGGGACACCCTCAAAGTGGGGCGTACACTTCTTTTGATATTCGCTCGTTAACTAAAATGGTAACAGTATACTCACGCCTCACAGTAGGGCAGTTTCCCGTATCCTTTGTACGTCCGCATGTTGAGGGTCATGCCGCACTCCTGGCACTTGAAGCATCCTTTGTGCCACACCTGAAACAAACATTAATTCATCAGTTGCGTCCAGTCCACTCACTTTCGATCTGTATATCTATGTATCTATGTTGTGTATTTTTTTTCACTGCTTTAATAAAAGCTGTTTCATGTAACAAACGGGTTCGGGTGAGACAAAACATGTTTTGAATAGGTATAAAAATAACCAAGATATAAGCCAACAAAGGTTTGTTCCTATCTCTTTCTGGCAAAACAGACTTTTACGTGGTGTTTATATGGCCGACCTGTTACAATGACGTCACAGTGCACTTCTGATCTCTGTCTAGTTATCAGTTTAAAATAGTTGTATAATCCGTATTTCTTGACCCATTTGAATTACCCGGTACTATCAGACCATTGGAACCTTGACCCACCATAGAACTGTGTCACAGAGACGTTATGTTATGATTCAAGTCATAAGAAGTGTCAAACAAATTGTTTTATAATGTCACTGTGACACCGTTCTATGGTGGGTCAGGGTTCCATTGGGCTGATAGTACCCGTCTGAAATGAGATGGATTCGAGTTCTACGGACAGATCGAGACTCTTAATTTGACCCTATTACGAACAGATAGACAGTCAGTGTTTTAATCTTAGATATTTGCAGCATTTTCTGTACTGTTGTAGACAGACCGCATGCCTAAGCGATTAGAGCATGCTGGAAGCTCGTATTGTCACTATGTCATGAGTATGACGCAAACTGTTTAGCATTCGCCTAAATACTTAATAAGAGCAGGTTAGACCAAGCTCAGTATAGAGTTCCGAGGTCGTTACTACAAACACAAAATACTATCCTGAAAAACAACAACAAATAGGTGTGAACGAATTTTCTATTTAAAGTTATTTAGTTAGATTTGACGACGCGCTGGCCTAGTGGGTAGTGACCCTGCCTACGAAGCTAGTGGTCGTGGGTTCGAATCCCGGTAAGGGCAGACATTAGTGAGATGAGTGCGAATATTTGTTCCTGAGTCATAGATGTTTTCTATGTATTTAAGTATAATATTTCTCTATATGAGTATTTATATCGTTGTCTAGTACCCATAGTACAAGCCTAGAGCTTAGTTTGGGACTAGGTCAATTGGTGTGAGGACAACCTCACCCTTATATTTATTTATTTATTATTTGTTGTCTTAAATGATTTTTGGTAGGTATTCGCATATATCTCAAAAACCAGTCAATACTACTTAGTCGTAATAGATATCCTTTTAAATTCATTACATTAGGTCCTTACCTATGAAATTGGCGTTTTATATGGAGAATTTTATAAAAACGTTTGTTTTCATGCATTTAATACCTATAGCGGATCATGTAGAAAACTTGAAACTAACGAAAACAAAACGGTTTCACGCAGTTGGAAATGGTTAACAAGTACCGGATATTTCTTAAAAATGTCGAAACATCAGGAAATCGATGATTATTTTCAACCTGTTTCGATTTCATTAGTGTCAAATTATTTTGTGAAGTTTCCGGTCTCGGTATAGAAACACCAAGGCTTATTGATTGACTAATGTAAGAGGTTTAGATTAGACTTGCAATAAAAAATACAGAAGCTGACTGCTGTCTTACTCTAACTTTTAACTGCAGAGATGGGCGAAATGTAATCGACTAACGATTAACGATTAAGATTACAAGAATTCATTGCGACGGACGATTGAAAACAACGATTGATCAATCTTAGTTGTATCGACTGCAACTAATTTAGTTGCAACTAAATTAGTTGCCGATTGATATCGGACAACTAAATTTTGTAATCGACTAATTAGTTAGACTAATTTCTCGCGACTAATGTTAGAAGCAAATTGAATAGAAAACCTCGGTATGGCTATGTTGACAGATTAATTAGGACATCTTAACGGATGTTTAAAAATAAAATAGTCATGTATTACTTACGATATAAATCTAAGGAGTGAAATCTCTGTTCAAACTCTTATTTTGCTACTAAAGTAGTGCATCTCTCTGAAATTGGATTAAATTTCTCTTATCTAAGGATAAATAAGAACTGGGTACTTTGTGCATTAGTAAAATAACACTTAAAAAACACAATGATAATTATAAATCAAACTTTGTATATTAAATATAAAAGCAATCATGATAAGTATGCAATTCAACCCAAACTAATATAGTTACAACATACGAGTACCTCCAATATTACATACATACCTTCTTGTAGTTAAATATTGTAAGATAAAAAATGCAAAAACGGGCGACTACGTAGTTTTACTATAGATTTAATCGTGAAATTTAGTCGATTGAAACTAAAAACTAATTTAGTTGTTAGTCGAACATTCTCACAACTAATTTAATTGCAACTAAATTAATCGCGATTAAAAAATGACGATTGATATTTTTAATCGATTGATTAGTTAACTAAAAAATTAATCGATTAATGCCCATCTCTGCTTTTAAGTTAAAAATAGACAGCAAAATTATGCTTCTTGCTCTAGAACTGAAGTTAATGTAAGAACAGCAACTTCTGCCAATTTTATTGCCAGTCTAACTTGCGTGGTTATGGAATTCATATGTTTGACACAGTCGGCCTAGTTGGTAGTGACCAGACAGGATTCTTTGGGGCAAATTTTCTTGAAGGGATTTCCTATGTCGATAAACTGAATCATCGATAGTAGTTCTATATACTAGTGATCACTCAAAGGTTTGCTTGTAAGAATATGTTTTTATTAAAAGTGTAAAAATCAAATTAAAATAATAGCTCTGTCCTTCTTTTTTCAAATCGATTTAAAAAAAATACTTGTTAAAATTTTGTTCTTCATGAATGTTCCATCTAATTGTTTAAGTAAATCCCCCAAAGAATCCTAATGCCCCAAAGAATCCTATGTCTGGTAGTGACCCTGCCTACGAAGCTAGCGGTCCTGGGTTTGATTCTCGGCAGGGGATAATTGTGTGCTGAGCGCGAGTATTTGTTTCTAAGTTTGAGACTAATATTATAAAGCTGAAGAGTTTGTTTGTTTGCTTGAATGCGCCAATCTCAGGAACTAAAGGTCCGATTTGAAAAATTATTTCAGTGTTAGATAGGCTATATATCATACTCACATAAACCGAAGCGAAGCAAGGACGTGTCGCTAGTTACTTTATATGACTGTATGTTTATCGTTATCTAGTACCGATATTTCAAGATTAGAGCATAGTTTGGGACTGGTGTGATATTTATGCAAATATTTAGGTACCAACAAGTAATTAACAACAAGTTTTTAGAGTTGTTGGTAATTCTGCAGCTCTGCCTACCCCACTCTGGGAAAGAAGGCGTGCAGGTATTAATGTATTTTTTTTTCCGCGGTAACTCAAATATGTCACCATAATCTACTAAATAACTTCAAAGCCACAAAATTAGCCATCGCTCCATTAAACAAAACCTCAAGAGGACACTAACTTCCTCTTCGTTCGAAATAGTATCTACCTACGGTATTCCTCACTACGTGTAGGGAATGAATCACAGGTTAATAATAACTGTTACATCGCGAAAAGCGTTACCATACACTTGCATCACTATAACATCATCAATGTATCTATATTATTAATGACTACACCTTTTCAAATCACCCTAGTCATTAGAGAGGTGCCACACGGACGTTGTAGGTGCGTTGCGTGGTCGCAGCTGCGTTGTTCTACATATAAATTAGAACGACTTGCCACACGATGCATTGAAGTACGTGCGTCGGTCTATGTTGCGACGAATCAACGCACCGGCAACGTTCGCAAAAAGCGCAAAGCGCACAGCGGCCGGGCGCAGGTCGTGCGCCGAGCGTGTCAGAAATTCGGCGGGTGCTTTACCCAGGGATTGAAAACCGGTTTATTTTCCGTACCGGTTAGAGCCGCACTTTGAGAGCCTAACCCATAATAAAGGTTACGCTCGCAAGAACCGCTCTAACCGGTATCTCTATGTCGGAGCGTAAACAGGGAACGAAATCAATTTACCGGTTAGAGAGCGGTTCCTCCGTGTGGGGGGTGAATGACCGCTCGTTTAAGGAGACAGGATTGGTTTGCTATGGTATTAGATTGATAGCGCAGCCACCAGCAGCGCCTCGACGCGCGACAGCGGTCATTCATCCCGTATCGAAACACAGAGTAACCGGTTAGGGAGCGCTTCGAAATAACGTTCCCAAATCATTTCGTTCGAACGTAACCTAAATTATTAACTGGTTTAACCTAAATAAATACCGGTTTATTTGTAACCGGTTACAATCCCTGGCTTTACCATCGAGTTATATGGATGCACCACACGCGGCGAATACGAGTACAAACGGCGCGCGGGTGGAGCGGGTCCGGCGCGGTCGTAATATACACATTCTCCGATAGGCATTCTCACAGAGCGCGTCTGCGGGTCGGTTCCCTATTGGATGGCATAAAATTATTTGTCATATTATTGTTACGCATAATTGCTTTTAGCCGAATTAGCGATGGGTATTCTCATCTTTACGCATAATTTTTTACGCATAAAATTTTAAAGCATAAATACGGAAAGCATATTCGTCATGAAGACTAAAGTCAAATAGCATTATAAATACGAAAAGTCATAATAATAAATTAGCATCATTACAAAGCGCATCGTATTTGTCCTAAAAAATAATCATGGGCAAATGGCAAGTTTTGTGTTAATATATATTTAGTAGAGATGGGCCGACTACGGATTTTGCCGATTTTGCCGATGGTTTTCAATTTGCCGATTAATCGGCCGACTAGTCGGCAATGCCGATCGTAGGTTTTTCCTATGTTCGGGTGAACGCGGAAACGTTTGTTTCGCCTACCCCTATCATGCGTTCATGTTTTGACCAGCTTTGATTACGTTTTTTCTGTACCGGCATGATGCTCGAGCAAAAAAA
This sequence comes from Acleris laterana, assembly GCA_963966035.1. NCBI lineage: Eukaryota > Metazoa > Arthropoda > Insecta > Lepidoptera > Tortricidae > Acleris > Acleris laterana. The sequence goes on along the minus strand of OZ014465.1, from coordinate 7,122,496 downwards.
ACGATGAAAGCTCTAATTATAGTATTAAAACGAACTACCTACTGCTTTTTATCACTATGTTGAAAATAAAATCTTTCAATAGGATTTTTTTTGACGATATTATTCATAAGAATATTAAATTCCATAGATTAAAAAATAGTTTATATTTATATTTCCTACAGGCAATAAAGTGCCGAATATCCGGCATTTTTTGCCGACTAGTCGCCGACTAATCACCGACTAGAAATGATGCCGAATAGTCGGCTTTCCCGACTAGTCGTCGACTAGTCGGCCCGTCTCTAATATTTAGGAAGTAAGGCGAGGTCGACGGAGGTCCGCTTCGCGGACCTCCTATTTTTGCGTTGCTTGGGCGCTATACTAACCTAACCTAACCTAATGTACCTAACGTGATCTAACGTAACCTCATATTTTGTTGTTCATTTTGTAGGTTCATTCATTTAGGGAACTAAAATTATGGTTAATGACATATATAACAAATAATTAATAGCCCAAACAATAATATGCATAATGTGTATTAGTCTAATAGAAATTAGTCCAACTGAAATTATTCTAATAGCTTAATATGCCAAAAAAGTAGTAGGCCAAAGTATTGCTATGCGACAGTACTATTATGCCAATACAAATTATGCCAAATGAATTATGAGAAACAATAATAGTCTAAAAAAAAATATGCGATTGAAGGGATCCCCTGCGGGTCGTGCGCGGGTGCGTGTAACGCGGTTCGGGAATGCTTTGTGGTGGAGTTGTAAATTCTGCTCTATATACTCGCTATTATCATCCAACCCCGTTTGCCCGCCTGTGATCACCCGCGCGGGGCCCGCCGCGTTTTGACGCCCGCGCCCGACCGCGCGGGGCCCGCCGCGGTTCGGCGCTCTGTATGAATACGACGACCCGCGCCCGCCCGCTGTGTTTTGCGCTTAGTGTTGTATCGACGCTTTGATGACCTTCCCGTCTATTCTACTGAGTAAAACCATATCGCCTGTGACATGTTATCGTATTGTTTTAAACTCGGCCGCCATCATTGTCAAGTAAACAAGAGCTATCGTAACGTTGATAGTACAGTCACGAGATTAAATTTGGTACCCACCTTAGTTCCAAAGTCCATCTGACATTCTACAACAATAAGGTTTAGTTTCCTAACAGTTACAAATGACATGACTTCTCTAACGACATCGATGACTTTAAGCATATTTTTCTTGAAATGGGTCCCAAATTAACGCTCGTGACCGTACATACCTTCACGCCTGGAAAAAGTTTGTAAAACACTGGTATAGATGAATTAGCGAGAGCGTGGAATTGCATAATGTAGTGGTATTGTGTGTGTATAGGCAAGAGAAAGAGAGAGAGAAATACTTAAGTCCCGCTCTCGCTAATTCATCAGCTACAGAATTGCCTACAACTTTTTTTTTTTGATAATTCTGTATCCACACTTTGCACAATCAGACTAAGATGTTTACCAGCGTATTAGTGACAGGTTGCAGGCCCATCGCCTAACAGTACTACAAGCCTACATTCCCTTAGTCGCCTCTTACGACGTCCACGGGAAGACATGGAGTGGCGCTATTCCAACCCGGCAACCACACGGGGCAGGTATAGATGAATTAGCGAGAGCGTGGAATTGCATATGTAGAGGTATTGTGTGTTTATAGGCAAGAGAAAGAGAGAGAGATACACTTAAGTATGTCTCTCTCTCTTTCTCTTGCCTCTTGCAATTCCACGCTCTCGCTAATTCATCTATAACAGAAGCTCCTAAAAAGTCGGAAATGAACTAGTTTTCTATAGGTAGATCTGGTAGAGTATTTGTGACAATGTACCGATGCCTCGACGACCTTATCCAGTGGCGCGGCTTATCTGGCCGTTAGTTAAAACTGCGGGTTATCGCCCAATAGCCGCCAAGATTAACTAGGCTGATATAACTGTTACAGAGACGATTGCACGGGGGCTGGTTAACATTGAAATGATTGCTAGAAATTATATTCCGTGCATAGTTAATGATTATTAATTTGAAGAATTTGCAGTTACAATTGCATGTGGTAAACTTATGTCGGGTTCCTATATTCAAGCCGTGGATAGATAAGGCTTACTCCGGGTTAAAATTTGACATTTGCCCATACAAAATGTGTCAATTTTCATCCCAAGTAAGCCTATCTGTCCGCGGTTTGAATATAGGAACCGGCCTTTTGGAGTGGTAACAGACTAACATGTACAGAAAAACATACATACCTAAGTAAGGCTAAGGGACTGTTGCTCTTTCAGCCATCTAAGGACGGGCATGTTTTTTGCGAAACTCAGAGCTTTGTTTTTTTGCTTTTTATTTTTCTTCTCGTTTTGTGTTCATTTAATTATGTGTGTGTAACCTTCCGTGGTTTCACCTGATGGTTCCAACGGAAGACCAGCGCTGACTTTAATGCCAGCATCACGCTGAGTTGGGACCATTTCGTGGATACTTTCTTCTTGTATTTGTTAATCTCTTTGTTATGCATGTCACGAATAAATGATTTTCTTTTCTTTCTTTTTCTTTCTTTCTAAGAGAGGGGACAAATATAAGTACCTATATATGAATTGACTTCTAAATTAACCTCTAGGTTTCTACTAATGGGTACTAGGCAATGATATAATTACTTACACAGATAAACAAACTAACCTCCTTACTTATAAATGTGGAATAAGCTTGGACTAGTTCATGCCATGCTTTGTCCTTATCTGTAATTATTACATTTGCATCTGATAGAAAGTGACAAAGCATGGCATAAACTATTCCAAGCTTATTTCGCGTTTATAAGTAAGGGACTTAGTTAAAAACTACTTTATGGATATAAAAAAATATCAAAACTCATAGTTATATTTCATTAGCCCGAAACAGGAGTCCAATAAAATAATAGGTTATCGATTTTTTGAATATTGTTTGTTTGTTTCGTCCTTACGGTTCAACGCCTAAACTCATCAACATAAAATTTGGTACGTAAATGGGCTACGGACATAGATTAATTTTATCTCAGCAAATGTAACAATTCCCTAGAAAACAACAAGCGAGCAGAACCACTTAATAACAAGGTTCAAAACATTGGACCAAACAAAATCGTTTTAACTAGTGTCCGACCGAAATTTCGGTTTCGGTTTCGGTTTCGGCCAGTTTCGGCCAAAAAATCAAGTTTCGGCCCGAGTTTCGGTTTCGGCCAAAAACGGCCGAACCCTTCGGCCGCACCGAAACTTACAACATCGTACCTTGTGTTACAAATAATGTATTTTTTTTCACTTTATAGGGTAGTTAAATTTTCAAACAGAACCTCTGTAACTGTGCTGAAATTTCATAGTGATAAATCTTTGAAAGTAGAAACCTGTAATTATAGGTCGGCGAGATATTAATTTTAGAAAAAAACGGGCTTACTAAAATTTTTTCGACTTTTTAAGGACTTTTTTTTTTATATAAAAGGTTCGGTTTCGGCCGAAACTACAATGAAACCGAACCTTCGGTTTCGGTTTCGGCAAAATAACGTGTTTCGGTCGGTCACCTGTTATCGTATTGTCATCGTTTTGATAGCTCTTATTTGCTTGACAGTAATGGCGACCGATGTAAGAACAATACCATAACCGGCCAAATACGATTTGAATTTTATCGCCTAGAATAGATCATGAAGCTCCTTGGAGCCTTGAGCGACAAATTAAACTGGCGATTAAAAAGGCCTTATTAAACTGTAGTTACGCCGCGCCACCGGGCCCGCGACCTTACGCCACCATCTGCTCGGCGACCAGTTATGGTTCTGTTCTATTATCTAAATGCACCACAGTTTATTAGCTTAGCTTGTTATCAGTTTAGTTATGCCTTATCTTTAGCAAGGAATCGCAATTGGACAGCAACCTACGACTCCGTTCGAGTCTTTCGTTTTTGCTTGGGACGGCAGAATAGTGTATTACATTAAGTGAGTCGTTTAAATTATAAAATTTAATTAACTTCGATGTAGGTAGGATTAAATATAGGGTGGCTACACTTGCGGACTTAAATTATTAGTTTACCTTAGTAGTATATTTAAAAGATAAAATATATTTATTCAGTAAATAGGCCGCACGGTAACTTTTACACGTCAAGAATCTGCCAGCGCTTCCCAAGAGGAGACCACTGCTGAGAAGAAACGCCGCAAGAAACTCAGCAGTCAGTGTTTAATTTAATACCTAACTGTCATACGTCTCTCGATGTTATCAATATAATAGTGGTTTTTAATTAAATTAGCAGCATGAGACTTTATATCATACATTTTATAAACACAAGATTGACGAAAGAGATATAGAGATCGAAAGTGAGTGGACGGATTGGAAGGGGCCGCCCTAGGCGTACTTTTTCGAGTCAAATCGGAGAAATACTGGAAAAGGGCCGAATCTTAAGTACCCGAAACCGACGTGCGTGCATGACTCGATGTATGAATGTGGAAGCGAAAGAAATTTGTCAAGATCGTAGCAAATGGAAAGAAGTGGTCTCTGCCTACCCCTCTGGGAAACAGGTGCGATTTAATGTATGTATGTAAACATTCAATTAACAACTAATAAAAATAAATTAAAACAAATGGATCCCCTCCATCGAACTCACGTGAGGCATCGAGCCTAAGACACTCGCAGCGTTTCCTCTCTGCACCGTTTGACTCAGCCTTTGGGCAATAAAGGAACCGACCCGAGGATTGCCACAGACATGCACAAGTTTTTCTGACACCTTGACGAACTTTTTGGTGTCAGTGTCAGAAGACCATGGTCCAAATGTGTCAATGGCGAGGGCGGCAAATACATAATTTGAATTAATAAAGGCGTATTTGCGGCGTTTGAGCACTTGGGCATTGTCAGCAGGAGACCCAGGAGTGCCAGCGGAGCCTTGAACATCAGACTGAATAGAATTGAATCTGCATTGGTGGTTGAATTTAGATACTGCTTATTGGTTTAGGATAGCGATGTTACGAGTTGAATTTATTCCAACTCTGATAACTCGAGTTGACTCGGCCGGTAACTCGAGTTGACTCAACTCGCATCCACCTCATGGGATGCACTTCGCGGCAGCAGCCGTGCAGCAGCCAAACGGATCGGCGAGTCGAGTTTTGGTTTCGAGTTGGCGAATCGCTAACTCGTGTGCAGTCGCACTCGCATAACTCGCATCGCTCGCATTCGTTATCCGCTCACTTGCCCGGCCTTATCAATTCTAGCTAGAGTTGCGAGTTGAGTCGAGTTGCGAATGAACTCGATTCGAATCAACTCGTTTAGACTATTAGATTAAAATTAAAACATTAATTATCAACAAGTTTTTAGAGCTGGTGACTCTGTACTGTAGCTCTGGCCACCCCGCTCTGTGAACGAAGTCAAAGTTTATGAGTTTACTAGCTTCTGCCCGCGACTCCGTCCGCGTGGAACTCGTCGTCGAAAGATGTAAACACAACCAAACGAACAAATTTACCATTATTACTCGATAATCACGTGCTTTTGAAAAAGTGAGGTCTTAGCAATGATTTCTACACTTGATTTTACTTTCACATTAAGTTTAACATTAAATAACTATTAATTATACGCGAATAGTGCCACTCCAAGTCTTCCCGTGGATGTCGTAAAAGCCGACTAAGGTAATAAAGGCGTGTAGTATTGTTAGGCGATGGGCTTGCAACCTGTCACTAATACACTGGTAAACATCTTCGCCTAAGTGTGCAAAATGTGGTTACAGAATTATCAAAAAGTTTTTATAGTTGTTGGAAATTCTGTAGCTCTGCCTACCCCACTCTGGGAATAAAGGCGTGAGTTTATGTGTGTGTGTGTAATTATACGCTATTTTAAATAAAAGCACGATTGATGAATATTTGAGGTTATGTGTCAAACAGTACTACCTAATTTGTTTACATCTTTGGCAATTTCACACGGACTATATGTACATACATTAAACTCACGCCTGTTTCCCAGGGCTTGCCACGATCCTGACAAATATACTATCCGCAAGATTAAATGGCGAGTCGAGTCATAAATCATCAGAATCATGCTGTCTCTTTCTCACCTGCACGGCCTGGGACTCGCAAGAGTAGTGCAGGTAGTAAATACGCATACAAAAGAAATGAACAACTTTTATTGCCCTACTCGCCACTTAATTCTGCGGATAGTATAGTAGTAATGCTATCTAAACCTTCGATTAAACTCCAGTAAAGCCAGTGCCACCGGGCGACCTCCGCCATCTGCTAAACCGGGTCAGCGTGCAGTTATGGCACTTATAGCTGTTACAGAATGCAAGTCGTTTTGTAATGCAATGATGGTAATAATACAGCTATCGGTAATGCAGTCTAATATATGAGACGCCTTGGTTGCTCTTGTATTCCGGTTTTTTTTAAGTTGGGCTTAAAGAGGTTTGTTTCCAAAGCATAGATACTGTTTTTTTAATAATTGTTTACTCATTTTACGAATTTAACTCAATTTACTAAAATTTTGAATTGAGTCACTTTTGTTATCAAGTGTGCGATAGGTGAACTAACCTTAGCACAAAATGTATTCAGCACTAAGGCCCCATCTGAGGGCCCAGACAAGATGCACTACGCTAGCTAGCGTTTCTCTTCGTTTAGTTTTTAAGCCAATCGCGTCACTGGTAGATGACTTGATACGAAAGTCACGTGATGTGGCCGTGACGCGACTTATTTTAAAACTAAACGAATAGAAACGATAGCTAGCGTAATGCGTCTTGTCGCTCACTGAATACAAAACGGACACATTCCAAAATAATTTGCTCTTGCATTAAAAATCTTATACGAATAGCTTCTAATTTTAAAATGCAACACTGACTCATTTTGGATTGTGTCCGTTTTGTATTCAATGCATCTTGTCTGGGCCCTCTGGACACCTGTCACATTCTTATTCGCCAATCCATTGCTACTACGCGATCTCTACCATCTGCTAAACCGGGCCGCATTGCTGTTATGGCACTTGCAAGTAATTTAGTAGCCTAATGAGTGTAATGACACAGTTTACTCCAATGCAGTTTATAGACTAACTAAAGCTTACGGGAAAACTACTTACCCACTCGTCTTTTGTTCATAATTTTTTTACAGGTGTTTTTTTTGTGATGGCCGGTAAGATCACCTGGTATGACCAAATTAATGGTTAGGGGATCCTTCCAGGGGATCTAACTAAATGACCTCTTGCATGTAGTTGTGTACAAAACTAATATGGAATTAACGTCAAATTTCAACTATAGATGTGTTACAACACATGCAAGAAGACATTTACTTAGACTTAAATATGTCAAGTAATTTGTAACTTTTGGGAAACTAAACCTTATTGCTGTAGAATGTCAGATTGACTTTGGACCTAAGGTGGGTACCAAATAAATCTCGTGACTGTAGGTACAAGCCATTACTCCCATAAAAAAAACAATTAAAATAAAATACACAAAACTATTATTACATAAGTTACTCATTGTTTTGCCTATTTTTAGTCTTAAATAATAAACTACTGTAAAATGACGTTTATATCATTGTTAACAGAAATCTAGAAAGTCCTATTTGTAAACAGTTATATGAACAAAAGCCGAGTGAGCGAATATTTTTGAAGTGTGTGTCTATTTCTCTGTTCTGTTATATCACGAGCCAAAAGCTTAGTTAAGGATAACATACACGTAATTCAAGGATAAACGATCTAAAAGTTACTGTGTACACTAATCTACATTAATATTATAAAGAGGAAATATTTCATTGTTTGTTTGTTTGAATAATCCGGCTCCGAAACTACTGTGGTGTTATTCACTCAAAAACAACGGACGGGCGGACGAACGAGCGAAATCGCAGCGGCGAGTTTAAGTAGTCCCGTCAGAGCGAACAAAACACATTTTAGTGCGTGCATTTTCAATTAAGCAACCTTATACGTTCGACCCATCGGCAGAAAACATGCGGCTAAAAAGAAAATGCACGCGCTAAAATATGATTCGTTCGCATTGACGGGACTACTCAAACTCGCCGCTTGGACATTCACTCGTTCGTCCGTCCGACCGTACGTTTTTGAGAGAATCACTACCATAAACCGATTTGAAAAAAAAAACATTATTACAATCCTACATTATCCGTGTTAAACATAGGCTTTCGCTTTCGCGGGCACCAGCTAGTCAATTATAGCCGTGAACGTGTTAACAAACTGAACATGTGCTTTCTTAGAAGCATGACGGTCAGGATTAAAATAGGTCAGTACTGGAGTAGGAAGCTTCACTTCCCGTTTATTATGTTACGTATGAGTGGATGATCTCATACAATAGCTTGAGCGGTTAACAAACAGGGGCCCTTGCCATGCATAACGCTAACTAGCGTTTCTATTCATTTAGTTTTTACAAAATGTGGTTACAGAATTATCAACAAGTTTTTAAGAGTTGTTGGAAATTCTGTAGCTCTGCCTACCCCACTCTGGGAATAAAGGCCAGGGTTCGTTGATATACAGGGTGGAAAGTTGAGATGGGGCAATAAGGGTAGCTACCAGAACCCTTGCTGCCACGCGAAAATGATCTTAGGAGAAGACCTCACCCAACTTTTTGCGTGAAGACAATCGACATTCACAGATTTTTGATAAAAGGTACAGTCAGCGAAAAAATCGTCAGAATGGATATTTATTTTTAAAAACAGTTATTTTTTCTATCATATAGTTACTCAGGCAACACTAGAGTAAAAAAAACCACTTCAATTTCTGTCACCGCACTCAAGTTTCGGGGAAACACCTAGTTTCGTAAATCTTATCGCCACGGTTTAAAATTCATAAATAAATAGGTAGTAACAGTACTAATTTGAATTCTCGTTTGATTTCAAGGATATTTGGTCTTAGTATTAAAAATAATGTGCATTGATATTTATCCGGTATTTCTTTACGAATTCTGGTTTTTAAACCAATCGCGTCACTGGTAGGTGACGTGTACGAAGAGTCACGTGATCTACCAGTGACGCGATTGGTTTAAAAACGAAACGAATAGAAACGATAGTCAGCATAATGTATCTTGGCTAAGCCACAGTCTATGAGCACTTGGATGGTTCGGGTTTGTACTTATCTCTCACTCAATCTTAATAAGAGCGTATGAGAGCGAGTGAGAGACAAGTACAAACCCGAAGTACATTGCTTAGGGTTAGCTGGAAGAGATCCCTTAAAGGGATAAGTTCGCCTTTGTACATATTTTTATATTAATTGTATTGTTATGGTTTTTCTTTTGTACAATAAAGTGATTACATACATATATACATAGGTACATACATTGTAAGAGCTATAGCACTGTGGTATCATATTCGTTAATGAAAATATTCTTGAGCTATATATGACGTATTTAGCCGAGTTGGTAGCGACATACGAAGCTAGTAGTCCTGGGTTCGATTCCCAGTATGGGTATTTTTTGTGTGATGATTATGAGCGTGAGTATTTGTTTCTGAGACATTGTACTCATATTATTAAGACTGCGCCGAGCGTCCAGTGGCGCCCTCATTACTGTTATTGGGTTTTCTAATTAACTAACGAATTTCCTTGGAACCAAACAAAATGTGTTTGTAGCGCAAGTATAAACACAATTTATGGGATACGTAACAAACTTTAATAACAATTACCCTTTGAGTAGCCACTTTAACGGGAAAAGGTGGCCACTTTTTTTCGTTAAGTTAATAACTCGAAGGTGAATTGTTATTAAACTATATGATATACCCTATAAGTTGTGTTTTCATTTGTAGTACAAACACATTTCGTCCAATTTCAAGAAAATACTTTAGTTTATTAGAAAACACAATAAAAGTAATGAGGGCGCCACTGGACGCTCGGCGCAGTCTTAAGAGAAAAGACTTGATTGTTTGTTTGTTTGAACTGAAAAGTGTCCGAAACTACTGAACCGATTTGAAAAAATATGTCACCATTAGAATCATACATTATCCCTGATTAACATAGGCTATGTTGTATTTTTCTACGCGGACAGAGTCGCGGGCACCAGCTAGTTTTAAAATAAAAACGGATAAATGACTATTGTTTTTTTTTTCTCTAATTTTGGTGTATCCCTGACCCAATATTGAGCCTGAAATAGGTTAAAATGGTTATTCACATAAGGATAATTAATTTTTTGGTTCGTTCCATGAAACTCATAATGAGCAATAAAAAACGAATTGTTAGTCAAGTCCGGTTCTCTAGATCACGTTTTTTCGAGGCCTTTGTAGGATCGCCGCTTACGCCGTTATTGCCATCAAACACGATTATGAATAGATAAAGGAAATACTAAACGCAAGATCTTAAAACTGTCTCTTTTTAACAAGACTGTCAAAAGTGGGATGAAATACAAAAGTTATCAGCTACTTTTGACGGTGACTGTACAGTCAACTCCAAAGATATGTACCTACCTATCTACTTTTGGCCCTTTTTACAATGAAATAGGTAAATATATAGATAACTTTGTTTGTATCCTGTAACACAGGGTTTCCTAGCTCAGGATGCAGGGTCGTGTTATAACCACTGAAATGTTTTTATATTCCATAAACTTTTTCAAACATAACTGTACACGTCGATACGTTAAACGGAACAAATAAACTTAAAATATAAGGAACTAGCTGTTCCTGTGCCCACTTCGATGGGCATTTTTTTGTTGTTGTTAATATATAGCCTATGACACTCACAAATAAAGTGGCTTTCTATTGGTAAAAGAATTTTCAAAATCGGTGAAGTAGTTCCAGAGATTACCCCTACATGATTTATTTCAGACCAGGTCCATATGTTGTTAGTAAAATATAGAAACTTAAAAGCTAAGTTAGTAATTACAAACTTGGTTTAGTAGGTATAGATGGATAGACATACTGACTATCATGATTATTTCACGTACGTCAAAGTACACTCACGAGCAAAATAATCGAATCAATGTTTGGAATTTTCCGCCCAATATCTTATTTCTTTCTCATGCGATCCTGAAAAATATATTACCAATTGAAAGGTGATAAAATCTCCTTTTTTTTTGGTACTAAATTTTTCAGCATTGCATGAGAAAGAAATAAGATATTGGGTGGAAAATTCCAAACATTGATTCGATTATTTTGCTCGTGAGTGTAGTCCTGACAACGTCACAAACTTTACCTCTTCGTAATATTACTAAATTAAATATATAAGTATATAAGTATAGATTAAGGATACAAAAGAAAATGTTCACTGAAATCACTGTGTAATATAACATTTCGTAATCACCAAGTTATTACCCAAAAGCCACATTTGGTAACTAATTCAATAGGTGTCGTGTGAATTGTTAACAATGTCTAAATTGCACGCGCATGCGCGGCCTTGGCGTTTTGAAATTAATTAGGTACAGCATCTCATTAAGCAACCGTTAGCTAATGGGCTGTTTTATACGATAATTAACTGGTGTTTAAAATGTTCCACTGGACTCAAATGCTCTATTCACATTTTATTCAGTTAAAACTCGCCTGTGGGTTCTGCGAGCTAGTCTAACGTCATTGCGCATAAATTACATGTTCTTGCGTGTGTTCGTCTAAATAAATACAACCTAGGTAGTTTTTTATGGCATGATGGCAAAAAAGCACTCAGATTACACGGTGATTTCATCCATCTTAGTATTAGAGGTAACTACAATTGAGTGTAGGTACATTTTTGTATGGATAATTAGAATTACCGGGCAGAACGTACTCAATCAACTCTTTCTTATAAAAAAAAAGCACAATGTCACACCTATTGACCTAGTCCCAAATTAAGCTACCTACCGCCAAACAGCAGTGTTCGCATTGTTGTGTTCCGGTTTGGGGATAAGACAGCCGGTGAAATGACTAGCATAGAGGCATTCCATCTTAGCCTCATGGTTGGCAACGCATTTGCAGTCTTAGGATTGCATTGCAGTCTTGTGATTGCGAATGTCTATGGGTCACAGTTTCCACTTACCATCAGGTGGCCTGTGTGCTCGTTTGTCTACTCGATGCCATAAAAAGAAAAAAAAAAAAAAGCTCTAGGCTTGTACTATGGGTACTAGACAACGATATAAATATTTATATAGAGAAACATATACTTAAATACATAGAAAACATACTTAAATACATCACACAAATAGGGTAAAGTGACCAGTGGTCAGCCAGAACCAGTGGTAGACCTTGTATGAGTGCGAAAAGTGGGAAATATCACGTACTCTTCCCACTCATACAAAGTATAGGAAGAGGCCGACTACTGGGCTCTGGCTGACACTGGTCACTTTACCCCATCTGCCCTTACCGGGATTTGATCAGGACCGCTAGCTTCATAGGCAGGGTCACTACCAACTAGGCCATGCGTCGAAGTAACATTGGCGGCAGGACAAGGAAATAGTAAAAAAAAACAGGCGGCAAAAATCACTCAAATTAACCTAACCCCAAACTAAGCTTATCCATTAACCTACCGCCAAACAGCAGTGTTCACATTGTTGTGTTCCGGTTTGGGGATAAGACAGCCGGTGAAATGACTAGCATAGAGGCATTCCATCTTAGTCCTCAGGGTTGGCAACGCATTTGCAGTCTTAGGATTGCATTGCAGTCTTGTGAATGCGAATGTCTATGGGTCACAGTTTCCACTTACCATCAGGTGGCCTGTGTGCTCGTTTGCCTTCTCTATGCCATAAAAAAATAAAACAAAAAAAAAAGCTCTAGGCTTGTACTACTGTTACTATATTGTTAAACAGCCAATCAAAACTGTTTTATCGAACTTTGACGTACGACGACTTTGACGTCAGCCAATTGAAGCGCAACACTGTCTGCTTCTATTGGCTGACGAACTATATCACGTGGTTGTTTTGTTTACATTTTTTTAAATGCCTTAAAGTATAGACTATAGGCAACGATAAAACTACTTGTATAGATAAATACTTACTCGCGGTCACCACACAAATATTTGGCCGTTCCGGAGATCGAACCCGCGACCGTTAGCTTCGTAGGCAGGGTCACTAACGACTAGACTAACGCGTCGTCATATAGTACCTTATAGTAGCTTTGTTTAGGACTAGGTAAATGTATGTCACATTGTCCCGTGATATTGACTTAATGATCGATTGTGAACTACAGTTTGGTCGTTCTAAGAAGGCCGATTTGACAGCTGTCATCTTAGTACATCTTGCCCATGTGGTTGCCGGGTTAGAATAGTGCCACTCCATATCTTCCCGTGGATGTCGTAAGAGACGGCTAAGGGAATAAAGGCGTATAGTATTGTTAGGCGATGAGCTTGCAACCTGTCACTAATACACACTGGTAAACATCTTAGCTTAAGTGTGCAAAATGTGGTTACAGAATTATCAACAAGTTTTCAGAGTTGTTGGTAATTCTGTAGCTCTGCCTATCCCACTCTGGGAATAAAGGCGTGAGATTATGTATGTATGTGTATGCATCTTAGAACAAAATGTGTTTGTGGTTATTTTTTGTACTAAGATGACAGCTGTCAAATCGGCCTTCTTAGAACGACTGTAATTATATGATTTTGTTTACTCCCTTTAAACAATAATCGAACCTTTTAAACCCAATGACCTTCGTGACCTTAAACCGAGTCGAGTTCTAGTCGAAGCCATCTCGGAAGCGAGCGCGGTGGAGCGTTTCAAGTCATTGTGCCACCAGGCGGCCGGAACGCAGGGTGGCCATGACTTTTTTTTTTATGGCATAGAGAAGACAAACGAGCACACAGGCCACCTGATGGTAAGTGAAAACTGTGACCCATAAACATTCGCTTTCACAAGACTGCAATGCAATCCTAAGACTGCAAATGCGTTGCCAACCCTGAGGACTAAGATGGAATGCCTCTATGCTAGTCATTTCACCGGCTCTCTTATCCCCAAACCGGAACACAACAATGCGAACACTGCTGTTTGGCGGTAGGTTAATGGATAAGATGGTGGTAGCGATCCGGACGGACCTTGCACAAAGTCCTACCACCCGCAACTCTCAACTTGAGACTAATATACAGGATGTCCCAGAAACCGACGTCAACCCGCCTAGAGCTGATAGAGCAGATCATAAGCTATCGATTTAACCCCCATGTATGTTCAGCAACTGTTATTAGTTTCCGAGGTATTGATCATTTTAATCGATTTTTTTGTAATTTTTCCTTATGTCAGTGATACGAGAAACCCCTTTTCTTTTCTTTCATGAGTAGAATCAAAGTAAAATAAGAAAGTTTTTAAAGCTACATGCCATTTTTTTTTCATTACAACTTTTTGAATAGACGCACAAAGTTTGTTTTTCCATACTTGGTGAAAAACAAACGCGGGGTTCCGTTAGTACGGAGAAAGTAACTCTGCATTAGGACAAATAACGATTTTGAATTTTAGAAAGAATTTGAATTTTGAAAATTTTGACAAATAACGATTAGGGATTCCATAGGGGAACCAGCTTAGCACATGACAATGTATTCAATTGCCTTGACACTAGGCCAAAAAAAAACTTTATCCACACCGTATTCGAACGCATGGTGTCACCAGTATACTTGACCGCGCCCACGTCCTATTGATATAATATAATAATTCAATTTAGACCAGCGCCGTCAATGGAAACTGGAACACGGACAGACGTCAGTCATTCTTACATCGGTGAGTTCGTCCAATGAGATCTACGATAACCATGTAGACACAGGGTTCGAAAAAATCCGGTTTTTATTATAAATATTCGATTATATGATATTTGATATAATATCCATTATAAATATAAATATACATATATAAGCTCACGCCTTTATTCCCAGAGTGGGGTAGGCAGCTACAGAATTACTAACAACTCTATAATTCTGTAAACACATTTTGCACAATCAGCATAAGATGTTTACCAGTGTATTAGTGACAGGTTGCAAACCCATCGCCTAACAGTACTACACGCCTTTATTCCCTTAGCCGTCTCTTACGACATCCACGGGAAGACATGGAGTGGCACTACTCTAACCCGGTAGCCACGCGGGTAAATATATCCGTTAAATTGGTTTAGGACCTAAACGGATAGACTTTAACGGAAAGAGTTTTTCTATTTTATTCGAGATGGTTCTTATCTGGGCTACATGAGAATCTGTTGAGCCGTTTCAGAGATATCACTACCCTTACCATGAGTTACAATTACCATACTCGCTAGCGAGTCGAATGGTCTGTCCCTCGCACTCTATAAGAATACTTGCGACAGAGTTTCGACCAGGGACCGGCCCGCTATCCCGTTCAAGGGTTTTCGAATGGGTTTTATAAGGATTTATTTAGAAAAGCTTGAAAGCCGTTCGATTTGCTTTTTAAAGTGCTATTAATAACGGTTACCCTTACCAAATCCGTTCCGTGTATGTCTTGCTCGATTTTGCTTTTGTAGCCCTATATTTTGAGTGATACCAATATGCCTTTAACTTAAAAAGCCCTTCGATTGGCTTTTTAAGCGCTATTTATAAGGGTTACCCTTATATTTGGTTATGCAATAAAAGGGATATCAATTTACTGCTGCTCTTTAGGTTTCCCTTATGTGAATGGCTAGTTTAACAAACAACTAAGTCGTATATTTCTTCCAAAGGGGTTATTCTTTTAGTCTATTGTACTTCGAGAGGTAAGTCTTTTAAAGGCTTTTATCGGGGAATGGGTGGTCGGGTCCCTGGCTTCGACTCGCTAGCGAGTACGTTAATTGTAACTCATGGTAAGGGTAGCTCTAAGATGAGGGTATATATTAAGGTATATCGAGGATTTGTATTTAATTATCATTAGTGTCAAGTTTCCTACATAATTAGCAAATTCATCAATATCTTTAAAAAAGACATTCCGTATGTGTAATTAATACGTATAGCGTGTTAGATGGCAATTAAAAACGTGGCGTGACTAAAGTTATTCATATTTTTTGTAGTAACCGGAAAAATGTAGCATAATAGCTACTTATATGTATAGTTACTAAAAATATTCTTATGGTGTTATGTCACTGACTCAGGTATCACTACATATTATAAAACAAAGTTCCCGCGGTGTCCGTCTGTATATTCGCGATGATCTCAAAAACTACCGAACGGATTTTGATGTGGTTTTCACCATGAGTTAGATACTTCTTCACGGAAGATTATGTACCATAAATTCTGAATTAGGTATGTACGGACGTTACAGAAAACTCACATAAACCGAAGCGAAGCGAGGGCGGGTCGCTAGTTATATTAATAAATCGTTAATGAGAGATATTTTAGAGACGATTAACAAAAGGTTAACTGGGTGAGAATCACGTCGTCGTGAATTGAAACCACCAAAATACTTATCTGAATATCTATAAGATTACGTCATGCATTTCACTACTGTGTGTATAGAAGGTCAATTTGGAGCACACGTTCAATTGGTTCCGTGGTGTAGTGGTTATCACATCTGCTTTACACGCAGAAGGCCGCCAGTTCGATCCTGGCCGGAATCATTTCTTTTTGTATTTTTTTTTTCGTGCGTATTCTTTTTTCATTGTATGGCGATCACTACATATATAAAAAAAAGTCTCATCCCACTGTCTGTCTGTCCCTATATATGTTTAGATATTTACAACTACGCAACGGATTTTGATGCGGTTTTTTTAATAGATAGAGTGATACAAGAGGTAGTTTTTTAGGTATAATAAATTCTGTTTAGTGTACGGGCGTTACAGGAAAACTTACATAAACGGAATCGAAGCGAGGGTGGGTCGGGTAAAAACAATAGCTCGGTCATCCGCGTACTTGTTTCTATGAGCCAATAAAGCGCCTCACACGACAAACGACTTTCGTAATTCATTACCTTGAACTCTGAATTTAAGATAACAGACTTTAGACATGTGAAACAAAAAACAATCCGATTGTGTCATTTTTTCACGATTGTGACAATCGTTATCTCCAAAATTCAAAGTTAGAAATTACGTTATCTCTTACTATGGATCGCGAACTAATACTAATAAAATAACTGTACTTGTACACTAACTGCACCTGGAGTTTTTCATTGACTAGATCAAACACCTGTAGCGCTACGCAACACAATATAGGTATGGCTGCTATGTACAATTGAGTTTGGCAGTAATAATTTATCATCTTGGCTTCTATTATTCTCGGTAGCACCATATTGCCGTTGAAGTAGGGGTTAACTGGAACTGCCCCACGGCTGCTGCACTAATGACCAAAAGTAGTATCATAAATATGAGGTAGGTCTAGGTTATGTTAGTTGTCTAGCAGGCCCGAAGGGCCGAACCACCCAGAAAAAGGAGGCTCCGCATGCGGAGCTCCGCCGACTCCGTTAAATTTTAATTAGAAATATAAATAATTTTTTTTTTTTTTTTAGTCTTTGTTTTTGGGAGCTTGGTCGATAATCGATCATGCCGCTCCATACGTTTTCTTAAAATTAAGCAATATTGGTACTTGATTCCACACACATTTTATATATTGTAAACAGTAATTTTGTTTGATTTGACTGTGGAACAGACAACAAAGAATTACAGTATCCCACATTATTTTGTGTAATACGATAACGCTGCCCTCGAATACATTCCATCAAAACATGGTACAATCTTCTACAACGCCACAATCGCTGCAAAATGGAGTGTCTATTTTGCCCATCAAAAATCTAAATTTATTTGTAGGTACATGTCCAGAACGGAGTCTCATAGCTATTTTAAGGTCTTGTCGTGTTAAGGAACAGTGATTGATCCAAGGAGACTGTAACGGTTCAGGTTGGATGGTTCTATACCAGATGCCTTTCTCTTGGGACCGTTTATCAAAAAACTCCTTCCATAAGTCTTTGCACAGGACTCTAACTTTACCCAGAACCTCGGTGTAAATATAAATCATTGGTCAGTAGTGCGGCTTAGTAGTGCCGTGGAGAAGGGGTTCCGTACCATTTCTGTATGAGAACCAGGGACCGGCCCGCTATCCCATTCAAGGGGTTTCGAATGGGTTTTTATAAGGATATATTCAGAAAAGCCGTATCGCTTGAAAGCCGTTCTATTTGCTTACGCGCTATTGATAAGGGTTACCCTTACCAATTAACTATCCAAATCCGCTTTTAAAGCGCTATTTATAAGGGTTACCCTTATATTTGGTTATGCAATAAGAGAGGGATATCAATTTACTGCTGACGATCTGAGGTTTAGCTCTTTAGGCTTCCCTTATCCAAATGGGTTATTCTTTTAATGGGTTATACTTCGAGAGGTAAGTCTTTTAAAAGCTTAATTGGTGGTCGGGTCCCTTTTTATAAGGATTTTACTTAGGAAAGCCGTATCGCTTAAAAAACGTTCAATTGGCTTATTAAAGCGCTATTTATAAGGGTTACCCTTATCCACCTGCTGCGCTAGGCGTTGGCCTAGTTGGTAGTGCCAGAGATGGACATTAATCGATAAATTTTTACATCTACTAATTAATCCATTAAACAATCAGTCGTCACAAAATTAATCGACATTTTAATCGAGCAAATTTCACAATTAAATCTCGATAAAAAATTGGAACAATCACGCATAGTAAGTATATAAATATATATAGAGCAGTAAAGAAGCTATAAATTGAGGAAAACTTGAACTTTTTAGTTATTCGACTGATTGTTTCCAAAATCGATATCTGGGGATTTGTCTAGTCTCCGACAACGAACTCGTTGACAGCAGACCTTTAATAACCGTTATTTTCGTGTAACGTTATGTTTCATAAATTATGTTTCATAAATGTAGCGGTATTCATTATAACGTTATCAAACAAAACGCTATACGTATAACGATACTTCGGTTAGCGCTACAATAACGTTATAGACCATCTCTTTCTTACACTCAATTTCACTCACTCCTGACCTTGGTGCGGCTGCGGCTTATGGCGCGTGACATTGTTTTGCCTTGCCGTTGCCGTTGCCTGCTTCGTACCGATGTTTTAACTGTACTGGGTAGTGATTCTCTGAACAACGACGGTCGGACGGACGGACGAGTGAATGTCCAAGCGGCGAGTTTAAGTAGTCCCGTCAGTGCGAGCAAAACATATTTTAGCGCGTGCATTTTCAATTTAGCAGCATGGTTTCTGCCGATGGATCGAACGTATAACTAAGGCAGCTTAATTGAAAATGCACGCGCTAAAATCTGTTTTGTTCGCTCTGACGGGACTACCTAAACTCGCCGCTGCGATTTCGCTCGTTCGTCCGCCCGTCCGTGTTGTTTCTGAGGGAATCACACCCCGGTAGTGATTCGGTGGTTAAAAACGGTCGGACGAACGAGCCAAATCGCAGCGGCGAGTTTAAGTTGTCCCGTCCCGTCAGAGCGAACAAAATACTCATTAGCGCGTGCATTTTCAATTAAGCTGCCTTATACGTTCGATCCATGGGCAGAAACCATGCTGCTAAATTGAAAATGCACGCGCTAAAATATGTTTCGTTCGCACTGACGGGACTACTTAAACTCGCCGCTTGGACATTCACTCGTTCGTCCGACCGTCCGTTGTTTTTAACCCCCGACGCAAAAAACGCGCGCGTGCGTGCGTGCGTGCGTGCGTGTGTGCGTGTGTGTGTGTGTGTGTGTGTGTGTGTGTGTGTGTGTGTGTGTGTGTGTGTGTGTGTGTGTGTGTGTGTGTGTGTGTGTGTGTGAGTGTGTGTGTGTGTGTGTGTGGCACTGTAGTTCTTAAACGGATAAACCGATTTGGATGCGGCTTTTTTTATATTAATGCAGGTTTCTTGTCGGTGGTTCTTAGCCATGTTTTATCAAAATTGGTTCAGCCCTTTTTGAGATTTTGCTTTAAACCCCCGCTAGAAAACTTGCTTTCAAGTAAAAAGAACCGCATCCAAATCGGTTCATCCGTTTGGGAGCTATGATGCCCGTTATAAACTAACACCCCTCTTTTTATTTATTACTTATTAGCCCCCTATTATTCATTTTATGTTTTTAAAGAGACGTTGCTAGCTAAAGTCATATTGTTAATTTGAAAAAGTTTAAAAAGCGTGAAATAAAAAAATAAATAAAAACATTAAAAAACCCCCCACTCAAAATAGTCTGTAAAGGAAAACCTCTAAAAAGTAAAAAATAAGGAGTATCTATTGGCCCTATTTTAAGTTTAATTATAAGTAGGTACTTATTAATATTTTGATTCAAGCGTCGACACGTCGGGGGACCGCTAAGTAAACTAAGTAATATAAAATACCCCAACTACTTAGCCCTTATAAAATACCCAACGTGGCGACGACGCTTGTATCCAAATATTCATACCTACTTACAGACTATTATTTGAGAGAATAACACCCCTGGACGGTAGGCAGATAAGACGACAAGAAAATGGTTATATCCTGTGGTTATATCTTATATCTGGCAACGTCGCGCAATGCATGAATCCAACGCCGGGGCACGCGCCAGTCGGCCAGTTACGCAAAATGCCTACCTGAGGAGCGGCAACAGCGCGTAGTTCATAAGTTTCATAACGTTATTATAACGTTATTTAAGTATAACGTTATTAGGATTTCATTACGGTATAGCATAACGTTAAGAAAAAATATCGATATATTTAAACGGAATTTTGAGCACTAACGAAATATAACGTTATGATAACGATATTATTCATAACGTTATAAAGGTCTGGTTGACAGTTTGAAAAAAAGTAGCCGCCATTTTGATCTTTTTAGGTATTCGACTGATTGTTTCCAAAATCGATATCTGAGGATCTGTGTGGCCTCTGATAACGAATCCGTTGACAGATTGAGGAAAAGTAGGCGCCATATAGAACTTTTGAGTTATTTCGACTAATTGCTTTCAAAATCGATATCTTGGAATTGGCATTGGCTTTAAGCGTTTTGTGATGCGATCCCTGTAAAATATCCATAGCGTCAAATGGTTTTTCACAAGCGTAGCCATTTGGAACGTCTAAAAAATTTACTGATATAATATATTGTCATTTTAATAAGAGCAGGCGCCTTTATTGGTCACGTAGGACGTAGGACACTTAAAATACCCTGTAGACTAAATAATAAATCAGGGGACAATCTCACACCCCTACCCTACCCTACCCTACCCCACCCCTACCCTACCCTACCCTAGACTGTTTGTTTCTTTCGCGCCGCGTCGCTCCTCATCGCATTCGCGTGGAATTCGCTTTGCCATCAAATAGACCGACTAGACCGTAGTTCGTAGAGCGCGGGCGCCGCCATCTTGCTGAAGTGACGTCGTCATTACATCACAGTGGTGCGCGCACGTCCGGAAAAAAATTTGCACTACATAATGTTTTTTTTTGTGGTAATTTTTATATTATTAAGTACATCTCATCTAAAACTTTGTGAATTTATTAGGTGTTTGTTATAATTATAAACATAGTTTTTTACCCTAAAATCAACACGAGATCAGTAGATAATTGCTTCGAAAATTCTGCGAAGTGATACGTTCTTTGAAATAAGTGTCCATCCCTTTCTTACAATTGTATATTTTTGATGGGTTAGTAATTTTTTAACAGTCGGTACCGAAGTTAGCCCCTTTTTTAACCCCGGCCGCCGTGTGTCTGTGTGTATGTGTGCGTGTGTGCGCGCGCACACCCGCGCGTGTGTGTGTGTGTGTGTGTGTATGAGAGAATGCGTGCGTGCGTGCGTGTCTGTGTGTGTGTCTGTCTGTGGCACCGTAGCTCTTAAACAGATGACCCGATTTCGATGCAGTTTAATTTTATTTGAAAGCAGGTCTTTTGGTGGTGGTTCTGAGACATGTTTTATTAAAATCAGTTTAGCCGTTTTTGAGATATAGAGGTTTTAGAGGTTAAAAGCCCCCGATTTAACGGCGCCACATACTTTAAGAGCTGATCTCTTAAACGGCCGAAACAATTTTCATGAAATTTTGCTAAAAACCACCGCTAGAAAACCTGCTTTCAAATACCGCATTTCAAAAACCGCATCCAAATCGGTTCATCCGTTTGGGAGCTACGATGCCAATGCAAACAGACACTCAGATACAGACATAGAGATACACGTTATAAACTAACACCCCTCTTTTTATTTATGAGTAATAACTAACTTAATAAACCCCTAATTCATTTCATGTCGTTAAAGAGACGTTGCTAGCTAAAGTCAGATTGTTTATTTGAAAAAGATTAAAAAACGTGAAATAAAAAAAATAAAAAAATAAAAAAAATCCCCATCTACTTAGTGGTCACTGACGTGGCGACGCCTGTTTTGAGTCGGGGGTTTTTTATACATTTATGTGTGGGTGCGATATCGTTTATTTTTTGTAAGAATTTTTTGTCTGAAATATGCCAATTATGCCTGAAGTTTGTAAAAAAAAGTTTTTTTTCTATAATAGCTATGTTTTTTTATATCTATGCTGAAGCTGTATGATAATATTTCAAAAAACCTTCAAGCTTCAAAAAATTTAAGTTTTTAAGTAAATAAAACGAATACCAATATTTTTATATGTGTTTCATTTATTAACTATTGAAAAATGATACAAGCCTATGCCTAGTTAATTGTTTCATAAGCAAAATAAATCAAACTGAGCCATGTTCAAAAATTCGGATTATTTGCCACATAATTTGTCGCCGTTTTATAATTGGAACATTTGACAATTCACGAGCAACAAATCGGCCAAATTCTGTGTTCGCTTCTCTTAAGTTGTTTGCGGCCTCCATAAACTCGCTTTGGGTTCCTACAGAAACAGAGTATACTATGGCGCTTTCTTCAGCATTGTTACTATTTTTTGTTGGTGAAGCTGCATCCGTATTTGTTTCCTTGCATTTAACCGTACGAGTTGCATTATTTTGGGAATATAATTCATTATCTTCCCAATCTTGACTGTATTGCGTATCAAACATGTCAACTGAATTTTCTGCTTTATCTGAAAATGACAAAAAAATCAGCTAGAGTCGCAAAGGAGCAGTAAGTAGCAAACATACAAACATGCATTACCCTCACAACTTTCGTTTCTCCTAGGTTTATGCTAGTTACATTCCAAATTTCATCGAAATCGGTGTTTTGGTTTTGGCATAAAAATGTAACAGACAGACAGAGTTCACAATTTGAATAATTAATTATATATGTATAATATTATAATAGTACTTAGTTAGTATTTATAATATGAACATGGCAACATGCGGTATCTATCTAGAATGTATTGTGACGGAAACCTATACCTACTAGTGGCTACTTCGGGTACCTATTTAACCTACATTACATCAACTACATGGTTCCGAATTGATCAAAAACACGATTTTTCATAATTCCGAATGAAATGTTTTGCAAGAAGACTTTATTTTTGATATCACTTATAAATCAAAGTAACGTAACCTACTTGTAGTAATTAAATTACGCATTTATTCTAAAATAGATCAAATAAAATAACATAGCTTTCGTAAAATGAAAACTTGGACAAATTATTATTAACCGGAAAATAATATATTTGAAGTATTAGGTGTTTCCGGCTACTACGCATAGCTCATTGGTATCACATCATAGAATTTATGTTTAGGTACTTACTGCCATAGAATTTTCTCTTTGCTGGTAGGAGGGACTGACTTTCAACTTCATTCTTAACTAAACTTTGTTTGAAATCTGAAACAAACCGTAAATAGATCAATTAAAATTTGATAATGTATAAATACTCTTTGTAAAAACATAAATACTTACTTACCTACTTAATTAATAAGAAAATTAATTGTCAAAACGCGAATTAGCAAAACAAAAATACTCTGATTACATATTACGAAACAATTGACAAAAAATACAGGATCCAAATCAAAAAAGTAGTATCATGAGTATCACGACAATAACTAAGTAGGTACGTATTTCGGCACTTACCCATTCTAGTGTCAAGCCTGCTTTTCTGCACTGCGGAACGCCAAGTCGCCAACTAAACCAATACCTAACTTTACTGAGCAAAGCAGCTCCCCACTTGGAATAAGGATTTATATTTTTTCCTTGTCGCACACATCTTCCACAAAAGGGAAAGTTTTATATTAAGCGCTAAAACGTTAGGGAAACCCTTTCATAGGGACATCAAGGAGAATTACTTACGAATTACCAATTTTAAAGGGCTAGCCTTATCGTTGAGTTCATCATTCGATAAGGGAAAGTCAATCGTATGGGCGGTCAATTGGAATGGGTTACCACTGGGCTACCTATTTCAATGGAAAGGCCTTTGAAAGGCTACTTTAAAATATTATAATATAATTACCGTAAATATTACAAATTAAAAGCAGGAGCCGGTTCGCTATCCCATTCAAGGGATTTCGAATGGATTTTTATAAGGGTTACCCTTATAAAAAGCTGCTCAATTGGTTTTAAAGCGCTATTTTTAAGGGTTACCCTTATATTTGGTTATGCAATACGAGAGAAGAGAGAGCTTCAGCTGTTTAGGTTTCCCTTATGTGAATGGTTAGTTTATCAAATTACAAAGTCATACATTCCTTCCAAAAGGGTTATTCTTTTAGTGGTGTATACTTCGAGAGGTAATTCTTTTAACGGCTTTTATCGGGGAATGGGTGGTCGGGTCCCTGATGAGAACTCTTTTGAACATTTTAATTTATTTTTATTATTTGTTGGTATAGAGTGGAAATAATACCTAATCACTCAGTAAAAAAAACACATGTCTACCTATCTATGACGGGTCATAAGACAGACTTAAAACAGATGCTTAGTAATAGTGTCCCTGGTACCCCGTACTTATTTTTATGAAAAAGGAGGCAGACGAGAAAGCGAGCCACCCATGGTAACTGATCATCTACTGGCCTCATTTCTATGAAAATTACCAAAAACCGCAGCTTCTTAACAAACAATATACCTAAAACTAAGACAAACAATATACCTAAATTAGTTCCCATGGTTCTCTATAGCATAATTAATTACGTGTAAAAAAGGTGTTAAATCGTTCGCGGGTTTCTTTGCCGGTAAATCGTCTCAGTCATTAGCGGCAATCGTGAAAGTGATAGCTTTTATCTCACCCATTTACGGATGACTAGGCAAAGATCTGAGATAGCAAGCAGTTCGAAAGGCTGTGCTGATTTACCGGCGTTATGAAAGGTAGATCAGTTAAGGTTATTCTAAGGTTGCTAAGGCCCTGTTGTTTGATCAGTAGTTAAACTAATTGTTAAAATTTGAAAAAGGAATCGAAAATTTTAAGTAATCTCAAGGAAATGTGTCAAATCAATTCCTTTTTCAAAGTTTAACAATTCGTTAGTTTTACTACTGATCAAACAACAGGCCCTAAGTAAGTAAGCTGTAAGGTCTTGAACGATACGAGCGCGACGTACGGTTGGTCAAGAAAGTGGTCTATACTATAAGTTTCTGTGAGATCTAATTATCGCTAAGGGTGACACTTGTCAGCCGTAATATTATTGGGGTCGCGACCACTGCTGTTTTCGACGGAGCCCTGCCTCGCTCCTATTTCCGGGCGGATTGCCCTTCGGGCGTTTAAAGATACGTAATAGTACATTACTTAACAAGGGCTGTAAAAGAAAGAAAGCGCGAAATCGCAGGTATTTGAGACCCGAGCCGTAGGCGAGGGTTGTAAATATGCGATAGAGGGCTTTCTTTTTTACTGCCCGTGATGAGTACACAATTTTACGTCTTCACCTGGCCACAATGCGAGTTTTACCGTGCGCGCAGCGTGCGATAAAACTCACATTATGGCCAGGTGTTACGTAAAGAACCTAACCTACCTACTTTTGCTGAATAATAATGGTGTCTGCCGAATTTCTGAGGAAAGCGAATAGAGCAGTGGGACGAAGTAGTGGGACCACGGGTCATGCATGTCGTTATTATTGCAAGGGACCATCGAACTTGTTGTATCATGATGTGGAAATGAACTTCAACCGTAGGGCGGTAAACCATATTTTAGGCCGACTGTACATACATACCAAGAAATCGTCTAATTTAATATTTTACACC
Organism: Acleris laterana; assembly: GCA_963966035.1. NCBI lineage: Eukaryota > Metazoa > Arthropoda > Insecta > Lepidoptera > Tortricidae > Acleris > Acleris laterana. Next base: position 7,096,728 of record OZ014465.1, on the reverse strand, counting down.
CCTCTAATCCACGTTACCCTAATTGGTGTGACCTTGCCTATGAACTATTTAATTACTGGTACTTTGGAAAAAAACTCGTATCTGATATTTTGAGATGTATGAGTTGGTACTTAATTCCCTTCACGTTTAGGTGTTAAATCGTATGTCACGAAATGTGAGATGAGAGATTTTTTCAAAGCAATGTCGATTTGATGAGAGCGGGTATTTGTTCCTGCGTCTTGTATGTTTACTATGTATTTAAGTATTATATTATATATATATTTCTCTACATAAGTATGTTTAGAATAGAATAGAACATTTATTTGTAAGGAATATATACATATTTTTTAATTATGCGGTAAGTATAAACTAATTTCATACATTCCAATTAAATATGTGTCATAACATAATCAAACCTCGAAGTCGCGGTGGCACGAATAAAATTTTGCTAGGGACTTCCACGCGATATTATTTCATCGATAAATTGAACTTTCTTATGACAATAGTTATGTTATGTTATGACTATGAGATGACGTATGTTATTAATATGCAACTTGCAATACCTATTAAACTGTATAATTTATACAGTATGAAAATTGAAGTCCGTAAAGGTCGATTAAGGAAGATAATGGTTTTCATACTTTATGGATGTACTTCTAGGTTTTAGTTTACTTTGCATGGAAATTGATGAAATATAAATTTAGTTGTAAAGGTTGATTTTTATTTGAATTTTAAATTTCCTAAAAATGTCCTAAAAACTCCTATATAGGTAACATTGACGGGTAGTAATCATCACATTTTAGTTAATTTTCATATAGAGGTTTGGTCATAATCATAATAATATTCAATAGGTAAGCGTATCTAATAGGCTTCCGGCACGCGTACTCATCCCTCTAGGAAGTCTTTAACGGAGTAGAATGCCTTCTAAGTGCAAAATGATTTTAGTTTATGAGTGAAGGAGTGCTCAGTATGTGCATTGCGAATTGTTTCAGGTTTTTAATCATTGTTTAGTACCCATATTACAAGCCTAGAGCTTAGTTTAGGATGTGGTCAATGTCTGTGATATTGTCCCCGTGAATGTTTTGCATTTGCCTCCTTAATTTTTTACTTACATTTGTATTATTGCAATAGTCTTTCATATTCAGATAAACTCAGTTTGACTCATGTAGCGAATGCTCGCTAGTAAAGCCAAAATACAAACACAAATGAGTGTTTTAATACCAACCGCACTGTACTCCCATGTTATTCCGTCTCTAACTCCGACCCCTCAGTTCTAAAAACTTTTTAACCTGTGAGAAAAGACAGGTTTATGTGTTTGAAGATTTGACTGTTGTCAGTTTGTCATTGTAAAAACAGGTGTACAAACTGCACTTTGACTCCAGACCCACTACGTTGCCAAGAAGGCCTAAGTGCCTACCGGAAAGTAGGTAATACCAACCCTTTCCCCACACGCACAATAGGCGCATACATCATTCTTTCATGGAATCCCATAATCGATTTATTTTTATTGCTTAACTATTGACAAAACTGATTTACTGATTGAAACTAAACTAGTTGATAATAGTTATCTACTATATTATATTGTAAGCTGTGATGTAACACAGCTTCAAAGCAAAATGTCACTGGGCAGGCTTCTTAAGTAATACCCTGCTATATGCAATGTTACATCACTACTTCCTTGCATACTTGTAAAATGTAACAGTACCATATACAGTGGACTAACACTTATAGAACCTTCAGGTTTTTCATTCACTCGGTCATTTGCATACACTCTTAAGCTGGTTTTCCACCAAGTTTTCAATTTGTATTATAAAACCATCCCCACCGAAGATAATATAAGAATAATTTAGAGTTCATAACATAGTTTTTTAAGAAGAGATGTTTTTCAGGATTTATATAAATATGTTACATAGTTTAGATTTGTTTTAAGGGGTGTTTAACATTATACAACAAATACACTAATTTTCATTTTGCATAACTGTAATTATTATAATTATTATTATTTAATCGGGCGGCAGTTGTGACAACTGATAGATGCCTGTATCCAGCTGTTCCTTGTTCAAGTGTTCTTTGTACTGCTAATGTGTTGGTCTAGTCGGTCAACACAAATAATTGCATAATTTTTATCTCTACAAAACCAATTATTATGCATATAATATTTTTCATATTTTATTGTGCCATAGTAGAAATTTAACTTTTCACACAAACATTGATCCTACCAAATGAGCAATCAACTAACTTAAAAATATGTGGTTAGTTCCCGATTCGGCGAATTCTTGTTTCGTTGTATTCTCATTTCGCTGGAATTTCATATAAATCACAGTCACAACTCAGAACAGACAGAACAATCAGAACAATCAGGACAGTCAGAACTCGAACAGCAATACAATACAAGAATCCGGTGAATCGGGAACTAACCAAATATGGTATCTATAGTAATTTACTTTCAAAAATCAATAATTATTGTTTTAGGCATTATGTAAAACTATGGATTCATGGAACAAAAAGCAAAATAACTTAACTACTTTTATTTCCTATATGCAAAATGGACAAAAGAAAATGAATGTTATCATAAATGAGGGTGATGTCTGATGTTACTTGATAAAATAAAAAATATACAATTTGTTTCTATGCTAAAAATTTTTGTTTTTCAAACAAAATTAATTTTATTCGGCATTCAGGATATAATGGTTGTACGTTTCTACAGGTATTCTGTAGGCTTTGATTGATTTATGAAATCTTAAAGAAGAGATGAATGAATTGGCAGAGAATTAATTGGTTTACTAAATTGAAACAAATTGATAATTAAGGTTACACCATAGTTTATCCTCATTTCAAACTTTCTTACAATAACAGGTTAATGAAAAGACCAAATCATTTAAAGCTTATAGGGATATTTCGTTTTGGTTCTGTCTGGTAAAACATTATGGAGGTATCCAGCCCACTTTTCAGCCAGGAGACCTAGATCTGATTCCAAGGCAGTATTCCATTACAAGCCACTAAAATATTTAGTAATTATAGCAGCATATTTTGTAATTATAGCAGGCACATCCAAAGTTATATCTACCTACATACCTCCTTATCTACCTGTAATGTAATACTAATACCAAAGTACATAATTAAAATTTTATCAGTGTCTTGTCAGTAACAGCGATAAGGTCTGATAACAATATCAAAATAGTCTGTACTGGGCGCACGATGTACTAAATGACATACAGCAAGGTATTATTTATTTAATTGAAATAACAATTTGCTGTTATATGAAAATTCGTCATTTTGAAAATCCCTCCTGTATTATCAAGTCTATAAAAAAAGGCATGCCAGGCCAAGGTTCATGCACATTCAGCCACTTTGAATCGAGAGATCGCAACACATTTGAATACAATCGATCAAGTATGTGACACAAGGTCAGACACTTCTACCTAAGAGGACTCTAATTAGGTGAAAAGGTCAACACATACATATACGGCGTTATGCCGAGAACAACAATGATATCAGCGGCAATTTAATAATTAAATGAGTCACCGGCTACATGAATTGGAGCACCAAAGCGGCCCGATTCTTCAACAATAAAAACTAACAAAAAAAGTTTCATTTTTTCACGTAGATATGATAGAAAGTTTTAGAAAGTAAAAATAGTGTTTGATAGATGTAAACAAGCCGTGACGGCGCAATAATTGATACAGTGCTAATTTTCATATGGAATGCAGAGAAAATTACCTTGTCCAAACATTTCAATTCCTCTGTCGGGTAAACTGTTTTCTCACACCTCGCGCAAGTTTTATTCATTTTGAATGTATTTTGAACACAGGCACAACACACTGTTAAGTTTGCACTGGTATTTAACAGAACAACACTAGTTTCACACGCTTAACAAAGTTTTGAATTAACTTTGTATCAGAAAACACTCATGAGCACGAATTATCGTAGCATCCCCGAGCGCGCATGACAAAAAATGATAAATGGCGGCGAAGAGTGTTGCCGACCTTAAAAAAACCTACCAATTTGGAAAAGTATACAAAATATGTTTTCTACCATTTAAATAAAACTGATACTTAAATAAATAGTTTATTTAAAATGTAACATACAAAAACAAATAAAATTATGTACTAGTAAATATTAGGAGCATACACATTTCTCTCTTTGCAATACTGCTAAGGCTTCATTAAATAATTGTTTTGAAGTTTGTATCATATCTGTCAAGTGAATGCAATCGTACTGCTTTTCTTCCTCAATCATTCTCAGTTTGTCTTCCATAATTTTTAATTTTTCTTCAGCTAGTTCTAGCTTGAATTTTAACTCTTCTTTATCGATATTCTCGTACATGTCAGCTTGTTGTGATTCTGAGCTACTCTCACTTACTTTTTCCGTCACAGCCGTAATAGACGACTGTTTTTTGGCTAGAAAATTATTCACGTCGCCTGCCACCGGTATTTCTATTCTGACTGAAGTCTTTGACACACGGGAACCTCTCTTTGAATCTTTAAAAGTTTTCAATTCATTTTCTAACACGACAATTTTTTTCTCTAACTTGCGTTTTTTTTCTTTCAGTTTCCTATGAACCGTTTCAAGTTCCTCCCAGTTGTGTCTCTCCGCAATAAGTCTATCATTAAGAGTTGCAATCAACTCTGTCAGCTTTTGGATTTCTTGGTCAGTGGCCGTTTTCATTGGAGTAAAGAATACGCTTTGGAGCGAACACTCTTCGTAACGCAATAGTTGAGCTCTAAGTTCTTCAATTTTTGCAGCTTTTTCTGTCGATTGTTTTCTTAGTGCATCTATTTTGGCGTCAGTGTTCTGGCTGGTTTTTTTGTATTCTTCTATTTCTGCGTTCATCTTGTTCATTTTTGCCGTGTTCTCTTTTAAAATTTCTTGGTAGTATAGCTCAAGAGTCTTGATTTGGTTCTAAAAATGAAGTCAAATATAAATAACTTTTTAATGGAAATTAGGTAAGAACGTCATGGAAATCCATGGAAGAGGCATGTTCAAGCAGTTGACGATTATATTCTGAGAAGAAGAAGAAGGTAAGAATATCGAATTGATAGTACTGACGCTCGTGGAAATTTGGCTTATTCCATTATGCTCCTTCTCCACACACTTCCACTCCCATGTTCCCTACAGTTCATTGAGCTCTGTATGGTCCCACTGGGATCATGAGAGAGAGAGCATAGTGGAATAAGCTGGAAATTGAATTGACGAAAAATATACCCGAACTAATTTACGCTACTATTTGTATCGATGAAGTTACGTTAGCTCCAACTCTGTCACTCGTCATTCGGGAGTAATGAGCTAACTCAATTTTCAAAAGCAGGGTCTCAGACACCAAAGGTCTGCTTGCTTTCTATTTTATTCTATTCTCATGTCAGCCCCAAATCTTACCCTTTGTTCATTGATAAGCAGATCATCATGACTGCTCTTTTCCACAAAGGTCTGCATCTTCTGCCTGATCGACGTGGCGTCGCACTCAAGGTTGCGAATCCTGCACCGACCTGCCTCCATCTTTTTCTTCAAATCCTGGTTCTCTTCTTTCAGACTGTTTAGTTCTTTCATAGCTTTTTCAATATCCTTTTTTCTTTTCATCTCTATCTCTCTTATAACCTGCAATAATACAAACATTTATTTTATTAACCTCAGACGTAAAAAGAGGGGTGTCTGTGGCACCGTAGCTCAATTTGAATGTGGCTAATTAACAAGCAAATTTTCTAAGGGTGTTTCTTAGCTAAGTTTCCTGAAAACCGGTTACTTAGGCCATTTAAGAGATAAGCTCTGAAAGCAGGGGTCACCATTATATCGTGGTTATTTTATCTATTTAATGTTTATTGAGCTGGGAATTTCACTACCCATACTTTGTACGAAAGTAAGAAATTAACCTGGCCCTGATCCTTCTTCTTAGCGTCAAGCAAATCCTTATGCTTTCCATTTAGCTTCTCCTCCAGTTCAGATACCCTCCCTTGCAGAAGGAGAATCTGTTGCGCCCTCCCTTTCCACCCAGCCATGTCATTTTGCAACTCTTTTATGCTGGTGAATTTGTCTCCCAACTCCTAAACAATCAAATAAGCACCCGTTTAGTTTCAATATATTTTTATCATGGATTTGGTATGGTCTTTGAAAGAATTAGAAGTTAGGCAAACGTTAGTTGTAGACTCCGACATGAGAAAGAAAGTTTGAACTTGAACGAGCAGGGGCACGTTTTATAAAGCTAAATATTACAATTTTATAGGTCTAAACTGGTAACACTGCTCAAATGGCTGTTCGTCATTGGTCGAGGTTGTGTCAAATGGAAAATTGTAGCCTGTAAATTGTAATATTTAGAACTTATTACCTAACACACTCGCAATAACAATCGTTTTCATTTTGACTATCGGAAGGCGAGTCTGCTTACAAAATGAAAACATTTGTTCCACATTGAAGTCTATTACGATTGCGAGTGCGTTAGGCAAAAGGCCAGTTGTTCGTCATAGAACACAGTAACCTGACATTGTATATTATAATTACCTGCTGCAGAATCTTTGTAGCCATCAATATCTCATTTTTTAACTCTAGATTTCTGTTCTTACTGTCGTATAACTTTTTGTTGACGACAGATAGTTTGTTATTTAGGTCCTTAAGTTCGTCAGGACTGACATCTATGGATTCTTCTTTGCACAGGCAAGTGTCTAATTTCACATGTTCTTTGTTAAGTATTTCCTGTTGCATTAATTTCCGTTCTAGAGCGGCATTTTTGGTCTTATATCTGTGAAAGTGGAATGTAAAACAGTGGCCTAAGTTATATCATCATGAATTCACAGTAATATCCTATGGACATTTGAACTGCATCAACCTACGAGTCCGTCAGTGTATACTAGGGAATGCAGTTCAACCGGTTATTGGCCGTTTTGTATAAAAATAACCGATTATAACCGGTTATTTACATTCCCTAGTTTGTATACACTAGGGCCTAGTGGATACTTAAAATCAATGTAACAAAGGTTTGTTCCAATAGCTCCAAAATCTGCTCCTGCTTTTGAGTAGAAAGGAGCTGTCCTTTCATGTTGACAACAAAATTTAATAGGTAAACATTAATAATTTCACTATTGCTATTTTATTTAACTATGGGGTTTTACAGTCTTATCTCAATCTATATGAAACGACGGATTAGGGTCTTTTACACGCTATTCTCTTTGAGTTCGTTGAACATTAAATTGTAAAACAAACAGACTTGAGATTAGGGCACGAAGCAACTCAACGAATAAACAGAAAACTCGTTAAATCAGCGAGAGAAAAATTGACGAATCAGCGAGAGTATCTAATGACCTTTATCTGTCCGTCTACCCTCCTTCCTCATTTATGTTTTTGGCATTTTGGCCGGTAACTTCGCTGCCTAGAGTCTGATCAGTAAGTGGTGACACAAAAAAGGCGGCAAATTTAAATTATCATTAGCTGGTAACACGAAATGAATAACGACAGAGGCCCTACTTTGAAGATCGAGAGAAAGGGTTGGAGCTAACGTAACTTCGAACTTCGATTTTCAAATAGCCTCTGGATAGGTACGCATTGACAGCTTTTTTTATTGGTCAAATTGTTGCCATGTGAAGAGTTAGAAAAAAAATACTTCTGTTACGACTCGCTGGGCAGACTATCCTCAGGTTCCTAGCCGCGGTGATCGCTAGGCACTAGGTAAGCGACCTACTCACAATTTTTCTAGTTTCAAACACAAATCCCTCCTAAAGCCACCAGAACCTCTAACCGTCTACTTTATCTTATAACATCTAATTGGAAGACCGTACTCCGCGTTCAGATAAAACAAGTTACCCTTCCAATTCTGCGACAAGGTGGCGGTTCTGTTTGCACAAGTCTGCTATCTTTGCGCTGATAATCCCCGCGGACTTTGAAGATATGGCGGGCCCGGAACCGGATATGATGTCCCTGATGCGCTGATTCAGATCCATAACAGATCTATTCAGTTCTCCAATCTCAGAATCCTTTGAAAACACCAGTTTCCGAAGCTCGTTATTTTCGCACGTCATTACCTGAAGTTAATTTATTAAGTTAAAAAATAAGGAGAAATACTGGGAAAGGAAAGGACCGAATCTTAAGTATCCGATCCTAACCCGACGTGCAAGCATGACTCGATGTATGAATATGGAAGAAACGTTGACTCTTTAGGATCTTTTTGCAATTACGCTTACGAACTCAGCTGTTAGAATGAGCAGGTTTCCTCAATATGCATTCTTCACCGTAAGAACATCTTTGCCAGAAAAAGAGCTGCATTATGTTATTAAAAATCTAGAAAAAGTCTACTATTGTTTGGCGCGTGCCTTTCGTTACATTAAGCCTTTTAGATAGAGAAGGATAGTGTAATTGAGTTTGATGAGCACGCACAGAATTTTGGCATCGTATATCAATCAATGAGGCCTATCTGGAATCCTAGATAATGGAGCCAGATAATAATTACGGTTTAATGCAAAGCGGAACCTTGAACTTGACCTCAAACTTGAGTTCTATATACTCTAAGGGTGTGGTGAGTGGTGAGGTGAGTATCTCACAAGTCTGAGTTCGAGTTCGAGTCAAACCTATTTTACCCAAACCAAATGGTATTTAAAAAAAAAAAGAGTTTCGAGTACAGTAAAATCATAATACTCGGCTGTCTATCGCTTTCACACTCTGGTATGGTAAATAAAGAGTGTGACAGTGATAGACTATTTATATTGTAGTTTTATTATGTATCACAATTCATAATCATGAAGTTCACAGGAAACTCCTTCTCATTCCTTGATTACAAGAATACCTTTAGTTGTTCAATCAAATGAGCATTCAACTCTGGCGGGAACAAAGCATCCTCCGGTTCTGGTTTATCTAAAGCCGCCAACATTTTGAGCTTCATCTCATCCGTCTCATCTATCTTATGAGCGACTTCTGCTATTTTTTCTTCTTTGAGATTACCCCTGGACATTTTGACCTTAGATATGTTTTTCCCTTTGTTCATTTTTAAAATCCGTTTCGTACGTTAAATAAATCTGCTAAACATTGAAAAGTCAAATGCTATTTGACATTCTATTTTTAAAATAGTGTATGAACCAATGCATTCAACCGATTTAATCGATCCTTTTAAAGCGCATATTTCTGAACGCAATTAATTAAAGACGTTCTGCAGAGCAAGGGCTACCAACGTAGCGGAAATAGCTGTCAGCCAGCTGTCAGTCAGCTGCTTACGATAATAAAATTGGTGGTTGCAGTTTTTATTGTATTTGATAACTTTGTTGATTCCTAAACCTTTCAATTATATCCTACATGGATGATCGTGTGTATAGCTACGTATTCTGACTGTTTCCCGGCCTGTAAGCATTAACGGTATGTAGTAAATTGTATAAATCAATACGCCCTTGCAGGCACTTGTGCGTATTTCAGGATCTAATGTCTTATCGTATTGTTATACTAACAAGACTTTTTCAAGGTAGATTATGATGTTTTCTTCCTTGCGAAGCAATATATTACTGGCGTAAGCCACTTCGCTTTGCAAATTTGCATGTATAACTATAATTTATGGTATGTACATAAATGGTTGGAAAAACTTTAAATGGTAAATGTTTGTCATAAAAACATCTTAATCATGTTCAATAAAACCAAGGATGTCTCTTAAATCAATGCTATTTTAGTGTATTTTTTTTTTGATCATTGTAATTAATGGGACCCTTAAAAAGTGCAGTAACAATAACAAAACACTAGATATTTTTATGTGCCCCAAAATTAATAATTTTCTGATTAGTTATGTGACATGGCATGTTCGAATCAAACCTTTGCTAATTCACTGTACGGTCAAATTTTTTTTATCCTTGTCCCGCCCTGTATTTTGCACATTGTAAAAAGTGACACTTAGCATAAACACTGAGACTTAGGCATAATCCAGGTAAACTTTTTAATAAAAAAAAAATACTTATGGGCAGGTTGGCAGGTTGGACATAAAAATGATTTGGCTTATATAATGCACACAAGGCGTTTAGCTGGTCTTGTGTTCTTTTTTCTTTTGCAGCATGTGGTTATTGACTTTGACATTAACATTGATGTAGCAAATTCAGGCTCTATTGCCAAAATAGCCTAGTTTGATGGTCTAAATTGACTGATAGATCATTCTTTATTTGATTCGTAAGTTTCAGAGAGGAATTACAATCATCAATAATCCTAAACCTTTTTTTCAGTGACATAATGCCAGGCACAAACCTAATAGTACCGGTGGTCCTTTGGGGCCGCTATGCACCAACGCACTGCGTCTCGGCAGTGTACTTGTCCAGGGACCAGAAAACACTGGTCACTGGCTGCTACGATGGACAGATTTGCATCTGGGCGGTAGATCCGGAATCTCTTAAAATGACCCCTCGATGCTTGCTGGTTGGGCACACAGCTCCGGTTACTTGCTTGTCAAGGGCTTCCATAATTCAGGTGAATCTTTTATTAATATTACGTACCCGGAAATTCTTTATGATACTGAGGGACCCGTAAGGCTATTATAGCTTACTAGCGACCCGCCCTCGCTTCGCTTCGGTTTATTTGAGTTTTCTATAACACACGAACATAAAACAAAATTTATTATACATAAAAACCTTCCTCTTGAATCACTCTATCTACTAAAAAAAACCGCATCAAAATTTGTTGCGTAGTTTTAAAGATCTAAGCATACATAGGGACAGACAGCGGGAAGCGACTTTGTTTTATACTATGTAGTGATTATTTAAGCTAAAATCTTAGGATAAATCAGGAATTCAAAACTAAACAGACTGGGAACTACATGAGCTATTTTTTTTTTTTTTTTTTTTGGGCGATGCGCTGGCCTAGTGGTTAGTGACCCTGCCTACGAAGCTAGTGGTCCTGGGTTCGAATCCCGGTAAGGGTAGATATTTGTGTGATGAGAGCAAATATTTGTGTCATGGATGTTTTCTATATATTTAAATATATATTTCTCTATATAAGTATTTTTATCGTTGTCTGGTACCCATAGTACAAGCCTAGAGCTTAGTTTGCGACTAGGTCGATTGGTGTGAGATTGTCCCCTTATATTATGATTATTATTATTTTTAGAGTTCCATACCAAAATGGTAAAAAAGGAACCCATTATGAGACTTTGGTGTCTATCTGTCTGTCTATATGTCACAGCAGTTTTCTGAAACCGCATCTATAGTTTTACTATCAACTTGAAATTTGGCATTGTTGTATAACTTCATTGCCCGTTTCTATTTTTGTGACAACTATATCAATTTATTTTTCTAAATATTTAAATATTTAAAAAGGTGTCTAGAATGGGGGGTTTGAAAATGAAAGTTTTTTTTTTATAACATACAGGGTGTCATTAATAGGATCAATGTGCAAATGTCAAAACTCTTTTATTAGCATGATTTACTTTTAAATTTAAAAATGATCAGTCCCAATCGTATTTCCGGAGTTTATACACCAAAAGAATATTAAAGATAATTATATTTTATGCGTAAAATAAAATGGAATAATTATCAAAAACTTTAAAAATGTGTATTACGATATAGTCTACTTAAAATGGACCTAATATCATAGAAGATAAAGTTCATAACAAAATGAGTATTTTCTTTTGCGCTTTCAAACGTTAAATACGGAACCTTCGGTGGTCGAATCCAACTCGCACATGACCACTTTTTTTGTAAACACTACTTTTAATCAGTGATCATGTAGTATATAATAACTAGAGATGCGCCGAATAGTGGTTTCACCGAATAACCGAATACCGAATACTATTCGGTTTAACCTTTACCGAACCGGATGATCGGCCGAATTATTCGGTTTACCAATTCTTCGTTTTGCGGCGTAAACAGGATCTAACATGTACCTACGATACGTGTCGCTGCTGGCTAGATGACGAGCAAGCCGTACCTCACCGCCCGCCACCCACACACGCTGCGCTGCCACTATGCTTCGAAACATCGCACGATTGCTTTATTTTATTAGATTTATTCAACACAATCTTCATAGGATTTCTTTGATTTATAATATTATATAAATCTCACACAAGAAGTTGTCTTTTAGTTCCATACCGTGTCGTGTAGCCAAGGAAATAGAAATACTTGAACCTAATATATTCGGCACGAAAACCGAATAATTCGGCCGAATACAAATAGTGAAAAAGATGCCGATTACGCCGAATACCGAATACGAAACGTATATTCGGCGCATCTCTAATAATAACTAGAAAATAATTTACTATGCTGGATGTGTATAAGAGTGATCGATTTAAGAACAGCAATTACGGGACCTTAGCTAACCAAAAGCCTAATAGTGTCTATAAAATCGCACTTAAACTTGTTTCTCTCATAGGACAACAACTTCATAGTGAGCTCTTCAGAAGCTGGAGAGATGTGCACCTGGGATCTGGTAGACGGAAAGTGCAGGGAGAGCGTCAAGTTGTCGCAAATACATACCAACATACAGGTAAGCAATGGTTACCGATCATAGATGTAGGAAAACATAGATCCCGTGTAGAATGTCAAGCGTACCACCTTTTACTTCTTGCCACCATCTTATCCATTAACCTACCGCCAAACAGCAGTGACATTGTTGTGTTCCGGTTTAGGGGTAAGACAGCCGGTGAAATGACTAGCATAGAGGCATTCCATCTTAGTCCTCAGGGTTGGCAACGCATTTGCAGTCTTAGGATTGCATTGCAGTCTTGTGAAGGCGAATGTCTATGGGTCACAGTTTCCACTTACCATGGTGGCCTGTGTGCTCGTTTGTCTTCTCTATGCCATAAAAAAATACTTGTAGCCAATATTATTGATAAACCGCACATCACTGACTGCAAACTTACGCACACTAATGCAGAGTCACACACTGACACACCTAAAAAGTGGTACACTTTTGAACTTCAATTGATATATAGACAACTTTTTTTAACGAAAGGCAATTTTAACAGGTGCGAAGAGTACTATTCTATTAGGCGTTTTTATACTCCCTCAATGTTACCGAACTTTAGTCAGAATTTTTGTTTCCGAACTTTTTAATTAGCCTTTTCAAAAGTTACAAATGCACTTGTCTTTGAAACCGTTTAACTTTTTGGCATTGTTCTTAAATAAATATAACCTAACTGATAGGTTCTGGGTCATACATAGATTTAGGTTCCCATCTTACCTGAGGACATATCCAAACGTGTTTAAGGCCAAATTTTCTGACTGAACCCACATCCGTATAAACGGCGTCAGGTCTACTTTAGTCCTATCAAATAAAAATATAACTCATATGCACACATATACACACAACTGGTAAACATCTTAGCCTGAGTGTGCAAAATGTGGTTACAGAATTATCAAAAAGTTTTTATAGTTGTTGGTAATTCTGTAGCTCTGCCTACCCCACTCTGGGAATAAAGGCGTGAGTTTATGTATGTATGTATGTATATACACTGCCTTTAATTATCGACCGCATCAAATGTACATGTGTTAACTAAGAAGTGCTAAATAAAAGAAGTCACGAAGATACTGTGTTTACGGCTGCCACCCTTCTCTACGATCCCACATTTCTCCACACTGGTCTTAAAGAGATGTGGACCTAAAGTTTCCATATCCTGAATACGGCCAATGTACTCTTCCAGGCTTACCACATGTGCAACAGCGAGGACCTGCGTCTCTTCTGCAACGGGTACTACGCCGAGATCCTCGTGATGGACCCGTTCTCCCTGGAGATCCTGTTCTGCCTCAGCTCCAAGATGAACCCGGACTGGATATCAGCTCTACATGTAAGTTAAAGTTATTGTTCTGTAGAAGATGAGACTGATGCTGGATGGGAGCGTCGCTGAGAAAACTTACTGCTCGACCAAGGGAAACAAGGCGGCAGGCAAAACATATACAGGGTGTCCCAGAAACCGACGTCAACCCGCCTAGGGCTGATCGAGCAGCTCACAACCAGTGATCGTACTTTTTCTAGCATTTTTAGTACGATGAAGTCAAAAAATTATGTATCTAAAAATAATGTGTTGTTGTTGAAAATCTAACACATTTTTTTTACTTAATCAGATATTATAATTGTGTATAACATTTATTAGGTACCTACTGTAACCCAAAGTTCCTCAAATGTTGCGGAGGGTATGCTGACGATTTTTTTTCGTAATTTTGATTGCCCTGTCGAACAACAGCAACAGTTGTTGCAACTGTGTTACATTTTCTCATTATAGTAAATTGACCCTTCATTTCATTATGCATATTGGGTTGGGCTTTACATGTTCTGAGAGTATTTTCTGTGTTTCCCATTCGTTTAAAACGCTATTATATTTTTATTTTATTTGATTTTTGGTTCAAACCATATAATATTGGGCACTACTGACAACCACCGAAAATGCTAGAAAAAGTACGATCACTGCTTATTTATAAGCCATCGATTTAACCCCCATGTATGTTTAGCAATTGTTATTTGTGACTGATATATTGAGCATACTGATTGGATTTTTTGTAATTTTTCCTTATGTTCGTGATACGAAAAACCCTTAAATTCATGTATTAATTCTTTTTTTTTCAGTTTTTTCTTGCATGATTACAATCACTATGATATAAGGAAGTTTTTAAAGCTACATGCCATATTTTTCTTCAGTACAACTTTTTGTTTCAATGGAGAGACTTACTTTCTCTATACTAAGAGAACACCGCGTTTGTTTTTCACCAAGTGTGGAACAATTTGTGCGTTTACTCAAAAAGTTTACCAAAAATGTATCCGCGTAAGGAATGCAATAAAAAGTGCCTGATTCTTTTTTTATAGGTCCTACGTCCATCGTCCAGGAAGGATGACGTCGTGCTGGCGATATCTATTACAGGAACAGTCAAAGTAAGCTATAGAATATTATGATGTTTGTAGGGAATGCAAATAACCGGTTTTAACCAGGTATTTTCATACAAAAACGGCCAATATCCGGTTAAATTCCATAACCTAGATGTTTGCCTTCTTCGTGCCAAAAAACAAACCTTAGCCAATGGCGGCTTCTGAATTTCATTTGAGGGGTAATGGGAGATTTTGAATAAGTAAATACGCTTACATTATTTCAACGTCTTATAGGTTTCAAGAAAAGGGGGGTATGTCCGCCCCCCCCACCCACCTAGCCTAGGACTGTTGACTACCTAAATTTTCCAACTAAATAGACTTTGGTAGCCATAATTTGACATTGGTAGCCATAATTTTTACATCGCTAGAATCGTTAAGGTTTAAGTGTTTCTTAAATATCTAACGTGTAGAATGGACTCGATTAGGTTAGGTTTAATTTATAATAATACTGAAAAAGTAACATTAAAAAAAAAAGTCCTTATGACTTGGGATAATTATGACTAGAAATAATTATGGCAGACGATATAGACCCGTGTGGGGGCGACTTCCCTTGAATGTGACACGTGAATTAAAATTACAATCTACAAAGAAACACGGATGACACAAGCATTTTGAACTTGAAGACAGCAATTAGACGGCGAAATCCCATATGCACTGTTACGTCATGTATCAGGTAGGCCATATAAACATTTACGTAACACCTGGCCATAATGTGAGTTTTATCGCACGCTGCGCGCACGGTAAAACTCGCATTGTGGCCAGGTGAAGACGTAAAATTGTGTACTCATCACGGGCAGTAAAAAAGAAAGCCCTCTATCGCATATTTACAACCCTCGCCTACGGCTCGGGTCTCAAATACCTGCGATTTCGGGCTTTCTTTCTTTTACAGCACTTGTTAAGTAATGTACTATTATGGCATCTATATCTATATGGCATCTTGGTTATTTTTATATCTTTTCAACAAAATTTCTCAACTTTTGGTTACATGAATCACCTTTTATCGAAGCTTTAAAAAAATAATTGGCTCCTCACCACATTGTTTTCCAGGTGTGGTCCCTCCTTGGGCACGAGAACAAGCAATCCGAGCCGATATACGAGAATGAGTCCAAACAGATCCGCTGCCTCAACGCCCTCTCGCTCAACTGCTGCGCGTACAACCAGCGGACGGTGCTCATCGTGTGCGCTAAGTACTGCCAGATTTACGACGCTGGTAAGTAAAGTCGAGTCCAGAATTAGGCGAACTAACTTGACAGTTCATTGTACACTAATGTTGCCAGTTTGGCTAGTGCTGTTATTATCGATAGCTAAACGAACACATAACGAATTTGGAATTATCATCGACGAGAAAGGGATGAATACTATATGTATGGTAAATGAAATGTACCGTACTAGCCCGACAGAAGCCATCTAAAAGGATCACAATGGCTTGTTGTAATAACAGCATTATTTTTGTATTCCATTTCTAATTTGAGGAGTAAGTATCGTAAATATCCGCTTTAAACCGTACGTCCTTCAGATCATAGTATATCATAAAAATTGCTGTAGTTCGTCTTTATTTGGCAAGTATGTATGAGTGTGAAAGTTTCGACGACATTTACTTGATAAAATATAAATAGAATCATATTTATAGAAGGCACAGGCTTATATCGACATAAGTGTGTCGACATAAACCTATCACTATTTATTCTTTCCTATGTCTGGCAACATTTTCGGCTGTCAACTTAGTTCGCCTAATTCTGGACTCGACTTTAGTAATAGGGTATAGAAGCGTCAGGACCACATCTCGTTAAGACTAGGTACATCTCAAAAAAATCGAGTAGCAAAATGACCATTTCGTTTGCGTTACTAAGGTCTGATTTTTATTCCTACAGAAAAACCAAGTTGTTGCCGTTAACGAAAAACATTCGCAGTATTCAAAATATTTTTACTTTCCACATTTACAAGAAATTGACTTTCTATAAAAAAAACATATGTTGTAATTAAGATTAAAGAATTTAATTATGTTGATGCAAAACTTCATTTATATAAAAACTCTTGGTTGTTTTAATTTAAAATGTGAAAACCGTTTTTGTACGCATAATTTATTTATTGCATTGGTATCATTGACTCGATACACACATGTTAACAAGTTGACGGCTGCTTGAAAGATTTGAGACGTTACTTCACTCGCTTCGCTTCACCATTCTTGCTTCCGTCGTAATCGCTTTCCATTGACGCAGTTATGCGATTTTAATTTCAATGATATCTCAAATTTACTTTGATATCACGGTTCAGGCGAAATGATAACTTATTATTATATTTCTTGGTGGTCCAAACTTTGAGATCCCCTGAAATGTCACTTTAACAGTGACGTAACTTTGTTTACACTTTTTCTGTGGGAATAAAAATCCAACTATAGGTTCGTTAAGTAACTTCAAATACCTTCGGTTCGGTTTACTTGCGGGTAAGAACCCGCGTGTCATCGGTCCCACGTACTATGAGCGTCTACCCACCAAACTTAAAAATGTACAATCCGACGAAGCATTTAATCAGCTGAGAAACCTTTTTTTTTTTTTTTTTTTTTTTTTATGGCATAGAGATGGCAAACGAGCACACAGGCCACCTGATGGTAAGCGGAAACTGTGACCCATAGACATTCGCATTCACAAGAGTGCAGAGCAATCCTAAGACTGCAAATGCGTTGCCAACCCTGAGGACTAAGATGGAATGCCTCTATGCTAGTCATTTTACCGGCTGTCTTATCCCCAAACCGGAACACAACAATGCGAACACTGCTGTTTGGCGGTAGGTTAATGGATAAGACGGTGGTAGCGATCCGGACGGACCCTGCACAAGGTCCTACCACCCGCAGTATTATTATTATTGGATAATCCATCATACTCCGTGGATGAATATATGAAACTGGAAATGTAAATTTATTTTATTATTGTGTTGACTTAATTAATTTTTGTACATTATTATTGAAATCGGACGAGTGACCATTTTATTAGATGTGTAATTGTTGTTGTTATACTTATTATTTATTTTTGTATTCTTTGATTATTAGTATTTATGTTTGACGATCTCAATGTAATTTCGTATTTTTTGACATGCAATGCAATTAATATTGTAATATTACATTGATGAATAAATAAACTAAACTAAACTAATGCCCGAGTGGTAAATTGCTCAGGAATACGAGTAGGAGCCCCAGGTGTGTCGGCTATATTCATCCGTGTATACGAATTAATTTAGCTGCGTATACGAATTAATTCAGCTGCGTATACGAGTTTATTCAACAGTGTATACGACTTTATTCAGCCGTGTTTACGACTTTATTCAGCCGTGTTTACGACTTTATTCAGCCGTGTTTACGACTTTATTCAGCCGTGTTTACGACTTTATTCAGCCGTGTTTACGACTTTATTCAGCCGTGTTTACGACTATTCAGGCGTGTATACAATTTTATTCAGCCGTGTATGCAACTGTATTCAGCCGTGTATACAACTTTATTCAGCCGTGTATACAACTTTATTCAGCCGTGTATACAACTTTATTCAGCCGTGTATACAACTTTATTCAGCCGTGTATACAACTTTATTCAGCCGTGTAGGTATACAACTTTATTCAGCCGTGTATACAACTTTATTCAGTCGTACGAACGACTTTTTCCTTTCAGGTGATTTCTCCGTCCTGTGCTCGGTACAAGCCCCGACCGGGGAACGTTGGATGTCTGGGGACTTCCTAGCCCCCGACAGGGTGCTGGTGTGGTCCACCGAAGGCAAGGGATATCTCTACAAGCTGCCGGCCAAGTATGTACAGTACTTTGTATTTGTGAACCAGTAGGGGATTTGATTCGTGAAAATTTTGGAAAATTCCATGGCTTCTGAAGTGGTCTTGGGTACTATTTTCAAGTATTTTTTGACAGTTCCATGTGACAGATAAGGTAGGTTTCAATAGAACTTGCCAACAATGTAAACAACACATTCAATGAGATATCCATATTCTAGCACTATTTTATTCTTTTAATGGTTTAGGATAATGATGTGGAAAGAATTGTTTAAATAACACATGGATTTAGCAGTATTTGATGATGTAGAATGGAAATTAAAGACATTTAGAATACAAGGTTTGTTTAAATTGTTGGCAAGTTCTATTGAAACAAACCTTACTTGTGCATTGAATGTGCCCTATCTAGCTTTTTGACTAATGTATAATCAGTAGAATGGAATCGTGACCCACCATACAACTGCGTCATAGTGACATGATCAAACAATTTCTTAAACACTTGTTAAGTTTGTTTTTTCTTATCGCAAGTAGGATCTGAGCCCCATAGACATTCGATTTCTCAAGACTACAATCTTAAGACTTCATATTCGTTGCCAAGCCTGAGGACTAAGGCCCGTATTAATAAACTAATCTCAACTCTAATGCTCGTCTCGAGATGTGTCAAAAGTGACAGTGTTCTATGGTTTGACGTTTACTGTGACGTATCTTGTGACGCGCATCTCAGCCAAGATGAGTTTATTAATACGGACCTTAGATACAATGCCTCTATGATAGTAATTCCACCGGTTGTCTTATCCCCTCACCGGGATAATGTGAATGCTGCTGGCGGCAGGTTAAAGGATGAGATGGTGGTAGCGATCCGGACGACTGCACAAGGTCCTAGCACCACTAAAGTAAAACGTCACTGTGACATAGGGCTGTATTAATAAACTCATGTTTGATGAGAGGCCCGTCACAAGATACGTCAAAGTAAACGTCAAACCATAGAACACTGTCATTTTTGACGCATCTCGAGACGAGCATTAGAGTTGAGATTAGTTTATTATTACGGCCCATAGTTTTTTCATAGTACGGTTCCATTTTTCCGATTGTATTGACATAGTTCATAAAAATCAAGCAACATAATGCTTTAATTAGGACTAAATAGTGTTGCAATTAAAACTAAACTATATTAAGTCATCTTTACGTACTGAAACTAGTCAGAGGCCGTCGAATTTTTCATTAAATTTTTACTTAACCACATATAAACAAAAAACCACGTGGTTTCGTCAGCCAATAGAAACGGAATACGTCAAAACAGTTTTTGATTGGCTGTCAGTTTCACGTGGTTTGGTTTGTTGATATTAGTTAAGACCCTAAACAAATTGAGTATAGTATACTCTACATTTAACTCGTACATTAAAGTGTGTGATTTTAAATTAAAATGAGTGTTATGGTTGTGGAGGGTTTTGTTATTAGGTTTGCTGTCATTTAGGTTAAAAGGCTAAACGTCCACTTGAAATGATCATTCTGATTTCTTTATTTTTTTATTAAAGGAAAAAAAAATAGCACGAAATAATACACGTTTAGCTAATCACTACATAGTATAAAACAAAGTCGCTTCCCGCTGTCTGTCCCTATGTATGCTTAGATCTTTAAAACTGCGCAACGGATTTTGATGCGGTTTTTATTAATAGATAGAGTGTTTCAAGAGGAAGGTTTTTATGTATAATAAATCCTGTTTCATGTACGGGTGTTACAGAAAACTCACATAAACCGAAGCGAAGCGAGGGCGGGTCGCTAGTACATTATAGAATACTAGCGACCCGCCCTCGCTTCGCTTCGGTTTATATGAGTTTTCTGTAACACCAGTACATAAAATAAAAAAAAATATACATATAAACCTTCCTCTTGCATCACTCTATCTTTTAAAAAAACCGCATCAAAATCCGTTGCGTAGTTTTAAAGATCTAAGCATACATAGGGACAGACAACGGGAAGCGACTTTGTTTTATACTATGTAGTGATACATAGGCCAAAGAAGTTTCCACCACTGGTTTGAGTTACATTTGTACCTTATACCTATTACCTATAAATAATAATCTAGTAGATACCTAAATGCTACTGTAATTACCTCAAGTTACCTAAGGAAGAGCGGTGTCTCCCAACACAGGCATTTATTTTCCTTACAGGGAGGCTCCATCCCTTAGATCATACTTTACGTGTTTTTGTTGAATAAAGAATTTTTGATTCGGTAACAATGAGACTGGATAACCATTAACAATTATACATATATGATTGTATTATTTTTTCCCTTATTCCTGTTCTACCTAATCTTTTAAACTAAATATATTCTTTATTTATTAATTTATTTAAACTTTATTGCACAATAAAAGAAAAGTACTAATGGCGGACCTAATGCCTTAAGGCATTATCTACCAGTCAACCAACTGGCCAAACAGAAACAAGACTATGGTTGGTGCTTACTTTAAGAAATCAGCTAAACATAAATTATAGTTAACACAACACATAGTTAACATAACATATATAATAAAATACAATAATATTAATTTACATATATAAATCCAATAATATAACATAAATAAATACATACAATAAACATACTTACCTACTATAATAACATTGTGCAGAGACACTCCTGTATATTATTCACTATTTAAACATTAATCTACCACACTATTTATTTTTGATGTTGGATCAAAAGTGTCTATCCAAAGTGAATTCCAATACATTTTGTCTACAAAATGTAATTGGGATACACCTAATTATGAACACTTTTATTAATAAAATGCTTCAAATTAGATCCTTGGAAAAAGCTATTCTTTTCAGAATAAATGTACAAGCAAGCAGTTATTTTGTTTGGTGTATCCCAATTGTGCTTAAAAATATTTAAAGACAAATTTATTTTCGATATTTATTTCAGTAATTAAGCTCGAATTGAATTTTGTCCATTATTAATTAGATGCACAGTTAAATAAGCACAAAGTGAATGTGGTCTATTATGTTATGAATTAATTAATTCAGATTATGTTTTTTTTTTTTTTTTTTTTACCTTCGAGCATGATTTTGTTTGAGACATAGGTTGGACAATTTTTCTTCTCGATGTATTTTAAATTGTCATTCTTCTGTTTTGTCGATTAATTTCAAGTGTTCGAAGTTTCTTTTAACCCAAATGACAGTAAATATGTTTAAATGTTTTTGTTTTACCTTGAGTGTTTTGTTTTCTAATAATTAATAATTGTGGTGGTAAATATTAACAAACGGGATTGATTTCATTTGTCTGAAATTACTGCGTCTTCTTAAGTATTTTTAAACGCATCCAAAAGCGATTTACATAATAAATGCGTAAGGATTAAAAAAAACATTTAATCGCTCATCTGTGTTCAATGTCATGTCGCTTTTCAACAATCAAACAGAAATCAAAGTCAAATCTTTCAATTACATTTTCTAAATTGTTGTGTAAATTTTTGTTCTAAAAAATATTGACAGTTATTTCAGACATTCGTCGGACTTGCAACTTCTTGATAATGGTTTCTTTGTACTTTTTTTAGCTCATTTATTTTAACTAAATGTAAACAATCTTCGTCAGTCAGGAGCAAACCCATTGTCATTAAAAAAATAACCACGTGATACCTAAAATTTAGTAGCCAATAGAAGTCAAAATTTGTAAAAAAAATATCGATTGGCTTTTTAACAGAATCATGTCGTTCAGTTTCTTTTTATTTAATTTTATTTAATAGATTCAAAAAATAACCTAAATATGTTCTTTTCAAGTTTTTAAACTTTTTTTATTCATTTCCTCCACAGCCACATCAAAAAATAAAAAAAATAAAATTCACGATCAATTGGCATGAACTCATTTAATTAACAAAAACAACCATTCTAGATCTCATCAGAGCACAATGCCTCTGTGTTATGTTATTTAAATTTATATCGGTAAATGACACGTGTGTATGCGTAAAAAAACGCATAAGCGCAATAGGAATATAGTTTAATAAATTCGTGCGCGATGCGGGGTGACTTTATTTAAGAAGAAGAAAAACGACCACTTACGCCACCTGACGGTGAGTGGAATGAGACCCATAGACATTTGCATTCTCTACAATGTAATCATAAGATTGCTATCTTAAGACGGAGTATGCGTTAAGCCTGGGTACACATTAAAATTCAGTTTTTTTTTCTTCCGAATATTTATTTGTCCGAGTTTTTATTTTACCGTTATCGGTTATGCTGGAGTTATTTTAGATTACATAGAGTGTTTAATTGGTAGAGTCTGGCCAATGAAAAAATGGCGGCAAAATAAAAAAATCAAGGTGTGGTATCCCTGACGTATAGTGCTAAAAATAGTTGTGAGACATATTATGTAATACGATAGGAGGTTTGGTTAGGTTTGAATTAAAAGCGATATTAAAAAATTTATCCATCAGAACATTGCATTCGGATATATTCATAGACTTTATTTCCATAGCAATAAGGGTTGTATACATATTTTCGACACTTTGTGGTGTGTATACATATTGGTGCCCTTGACTGTATAGTTAATGTACAAGACTAAAGTTGCCGTCAATAATTGTCCACACCCTCGAAATTATGTGGACACTTCACACTCTTTAATTTGACTCAACTGTGGTAGTTTAATATCTACTAAAGTACATTAATAAAAACTAACTATAAACTAACACAGTTAGGTCAAGTTAAAGAGTGTGAAAGAGGGGGGAATAGCCCTGATTATCGAGTAATCATGGTGAATTAGTTCGTTTGGTTTTGTTTACATCTTTTGCAAGTTCTATTGACGGCGACTTTAGTATGGGGTGAGATTGTCAGGTGGCATGTGTGGTCGTTAGCCTTCTTGCCATAAAAAGTGGGTGAGGGGGGAGGGTAGTGAAGATGGGAAGTGAGTGAAGTGCTCGTTAAGCCTGCGCCGAGCAAACGCCGAGCGTCCAGTGGCGCCCTCATTACTATTATTGTGTTTTCTAATTAACTAAAGAATTTCCTTGGAATCAGACGAAATTTTTTTGTAGTGTAAGTAAAAACACAATTTATGGGATACGTAACAAACCTTAATAACAATTACCCTTTGAGTAGTCAGCTTAACGGGAAAAGGTGTCCACTTTTTTCCGTTAAGTTAATAACTCGAAGGTGAATTGTTATTAAAATATATGATATACCCTATAAGTTGTGTTTTCATTTGTAGTACAAAAACATTTCGTCCAATTTCAAGAAAATACTTTAGTTTACTTATTAGAAAACACAATAAAAGTAATGAGGGCGCCACTGTACATCCGGCGTAAGCTCGGCGCAGTCTTAATATAAAATAAATATAAAATATACCATCCACATGTGTTGTTTACCGAGGAGCAGAGGGAACTAACCCTCAAAGAGATATTATTTTAATTTTTATATCTCGCTAGCTTGCACGTTTTGCAAACTAAGCTCAATGAACTCATTCCGACGAGAAATGCTTAAAAGCGTCCCGAGAAAAGCTTGAACTTGATATGTTTCATTTTTATTTACGGACTTCACCTATTCTGGTTGAAAAAAAAATGGTTTATTCTGATACAATTTACCCGCCTAAGCATTTCTTACCATGGCACCAAAGCTGCTATGGTAGAACAATAGGGTATTTGACAAGAGTGAATTAATTGGTTTTTCGTTAACAAAATACTAGGAAATCATCAATCTTTTATTTATGTTTGCTATTTTAAGCTTTTTAAATTCATAAAATCCAACAATAAGGACGCCGTTTTATTGTGACGTCACAAGATAGTAATCCCCATAAATTCCATAGTGACTGACCGTTTTTGATGTTTCATAAAAAGAAGCTGATTTTTGTCAAATACCGTATTCGTATTTGTTAGTTCAAGTCACCGAAATATTTAATTTTCTTACTAGAATAAAACTATGGATATTGGTACTACAGCTTTGGTGCCATAATAACAAATGCTCAGGCAAATCAGATATAACAGAATATACCTTTTTTTTTATTGGCCCGCACTTTTATATTTGGATCAAAAATGTATGAAACCCGGAAGGTTATCAAATTGTTTACTAAATAAGACAAGTCTTTTGGAATGCACCATAAATATAACCTTAAAACAATTTTGACGAGATATTAACGATTTTCTCAAACTTTTAGCAATATAGGCTATTGCTCTAACATTATACACCCGAGCGTAAACTTGCAAAAGTATTTGTATGCAATGTTTTTACCAGCTACCAGTTTAACTAACATTTTTATCGGAATTATTAGCCTAAATGTGCAAAATGTGGTTACAGAATTATTATTGTTGGTAATTCTGTAGCTCTGCCTACCCCACTCTGGGAATAATGGTGTGAGTTTATGTATGTATGTTTTATGTTTTATCGGAATTTCGTTCTGGCTAATACGTTTTTAAGCATTTCTCATCGCCCGCTAAATAATTCAATCTTTGTTATAGCAAACTGCGCGGACGGGCTATCAGTAGGTTAGCACCATTTCGTTATGTATATCCAGTATGTCCATACGATAAAACGCATGCACGCACACACACTCGGGAGTTGTCTTGTTCTTTCATCGGGAATTGTCGCAGGGACGACTGGGATGAAATATGTTTAGTGACATTCTTGTACCCTCGCCATCGTAATAGCTCGGGTGGAAAAATTTATTGTATGTCAAAAAATTTATTGTATGTGTAAATTTGTTGTATGCCTACTATTTATGGCCAGAGGTCGGAATTTTGTGGCAAAGCAAAAGCCGCAATCTAACTAGTGCTAGAGATATTTTTTTATGAATATATCAATAGTTGTGTAATAGAAGAAATAAAATATACTTCATAAAATATTTTACGTAATGTTTGTATCAAATTATATAGAAAAAGTTGCAATAATAATACTCGATATCGATATAAAAGTATTTCTAACACTAGCTAGACCGCGACAGCCTTTTTTTTTCGGATTTCCAGGCTCTGTATATTAGGGAATGCCAATAACCGGTAATAACAGATTTTAACCGGTTATTTTAATACAAAAACATCTAATAACCGGTTCAATTGCATTTCCTATCGTTTATTTATGTGTTTATATTTCAATAAGACTGTAACATAATATCGAAGAACTCAATATTTCGATGTGTGTGCGTGTTTCGTGCATTAAGTATTAGGATGTACTACTGCTTGTTATTTTACTGTGGTATTTGTTGCGTTGTCATCACTTGTAATGTATGCTTTATATTATAGTATTAGAGAACAGATTTGAGATTGGTTCATTACTGAATTGGAAAGTGTAGAATAAAAAGGTAATATATTGTCACGTTTGTAGGATAGTAGTGTGTTTAGTATTTGGTTGAAGTTAAAATAGTCAGTGAAATGTATTTTTTTAATTTAAAAAGACTGAGTGATAAATAGGTAGTACTACTTAGTGTAAATAAATAAATAAAGTAAGTTACTACAATATTTGAAATAGTTAGTTATTTACATACATAGGTATATAGAAGTAGTTAGAGATATACGTTTTGTTGCTTACGGCACTTCCATACGATATCATCATATTTTTGTGTAAATGTATAACTTTATAAATCTGTCCTTGCTTGGCTATTACAAGTAAATTAAAAGTATCTATTCAATATATTTGAAAAATATATATATTCCTACTATGACCACCCTCGCATGCAAATTCCTTTATTTTAATTTATTTTACCCACCTTGCTTTTATATCGTTATCATATTGGTTAAAGTTATCATAGCTTTTGTTTAATTCACAATAAGAGCTATTATAACATTTGCTATATGATTACGATTTACTAACCAGGTGGCTAAAACAGATTAAAATAAAGGCTAAGGTCTGATGTTTTTATTTCATGTGTTTAACGTTATAAGTTTACTTTTGGAATGCATTAAAAGGGGTTTGGGTAAAAGTGTTGTCATTTGTAAAAGTCAAACATTTTAAAGGTGAGCGGCCATTAGTAAAAGTGGTAAATTATGATAGAATAATTAAAAAGAAACATGTTTTGTTATGTAATGTAATACTCTTAAGTGCAGCGCAGCCGAGATATTTAATATTCTTACCTAGGCGTACTTTTAGTACCAAAAACGGAACACTTAAATGTTAAATATCTCGGCTCTGATATTATTTAACGCCATAAATTATATATATCTATATGTATTTTGAAGGGGTCTCTATTGACTGCCATAATTATTTTTAGTCATAATCTGTATCAAGTCATAATTTTCGCAAGTCATAATGCATTTTTCTCAGGACACGGTTATTTTTTCAGGATATTTATAAAACTAACCTAACCTAACCTAACGAATCTACACGATAAACGTTTATATAACACTGTAACTTCAGCCTGAAAGAAGTTATGACAAAAAAAAAATTACTAACAATACATTATGATTATGACCAACGATATGTATGGCAGTCAAAGGGATCCGATTTTGAAGTCTTCAAAATAACTATGTAAAAATCATACGTGGCCGCTTAAATGCCAATATTCTTCAAACAAAGTTTACCCAATGCCCTTTGATATAATAATGTAATGTATCCAAGCGAATTTCGTACCTAAATATTTACGCAAAAGTTTTTTTTATTTACAAGTTGTTATGTTATTCGTAGATGTTTCTGAATGGAGTTATCGTTTTTTTAAATTATTTACGTGTTTTCTTAATGTCAAGAAATTGGTAGAAGTTGCTTCTCCATCCTTACCCTCTCCAATAACGCTTTTGTTGGTCTTTATGCAAGTTAAACAGAACTGTTTTTTTTTAATGTCTAATGCTCCAATAGTAATACAGTTTTTTTTTTATCATAAAGAATTACTACTGGTGTAAAAAAAGAATTTGTTATATTCTCTTATCCCTACAAGTTGTACAGTTATTTAATCGTTTTGTAACTTTTTTTGTAGCCTTACCTTGGTTGGTCTCCTATTTATAATAAAAATCTCCAAATTCTCTAGCAATGTGTCTACCAACGAACAACATAAATATTTTTAATGGTATACTAGCGACCCGCCCTCGCTTCGCTTCGGTTTATGTGAGTTTTCTGTAACACCCGTATATAAAACAGAGTTTATCATACATAAAAACCTTCCTCTTGAATCACTCTAACTATTAAAAAAAACCGCATCAAAATCCGTTGCGTATTTTTAAAGATCTAAGCATACATAGGGACAGACAGCGGGAAGCGACTTTGTTTTATACTATGTAGTGAAACATATTAGAGTACATAATTGTTTAAACGTATCTTTATACCCGACTGCGGCAAAGCCCAAAAGGGTTATGTGTGTACACCTGTATGTATGTATGTATGTATGTATGTATGTATGTATGTATGTATGTATGTATGTATGTATGTATGTATGTATGTATTTCCGTTCCTATGTCCTCTCGTAACTACTCAACGGGTCAACCGACTTTACAAGCTTTTATTGAACTTGCAATGTATGTATGTAAGGCACAAGATCAAGGGGGCCTTTGCCCAGCAGTGGGACTCTCATCTAGGGTAGGAAAAAAAACGAGGACATTGACGACAATATAAAAAATGTAGGCTGGTTAAACCTTGCTTTTTATTTAGTCTTTATCTAATATCCTCTACAATCTGTAAAGTCGTTTTTCTACTGTTTCCCCGCTTGCGTATCCCATCCCGCTCCAACCTTCACAAGCAACGTCTGCCGGTTTCTCTCGCGACTGGCTCAGCGTGTGCGTCAATTGTATGGTGTTACAGCTCGGTGCCCGACCATAAGGGCTTCCACGGACCCACCGTGGCCCACGACAGCCCCGTGCTGTTCGGGTTGCTGGCGCACCCTGACAACAAGGTACGTTTAGACATGTTTTTTTTATTAAACAGTACAATCACAGTTATATAAGGTGCTAACAAATTAGTCACGGATATTTTTACAGCTGATAGTACTCGGTTCTCGGAGTATATTTAAGTATGAAACATCATAGGTATTCTTATGTTTTTTTGGACAAAACTAGGAAACAAATTTGCTACGTTAAATCACCCTGTTAATAAAATAATTAAATGTGACCTCTTTAGACATTCTAGAACCTCTTTAAACTATCATTCAGACGCTAGTATTTAATAACCTACAGTTTTTTTTGCCGAATCATAGTGAAATTTACGAAAAACATCTTTTGACAAACAGTGTTAAATATCTTGACAGGTACATAATAGGGGTGATTATTTTAAAGATTTATTATAATTTATATTTTTTGTTCGGAATTTTTTTTTTTTTTTTTTTTTTTAGTCAGCCTGTTGAGTGTCCCACTGCTGGGCAAAGGCCTCCCCCCTTAATTTCCACAAATCCCTATCAGTGGCAACGTCCGGCCAGTTGTCAAGAAACGCGTCCAGGTCGTCCCGCCATCTCCGCCTGGGCCTGCCTCGTCTTCGCCACCCGTCTTGCGGCACCCATTTGGTGACTACGTTAGCCCACCTATCCGGGTGCATGCGGCTGATGTGGCCAGCCCAGAAAATTAAAACAATAAAATGATATACAAAGGTTCCTTAATTACAGTTAAAAGTTAATTGTATTCATGTAATCTCTCTAAAAATATCCGTGACTAATTTGTTAGCACCTTATATATCGCTCATTGAATACAAAACGGACACATTCCAAAATAATTTGCTCTTGCATTGAAAATCTTATACGAATAGCTTCTAATTTTAAAATGCATCACTGACTCATTTTGGAATGTGTCCGTCTTGTATTCAATGAACGATATGTAGACCTTCTTATCAGTGGCATACACAACCCTACTCAGTCGACCTCGCTATTCTCGGTCGGCCTTCTCGTTGCGGCCCCAAGCGCAGCACAAAATTGCGGGTAGGTGTGCTTCTCTCACTGGGGCTCACCACCCATCGCCCTGTGAAGCTGTACCGGGGCATAGCAATATATGGCCATCCAAAAAAAAAACTAACTATGCATATGTGTTGGTGTAATGAACAAGATTTATAGGATTTAACTACGAGTTTTTGGAAACGTACAAAAGTAATATAGATAGGAAAGTCTGTACGGGCGCTCGTTGCTGTGGCTGAATCCCGGGCCATATAAGCCGTTAACATTGGGGCGTATAGAGATTGTTAACGCCTTGAGAACGTATATTTTTATGACGATGTACAATTTAATTAAAGGTATACAACAGGCGCTCTAAATGTAAACATGAAGCATGCAATCGTTACGTAATTGAGGCCTATAGTGGGACTACACAGGGGTAGAATCTTACTAACTAAACCAACGTTTTGGTTCAGAGGTCAAGAAGAGAAGAGGTTATGCAAACAAAGAGGCCGGCAGAGGTCTAGCGCAGGTGCCCTTGTGATACGAGTGGTGAATTTAGAATAAGAGGCGTATATCAGATTCATAAATGTCATAAGTAGCACGCAGGTTATGATGATGATTACGTCTTAAGGTCACTTCCAAGCCTGTTTTTATAGGATATCTAAAGTGATAGGATGGATGAAAGAAGATTGACGAAAGAGATATACAGATCGAGAGTGAGTGGACGTGTCGGAAGGGGCCGCCCTAGGCGTACTTTTTCGAGTCAAATCGGAGAAATACTGGAAAAGGGCCGAATCTTAAGTACCCGAAACCGACGTGCGTGCATGACTCGATGTATGAATGTGGAAGAAGCGAAAGAAATTTCTCAACATCGTAGCAAATGGAAAGAAGTGGTCTCTGCCTACCCCTCTGGGAAACAGGTGTGATTTAATGTATGTATGTATCTAAATAACTATTATTATTGATAGCCGTTGGGGGTGGAAATGGAATGCGAAGTGTTGGCAGGCCTTCCACAAGGTCCGACGATCTGGTGAAGATCGCGGGAAGCCGATGGATGCGAATACCACGAAACCGGCCGTCGAGATCCTTGGGAGGCCTATGTCCAGCTGTAGACGTCTTTGGCCGATATGATGATGAATTATTAGAGAGCTTTGGTTACAGCTTCTCTCCTGCCCTCCTGCGATGCGGTTCGTCATCACCTCCGTAGGAGGCAAGCAGCGGCGCCTCATGCTTCGAGGGGACTCGGCCGGCACCGTGTCTGTGTGGAGCGTCGATGACGCGGCCACGCCGGCTCCCAACACTACGCCATGTGAGTCATTACCACCACTGATCAGAGGGGCTATTGCCTAACTCATTTTGAAAATCGAAGGCTTGTCTGCGTACAAAATGAAAACAATTGTTCCGCTTTGAAGCTAGGGCTTATTGCCTAACGCACTCGCAACGGCAATCGTTTTCATTTTGACAGTACGAAAGCGAGTGCATACGAAATGAAGACAATTGACAAGATTTCATATTTTCAAGACTTTAATTTTATTCGTTTTAAAGATACTGTTTGGAAGGAGAAAGACACTAATAGTTTTAAATTTTCTCTAGAATGAATAATTATTTTATTATTAATTTATTAAGATGTACTTATTCTAAAAGGGCGTAACTTCATTTCTACGACACAATGGACATTATTACGTTAGTCCAATCTGTATATAAAAAAGAAAAAAGTATCATGTCAACCGATAATTCTCTAAGGGCCACTTGCACGAAAAGTTTAACCCTGGATTAAGACACTAACTCGAGTTAAAATGTCAGTTTTCGTATGAATCTGACGTCTACTAACTCGAGTTAGTGCCTTAACCCATGGTTAAATTCTGCGTGCAAGTGGCCCTAAGTATCTATCCATCTGTCAATAGTGTCAATATCAAATTTGAAGTATGACAGCTTTTTATCTCGTGAAAAAGGCAATGGTATTATATCTATTCAGGCGTAGAATTGGTAAAAATCGATATTTTTATTAACTTACTTGTAATTTTGTAAATAAAGAAAAATAAATCTAAATAAATATTTTGCCGTGTTCAGGAGGTAAAACCCTTTCGATTCGTATAGTAATTTGCAGGTGTCACCAAAATGAAATGTTGTCAATTGTTCCACTTTGAAGCCGACTGTGACTGTGAGTGCGTTAGGCAATAGCGACGCAGGTCTGATGATGGCTTCACGATCATCGCTGTTCTTAACGTAGACTCAGTTTGAGTTTGGAGTCGAATTGGGTCTCAGGTGGTGTCGGTGCACGAGTTGTTGGAACGTTGCCACAAGGTTTGCAATAAAAAAAAAGACTCCTGTCAACATCCCACAATTGTTGCAGCACATGCGCCGGTCGTCCTGACCAGCTTGGACATGGCGTGGGCGGAGATGAACCCCAGTCCCGTCGGCGTGCTAGATCAACTGCACCATCCAGACGAGCCAGGTGAGTGGTGGGCTTAACCCTTAACCAGGCTGACAGATCACACATCATCAGAGGCCGGATTTTTCGCGGCAAAACAAAAGACTGTCGCAATGTAGCTAGTGTTAGAAATATTTTTTTATCGATATATCGATAGTTGTATAATACAAGAAAAAAAAAAATTAAAAAAAATATATATTAAATAAAACATTTTACGTCAGGTTTGCACAAAATGATATAAAAATTGATGCAAATTGTTCTTCGAAATTCACGTCAGTACACGCAGCAGCACATGACATGTTATTTGGTTTGTGATAGTGATAGGAGTAGTAGTGGTCAATGAGGTAGTATAGTCACTTCATCAAAAGTTTTACCTCTTAGTTACCCGACCAGTTATTTTATTACTTGTTATGATAAAGTAGGAGTTAAGATTTAGATGGAATAACACATAAAACAACTGTCGCGATTGACTATACAGGGTGTTTGGCAGTCGGGTGTAGGGGTTTCAAGGGATGATAGTAAGGGTCATTACTATCATCCCATAGGTTCGCTTTGCCTAATGTTAGACCGGTAGAATCTAGTATATTTCTAAATGGCGAGTGTTTGGAAATGGTAGATAAGGCGCTTTTCTTAGGGATAACTATAGACAAAAACTTGCAATGGAGTCCCCACATAGCAGTACTAGCAGGTAAATTAAGTTCTGCAGCTTATGCTGTTAGGAAAATCAGGCAACTTACGAATGTTGAGACAGCTCGCTTAGTTTATTATAGTTATTTTCATAGTGTTATGTCATACGGTATTCTGGTTTGGGGAAAAGCTGCTGACATACAGACTATATTCGTGTTACAAAAAAGAGCCATCCGTTCTATATATAACCTAAACTCCCGTGATTCTTTAAGATTACTATTTAAAGAAATTAGTATTTTGACAGTAGCTTCACAATTTATTTATGAGAATATTATTTATGTCATTAAAAATCAGGACTCTTTTATTAAGAATTGTGATATACATAATTTTAATACAAGAAATAAAAATAAAATAGCTACTAAAAAATTTCGTGTTCGTAAGGTTTTTAAATCATTTGTAGGTCAATGCATCCATTTCTATAATAAATTACCTGACGAAGTTTTAAAGTTACCATTTCCAGTACTTAAAACTTACTTGAAAAAGTCGCTGATGTCTAAAGCTTACTATAGGGTCGAGGACTATCTATCAGATAAAAGTGCTTGGTCTAAACTAAACACCCAAATAACTTAATAATAACTTCATCGTAAGAAATATGTAAACATTGTATATTGTCTAGGGGACACGGTTTCTGTAGGAGAATGTATCGAAACTTTTTATGTAGTTGTATTACACCATCATAATTAAGTATAATTTTTCATAATTATTTTCTATTACTTACTACCAATTAGTTCTGGAGAAAACTCAGAGTTTTGGCACATTTTCCTGCTCAACTACGCGTGAATACATTTATTTCTTATCTTATGTTAGATTCATTGTTTTATAGAATGCTAGGTTAAGTTTTAAAATTGTACCTATATTTAAAAAACGACTAACTGTTGAGTTTCTTGCGGCGCTTCTTCTCAGCAGTGGTCTCTTGCGAAGCGCTGGTAGATTTTTGACGTGTAAAAGTGCCCGTGCGGCCTACTTACTGAATAAACATCTTTTATCTTTTATCTTTTTATCATTCTGAACATTTTTGACCACATTTACTATTATGCTAAGTTTCACGGTTTCCGAGATATTGATCATTTTAATAGGATTTTTTGTCATTTTTCCTTATGTCCGTGATACGAAAAACCCCTTAATTCAAGTATTAATTTTTTTAAAAAACAGTGTTTTCTTGCATGACTTGAATCACTATGAAATAAGGAAGTTTTAAAGCTACATGCCATTTTTTATTTCTGTACAACTTTTTGAGTAAACGCGCAAGAGTTACTTTCTCCATACTAAGAGCACCCCGCGTTTGTTTTTCACCAAGTATGGAAAAACCAATTTTGTGAGGTTACTCAAAAAGTTGTAACTTTTGAATAATTGTTACAGAAGTAAAGCTAACAGCTTCCATCTACCTCCTGGCCGCTAACCGCCTTGTAGTCGGTCGCGAAGACGGCTCCATAGTGATCGTGAACGCCACGCACACGGTGCAGCTGCAACTGCTGCACGGGAGCCATCAACAGCTGGACGGTAAGAAAGCTGACGGATCCATCTACCTGCGGGCTATTACCTCCTGGTAGTTGTGTAGCAGGGTGCAGCCGCCTGTTGCACGGGAACCATCAACAGCTGGACGGTAAGAAAGCTGACGGATCCATCTACCTGCGGGCTATTACCTCCTGGTAGTTGTGTAGCAGGGTGCAGCCGCCTGTTGCACGGGAACCATCAACAGCTGGACGGTAAGAAAGCTGACGGATCCATCTACCTGCGGGCTATTACCTCCTGGTAGTTGTGTAGCAGGGTGCAGCCGCCTGTTGCACGGGAACCATCAACAGCTGGACGGTAAGAAAGCTGACGGATCCATCTACCTGCTGGCTATTACCTCCTGGTAGTTGTGTAGCAGGGTGCAGCCGCCTGTTGCACGGGAACCATCAACAGCTGGACGGTAAGAAAGCTGACGGATCCATCTACCTGCTGGCTATTACCTCCTGGTAGTTGTGTAGCAGGGTGCAGCCGCCTGTTGCACGGGAACCATCAACAGCTGGACGGTAAGAAAGCTGACGGATCCATCTACCTGCTGGCTATTACCTCCTGGTAGTTGTGTAGCAGGGTGCAGCCGCCTGTTGCACGGGAACCATCAACAGCTGGACGGTAAGAAAGCTGACGGATCCATCTACCTGCTGGCTATTACCTCCTGGTAGTTGTGTAGCAGGGTGCAGCCGCCTGTTGCACGGGAACCATCAACAGCTGGACGGTAAGAAAGCTGACGGATCCATCTACCTGCTGGCTATTACCTCCTGGTAGTTGTGTAGCAGGGTGCAGCCGCCTGTTGCACGGGAACCATCAACAGCTGGACGGTAAGAAAGCTGACGGATCCATCTACCTGCTGGCTATTACCTCCTGGTAGTTGTGTAGCAGGGTGCAGCCGCCTGTTGCACGGGAACCATCAACAGCTGGACGGTAAGAAAGCTGACGGATCCATCTACCTGCTGGCTATTACCTCCTGGTAGTTGTGTAGCAGGGTGCAGCCGCCTGTTGCACGGGAACCATCAACAGCTGGACGGTAAGAAAGCTGACGGATCCATCTACCTGCGGGCTATTACCTCCTGGTAGTTGTGTAGCAGGGTGCAGCCGCCTGTTGCACGGGAACCATCAACAGCTGGACGGTAAGAAAGCTGACGGATCCATCTACCTGCGGGCTATTACCTCCTGGTAGTTGTGTAGCAGGGTGCAGCCGCCTGTTGCACGGGAACCATCAACAGCTGGACGGTAAGAAACAGCTGACGGATCCATCTACCTGCTGGCTATGACCGCCTGGTAGTCGTGTTGACTCCATAATGATCGTGAACGTCACGCACACGGTGTAGCTGCAATTTCTGCACGGGAACCATCAACAGCTGGACGGTAAGGAACAGCTGACGGATCCATCTACCTGCTCGCTCTGACCACCTGGTGGTCGCTGAGGCTCCATAGTGATCGTGAACATCACGCACACGGTGTAGCTGCAATTTCTGCACGGGAACCATCAACAGCTGGACGGATCAATCTACCTGCTGGCTTTGACCGCCTGGTGGTCGTGTAGACTCTATAGTGATCGTGATCGTCACGCACACGGTGCAGTTGCAACATAACTGCTACTCGGTAACGTTCAACAGCTGGACAGTAAGGAACAGCTGACGGCTCCATCTATTATTCATACTTATATTATTTGTCTTGACCGGCAAGCACGACCAGTCACCCACAGAATAACAGTTTGTTGTGATAGCATAGCGTTCGTAAGTTACTTACCTGTCCTAGCTTCACAAGATGGTCCTTGTGGACCAGCGTTCCTATGTCAGGA
Source organism: Acleris laterana (assembly GCA_963966035.1). Classification (NCBI taxonomy): domain Eukaryota; kingdom Metazoa; phylum Arthropoda; class Insecta; order Lepidoptera; family Tortricidae; genus Acleris; species Acleris laterana. Next base: position 7,061,010 of record OZ014465.1, on the reverse strand, counting down.
TTCTGCAGATCCTGGTCTACTTGTAACATTAGGTTTTTATGTTTTTTTATTGACATTTGAATCTCAATTGCTTGCAGATTGGCCTCCCCATCAATTGCTGCATGGACATAACGGAAGAGTTAACTGTCTTCTCTACCCTCATCATGTTCATCCGAGGTATTTCTATACATTTGCGTGCGTCAGTTCGTCCGCTTCATCTCTGCTCTTTTGGCAATTAGGCAATTTAGTGGGGTAAAAAAAAATTCAAGTTGGACCATAAACATAAGTAGATTAAAAAATCTATTATCTAAATTAAGAAGACTAGACCTACTAATAAAAAATAGAAATAGAAATAGAAAATATTTGTTCGACGATCACAGGAAAAAACAAATAAAACACAGATTAAATTTAACATTGACAAAAAGAATGGCAACACAGAAAAAAAAAACAATAAGGAAAAGGAATTTAGAAATTTTAGCATAATGTTGCCATGGGTGATTCCTGTCGTCGAAATTGACACCACTCAGCACTATGTCACGGCCGGAACCGCGACGCTGATTTTCAGTGGCGCCAACGTGACACACGAACGAAGAGACAGCGGTTGCCCACATATACACTGATTTTAATAATAACTAATAAGAGAATACAATATATAGTAGAAAAATGGAATAGAGAAGTAAAATATAAATATTCATAATATTCATACAAATAATAAAAATAAGGAAGGCATCTGAGCACAGGAGACAAGGAAGTGGAGAGGGGTAAAAGCGCCAATCGGTATTATCGTGTTTTGTAATGAACTAAAGTATTGTCTTGAAATCGAAGAGCGGTTTTTTTCTGTACAGTCGACGTCAAAGACATGTTTACATTTTTGGACATTATTTCAATGGAATAAGGTGTTTTTTTTAAATATATCTTTGACGTTGACTGCACAAATGTATACACAATTAGCATTATATGTCAAAGGTAGCCATTAGTGTCTGTTAAATTAAATGTGCCAGTGTAGGATTCATAGGTACAGTCACGGACGTTAATTGATATGCCACTTGCCACTGTTCGTATTTTAGCCGTGTAATACAAATCGGGTTCAGTCGGTTTTACTCGTATATCGAGATAAGGAAATTCGCACGTCTTCGTATGATAGAAGAACAAAATGACATGCAACATTAACGATTGGCTAACCCCATGACTACCAATCAGACCACAGAGTGACTTCACCCAAAGTCAAATTGCATGTCTAGTTGCTATGGTTATACATTTAAACAACAGCTACTATTGGTGATTACAACGCCCAATCAGCTATTCTACTGAACACAATCATTTTTGTCGTTTAATAGGGTTGCTACGACAACGTTTAAACAACGTCTACTATTGGTGATAACATAGATTAAAAAATTAAAAAATTTTAAAATTAAAAACATCCATGACAATGTGATAACTGTTGCAAATATCTTAATATAAATAACACGTCAAACCCCGCCATCTTGAAAATAATTGATTAGTCAGCGTGTAGTCGAAACTTTCGACTCTTTCGACTCGAAAAAAACAATAAATAGTCAAACTTTTAAAATTCTAGTATACTAGATATTAAATTTAAAAATGATTAAATATTCTAGTTCTTTTAGTCTCTTTCTGCATAACTATGGCTGATTAAAGTATTACCTCACAAGTAGCGTAAAATTTAATAAAATAAAAAAAGTAAATACGTTACATAATGTTTTAATCGGTCAATAAATTATAAAATACAGATTTGGTGTTTATTCCGCAGCTTGTTGAGAAGAAGCAGCATGAAAGAAATCCAGCAATGTGTTGAAATGTCGCCGAATTGTTCTGGGATGCACATCAAAACGCTCCGCGAATCGCCTTGTCGGAATGAATCCATTAACTTCGTATTCGCGGAACATTTCTCTTCGCTGGGCTTCAGTTAATAAAGCAGGGCGATGATTATTCTGTCGACGATCTACGATACGCCCTTCTTCAGCAAATCGCCTGACCCACAAGGCAACTGTGTCTCGCTAAAAAAAATAACATCTATAACAATAATAGCTATCGCCCGCGACTTCGTCCGCGTGGAGCTCGTTTACACGAGTCCCGAGGGAATAGTGTGGGGTGGATCACCTTTATCATTAGTTTTCGTCCTATTCACAGACCTAATGAATATACACACAAAATTTCATAAGAATCGGTCAAGCCGTTTCGGAGGAAACAATGTGACACGAGAATTTTATATATCAGGAAGAAGAGAGAGATAAACTTTCCATATTATTTCATCACTAGCGACCCGCCCTCGCTTTGCTTCGGTTTATATGAGTTTTCTGCAACTCCCGTCTGCAGCATACATAGGGATATAGGGATATAGGGACAGAGAAAGCGACTTTGTTTTAAACTAGAATAAATATAGAAGTAATTAACCCACCGATATTAACAACTGTCTTGCTATGGCTCGCAAACTTAGCCCTTCTTGGTGCAAAGTCACAATTGTGTGACGAGTTTCCGTAGAAATTGCTGGTGGCATCTTATTTTCTTAAAATTTGTTAATTTATAATACTGACGTCTAAACTTGACCTGTATGTCATTATGACAACGATCCTGCAATATTTCTAAAATACCAGTTGTCAATATTTTAATCACGTTTAACCTATAACCTCCTTGTGATTCGAACTAATCAATCTATTTATCCGTCATCTTTAATATTATGTAGTTCCCGCGGTGTCATGTATATTCGTGATTAATCGTGTAATCTCGTGAATGCTCGTGGATAACTTCACAATGGCATAACAATGTTTCGTTAATGTTGCATGTCATTTTGTTCTTCTATCATACGAAGACGTGCGAATTTCCTTATCTCGATATACGAGTAAAACCGACTGAACCCGATTTGTATTACACGGCTAAAATACGAACAGTGGCAAGTGGCATATCAATTAACGTCCGTGACTGTACTAGACGAGTCGTGTTTCGTTTTAAACTTTTTTATTTCTCGGTTACAGATACGACAGATCCCACCTGGTCTCCGGCGGCATTGACTTCGCGGTATGTCTGTGGGACCTGTTCAGCGGGCAGCTGCTGCACAGGTTCTGCGTGCACGCAGGCGAGATCGCCCAGCTGATCGTGCCGCCGCACAACTGCAGTGTGAGTGCAACCACTTAGGGACCTTCCAGAGACGAGTATGCTCTTCTAATTGTGATCAAACCGCTTCTCCTCGCTTCGCTCGTCGTCGCACCTTACTAGAGCGAAGTAGGGTAGCCAAAGCCAGTTGAACCCGCTACGATTATCACTTAGAGACCTTCAAGAGACGAGCATACTCTTTCTAATTGTGATCAAACATCTCCTCGCTTCGCTCGTCGTTGCACCTAACTCTCTGCTATTGTTTCAAATACCAGTTAAATCCGCTTATTGCCGCGGTAATTGTGGGCCACTACGACGAGACTTAGGAACATTTGTAGACGAGCATACTCTTTTCAAAAAATTCTATGATTCCTCTACTGGTGTTACTTTGTCCATAGGCATGGTAAGTTTTAACCATGTCTTGTAATTGTTTATGTGCAAAATTGTTTTTGTTGCAGCCCCGCATTCAGAAGTGCATCTGCTCGGTGGCGTCAGACCACAGTGTGACCTTGTTGAGTAAGTTTTCCGCAAAACATAGATAGATCTAATATATTAAATTCTCGTGTCACAGTGTTTGTAACAAAACTCCTCCGTAGCGGCTTGACCGAGTCTTATGAAAATTTGTGTGTATATTCAGTGGGTCTGAGAATAGGTCGTAAAGTATATTTCATGCCGGGCGCGGACAGCTAGTGTAAAGATAAAAAAAATATACATCGAATACAAATGATCTTAAAATACATAAGAATAAGCACAACATGAAAAACAATAAAAATAAAACGGACATAGAATCAATAGTTGATGTAAATACATACATACATACATACATAAACTCACGCCTTTATTCCCAGAGTGGGATAGGCAGAGCTACAGAATTTCCAACAACTATAAAAACTTTTTGATAATTCTGTAACCACATTTTGCACACTTAGGCGAAGATGTTTACCAGCGTATTAGTGACAGGTTGCAAGCCCATCGCCTAACAGTACTACACGCCTTTATTACCTTAGTCGGCTTTTACGACATCCACGGGAACACTTGGAGTGGCACTATTCTAATCCGGCAACCACACGGGGGATGTAAATACTTTCGCCATATAACAGCCATATGTGTCGTGTAATGAAAAGGAGCTGACTCCGCATCATGCTGCAGGACAAATAGCAGAGGCTTAGTATTCATAGGTCTCGTTGGCACCCTTTGGGTACGAAACTCTAAAAAACCGCTTTTAAATAAATAAATAAATAAATAAATAAAATGATTCTTTATGAATGATTTTTATAATGATTTTTTTTTTAGTTCAAAAAAATCACTTTTTTTTTTTTTTAATATGATCTTACTTGTTCTTAGGTCTGTCGGAACGCAAGTGCGTGACGCTGGCTTCCCGCCATCTGTTCCCGGTCGTCAGCATAAAATGGCGGCCCGGCGACGACTTCATGGTGGTCGGCTGCAGCGACGGCACTGTGTACGTTTGGCAGATGGAGACGGGACATTTGGACAGAGTGTTGCACGGTACGTACAGTCAAGGGCAAAAATATGTATACACCTACCTTGTACCTTGTCTAATTTCGTCATATTTGAACTGCCATATATGAACTGTCACAGTGGTTAAAGTGACAAGGTACTAAAGTGTATACATATTTTTGCCCTTGACCATACATTACTACATAATATTAAACAAAGTTGCTCCCCGCTGTCTGTCTGTCCCTATGTATGCTGAGATCTTTAAAAGTACGCAACGGATTTTCATGCAGTTTTTTTTGATAGATTTAGAAATAGAAATAGAAATAGAAATAGAAATAGAGATTTGATGCAGAAAACTCACATAAACCGAAGCGAAGCGAGAGCGCGTCGCTAGTACATTTATAACTAGCGGGGCGTTATGGCTAATGCCCGGAAGATTAAAAAGTTCAACTTATTCATTAATTTCTTGACTTTTAGGGACTTCAATTTACATGTTCATCTGTACCCTCGTCCCCCGACCCATATCTATCATAATTTTTACGGAAGCCTGATTTTAATGGAATTAAGAACGCACCTGCTTCTGGTTCCGTTGCACCTCATTTTAATTTATACCTTACAGTTTACCTAATAGCGTATCGTATTGTGTACCTTATTGTATACCTTATCCTCATGTTGTCTCCAGGCATGATAGCGGAGGAAGTTCTGGCAGCGTGTGACGAGACCCTGGCTGATGACCTGGGCGGTTCCATCGCGGCGGTCAGCGACATGGAGGGGCTCGCGAACCCCGCAGTACACTTCTTCAGGTCAGCATACTGCTTTGAACTCTTTTCGCTGGTGGTAGGACCTTGTGCAGGGTCCGTCCGGATCGCTACCACCATCTTATCCATTAACCTACAGCCAAACAGCAGTGTTCGCATTGTTGTGTTCCGGTTTGGGGATAAGTCAGCCGGTGAAATGACTAGCATAGAGGCATTCCATCTTAGTCCTCAGGGTTGGCAACGCATTTACAGTCTTAGGATTGCATTGCAGTCTTGTGAATGCGAATGTCTATGGGTCACAGTTTCCACTTACCATCAGGTGGCCTGTGTGCTCGTTTGTCTTCCCTTTGCCATATATAAAAAAAAATACTATATGTATGTATGTACTAGTTGTTCCAAACAGAAAACGCTCAATTTCTCGCTTAACTCTATCTAGTTGATTCCGCTCATGTATTTTTTACTAAGATTAAGCCCGATTAATCCTGATTAATCTTACCTTGACAGTCCACATAATATTTAGACGACTGTACGTAAATGTGTCTTCACAGATTAGAAGCAAAGGTTAATTTTAAAATGATTATCTAGTCTGTAGGAACTTGAAAAGGTCTTTGCTTTGTAAAAGGTGATGCATAGTTATTTTTTTCATGAATGTTGAACAACATATATTAAATTTCTCATAGACATTTTTGTTGTCAAGTCAATTGTTGAGGAATTATAAAAAAAACATCCATTTTAGCACTGACGCCATACGTCACTTCCCCCTCTAAGGTCAAATACTTCGATTTTTATAAGGAACCCATTACTAATATTATTAATTAATTAATTCATTCAATCACGCCTGTTTCCCAGAGGGGTAGGCAGAGACCACTTCTTCCCACTTTCTACGATCCGAACGAGTCATGGACGCACGTCGGTTTCGGCTATTTAAGACTGCGCCGAGCGTACGCCGGATGTACAGTGGCGCCCTCATTACTTTTAGTGTGTTTTCTAATAAACTAAAGTCTCTCTCTCTTTTCTTCTCTTCTTAAACTAAAGTATTTTCTTGAAATTGGTCGGTAAGTGTTTGTACTACAAATGAAAACACAACTTATAGGGTATATTACATAGTTCAATAACAATTCACCTTCGAGTTATCAACTTAACGGAAAAAAGTGGCCACCAATTCCCATTAAGCTTACTACTCAAAGGGTAATTGTTATTAAAGTTTGTTACGTTTCCATAAATTGTGTTTTTACTTGCACTACAAAAATGTATCGTCGGATTGTAAGGAAATTCTTTAGTTAATTAGAAAACACAATAATAGTAATGAGGGCGCCACTGGACGCTCGGCGTTTGCTCGGCGCAGTCTTAACAAATGCGGACATTGGTGGTGCGAATACTCCTCCAACTGTTGCTACAAGTGGAGTAAAAGTGGCATGTCGCATTTCGCAAATGGGTTGAAGACAAACTATCGAAATAAGTGATCTATCAATTTATATACCTGGAGTACGTCGCGAAGCTGACTTTGCAAATGTGGCAAGTGAACGGGTTCTTGATTCCTTTGTGGATTATACGGTGGTCGTTCAGGGCCTCTTCTAGGTAGAACACGCTGTAAATAAGTTTGTTGTTTTTCATCACACTTGCTCGTAAATAGTGTCCTAACATGCTAGAAAAATCGACCGTAAATCCAAAATAATACCCGGGGGCCTTTTTTTACCATTACGTAACTAAAGTGCGTAATAGCTTTTTTTAAAAATATTATACGTGGACTCAAACTATACGTCAGGACCCCAATTCTTGTGCCATTTGATATGAAGTTTCATTCGAGATGAAATGTCAGTTGAATACTATTTCCTAACAATCTCGCATAATAAACTATTGATCTCACATATCACTAGAATCGGACTCCGAACACGTTTGACATTATCTGTGGTAAGTCACAGACAATGATGTAGTCTGCCGCTAATAAGTTAAAAATATGATCTTTTGTCTGATTTTATTTCATTTCCTCGCAATAGGCTATTTGACAGGTTTTTGAAAACCATCTCAGATTATTTGTTGGTATTTATTGAGTACTCCGAAAGTGGTAATTTTAAATTCTTTTATGTAATTCGTCTAAAAAAAGGAAATAAAAATTCACTTTTAAAATATGCCGCCAAAACGCTTTCTTGGGCAAGATGGCGCCGCACAGGAATCAGTGACGTCAGTGGTCAATACATAAACAAACTGACATTGGCTAATCATAGCAAAGCCAGAAAAACAAACAAACGTCAACTGTCATATAGAATATACAGACATCCTATAATCTGTGATATTTACCGACCCTTGACGTCATCATGGATTCGGCGCCGTTTTCGATAAAATGGCTACAGATAAAAAAATATCAAGTTTTATCGTGATTTCTTAATATAAGATCCATTTTTTTTTAAGTAAGAATACCTTAAATCGATTTTAAAACTCATAATTTATATGAATATACATAATTATTACGTTTCTTTTCACCTTGTCAATTAGCCTATTGTGATGAAAAACATAGTATGTTACACGGGTGGTAAAGGAAATACAAAGCTCGAGTCATTAAAGCCCTCAGCCTTCGGCTTCGGGCTTCTAACAGACTCTCGTTTGTAATTCTTTCTTTACCGCCCTTAATACACAATGTACTATTATGCTCGGTGCAGTCTTAACGCAGTTGGGTTTTTGATTTTTCACAATTATTTTTGTTATGAAGCGTCACGATATGGTACAGTCACGGACTTTAATTGATCAGCCACTTGCCACTGTTCATATTTTAGCCGTGTAATGCAATTTGGTAACGACCAATAAAAACTGAGTTCAGTTTGGACCAATAGTGACTGTTGTTTAAACGTGGTCATAGCAACCCTATTAAACGACCAATAACGACTGTGTTCAGTAGGATAGCTGATTGGGCGTTGTATCACCAATAGTAGCTGTTGTTTACGTAGCCTTAGCAACTAGACAGACGTGCAATCGGTTGCCTTTGGGTGATGTCACTCTGTCGTCTGGTTGGTAGAAGGGTCTCAGGTTAGCCAACCGTTACCGTTAATATTGCATGTCATTTTGTTCTTCTATTATCTTCTATTATACGAAGACGTGTGAATTTCCTTATCTCGATATACCTACGAGTATAACCGACTGAACCCGATTTACATTACACGGCTAAAATATGAACAGTGGCAAGTGGCTGATCAATTGACAACATTTCATTTTGGTGACACCTGCAAATTACTATACGAATCGAAAGGGTTTTACCTCCTGAACACGGCAAAATATTTATTTAGATTTATTTTTCTTTATTTACAAAATTACAAGTAAGTTAATAAAAATATCGATTTTTACCAATACTATGGCTGAATAGATATAATACCATTGCCTTTTTCACGAGAAAAAAAGCTGTCATACTTCAAATTTGATATTGACACTATTGACAGATGGATAGATACTTAGGGCCACTTGCACGCAGAATTTAACCCTGGGTTAAGGCACTAACTCGAGTTAGTAGACGTCAGATTCATACGAAAACTGACATTTTAACTCGAGTTAGAGTCTTAACCCAGGGTTAAACTTTTCGTGCAAGTGGCCTTAGAGAATTATCGGTTGACATGATACTTTTTTATATACAGATTGGACTAACGTAATATGTCCATTGTGTCGTAGTAATGAAGTTACGCCCTTTTAGAATAAGTACATCTTAATAAATTAATAATAAAATAATGATTCATGCTAGAGAAAATTTAAAACTATTAGTGTCTTTCTCCTTCCAAATAGTATCTATAAAACGAATAAAATTAAAGTCTTGAAAATATGAAATCTTGTCAATTAAAGTCCGTGAGTGTATTGT